>VWZX01010985.1:248467-312072 GCA_013399015.1 Galbula dea | reverse complement strand
TGTGACCTGGTCTAGGGAATCCTGCTGCGGCAGGGGAATTGGACTACATGATTCGGGGTCCCTTCCAACTCCTAATGTTCTGTGATTCTGTGAGCTCTATTGGACTTTTGTGTCCCCTCTACCTGTCTCTTCTCCCTGCAGGTTGGCCAGGCTCGGACCCCCAGCCGCGTGGCCACCAAGTGCCGTCCTGGATACAGGGAGCAGAACAAGGAGAACGTGTCACAGCTGAACAGAACCGCCCTGAGTGGTGGGTGCACCCCCACAGCCCCTGCCCAGCGTAACTACAGCGTTACTTCTGTTGCCAGCACCTATTCTGAGTTTGCGGTAATTCACCTCTTCTAACCCCACCTCCCCTGGCTGGGCAGCTTGGGGGGTGTGCTCCCCTCTCCCCGGGCACCCCACGGGGCTCAGCCCTCCCAGTGTTCCTGTGCAGAGTGGCTGCTCCTGCCAGCACCTGGATCAGCAGAGCTGTTGGCTCTGCACTGAGAACTTAAAAACGGAGGTGGGGGGGCTGAGGCCAAGCGCTGCTCGTGTCACACACAGACCCTGAGCAGCCCTGTGGGGACAGACACCAGCAGGAGAGAAACACTGGTGCCAGGAGCACCTCCCAGCCCTGTGCAGGGGCACAGCCCTGCATGGCACAGCCCCCCTGCAGTGACACAGCTGCTCTCCTGAGGTGGGTCTGTCTCCAGCTGCTTGAACAGTCTCTCTCCGGCCCCAAAGTCTGAGTCATTTGTTGAGGTGTGTCCTGGGGGTGGTGGTGCTCTCCAGGGCTGCAGTGCAGGTGTCCTGGGCAGCTGGCAGCAGCAGTGCTCTGTCCCTGTCCTACCCTGGTCACTGGGAGAGGGGAAGGAAGATCTCCATCCCCCTGAGGGGGAAGCCTTTTCCTGCTTGCCTGCATGGATGACTGTTGCATGAGACACTGCTTGCTGTCCCCCTGAGCGGAGCCTGGCACCTGTACCCCCTTTTCTGCTGGTCTTTGTGGTGAGCAGAGGCTGGGGAAGCTGCTGGAGAAGCTGCTCTCTGCTGAGGGACGGAGCTTGGCTCTTTGTGGCTGCTGGAGGTCCCTTATGGCCTCTGCCCTTCCGTTGGGATGGGCTGAGCCCAAGCCTTAACATCTTCTGGCACTGGAAAACTATTAGAATCTCTTTTCTGTGGTAGCTGAGGCAGTGTGTGGAGCCACCCTGAGCTGTGACAAGGACTTCCCCACCAGCCATGCTGGGATCCATGCAGGCTTGGAACAGGATGGGTGCAGGACTGGGATGGAGGCAGACCCCTGGTGGATGTTCCCTTCCTCCCACAGCTAGGCATGGCTGTCCCTGTCCTGCATCCCCTCCCTGCACTGAGAAACAGCTAGATTGCTTTCTGCAGATCCAGCTTGTTACAGGACAAGGGATGATGGTCACCACTGAGGGTGGTGACACCGTGGCACAGGTTGCCCAGAGGGGTGATAGATGTCCCACTGGAAAAATTCCCAGTCAGGTTGTTTGGAGTTCTGAGTAACCTGCTCTCTGTGCAAATGTCCCTGCTGACTGCAGTGGGTTGAACTAGATGACCTTGAAAGGTCCCCTTGCACCCAAACCAGTCTGTGATTCTTGCCAGGACAGCTGGCTAGCTGTGGCAGGGAGAGAGGGATGTGGTCCCAGGCTGGGGCTATTTGGGCAGCAGCTACCTCTGCTTCTGGAGGCTGATGGCTCCAGGTTGTTACCTCAGCTGCTTGCTAATGCTTTCCTGCCCTCCTCTGAAGCAACACTGGGTGGGGAGCAGCCTGGCCTGCCCTTCTTGCCAGCCTGTAGCCATTCCTGCTTTCCCACAGCACTTCTGTGCCCTCAGTGCAGCTGTCCCCCATCCCCTCATCCCCATCTCCTACTTCTTGTCTCCACAGCGCGAACTTTCAAAGGCTTCCAGGTCTGACACCAGCGCCCGCATCTTGAACTCCACAACCACCGCCTTCCACTGAGGTGCTGCCAGACAGGCTCCAGCTGCTCAGAACAATAGGGAGTTGCTTCTTGGCAGAGCTTATGCAGCTCTCCCCACCCCTGTTCTGAAGCCGCTTGTGCCTGACGGTTCATCCTTCCCAGGGTGCTGGGTATGGTACTGTCCAGCTTGGCTCACTGCAGGGGGCAGGGGGTGAAAGGGGCACTTTTAAAAACTTGCTTTTACTGGGGAATTCTTGCAAATGTTTGTGATTAAAAAGTTGAGTACATGGTCATAGTAGGGTAGTGCAGCAGTGGGTGCTGATGCCAGTCTTGGTGCTCAGTCACCGTGTTGAGCTTGCTTGGGGGCAGACAGGACCTATTTTGGAGAGCTGGCCTCTGTGCCTTTCCTCACAGGCTCTTTTCCCCTCCTTTGCTCTAGCTGTGCTCTGTCAGCATCTTCCCTTCCCAGCATCACAGCAGGTTTTAGTGAGGGCTTGACCCTAAGAGGGGTCTCATCTCTTCCCCTACCAGCTGCAAGGCTGGAGGGAAGCTGGGGGTCCCAGGCGGCGAGAAGAGCAACAGGATTTGGGGGTCCCAGGAAAGAGACTTCATGGGCAGCAAGCCAGAGGAGGCATCCTCCTGGAACCCCAGTGGCCACGTTACTTGTACCCTGCTGCTTCCTCTGCCCTGGCTGGAGCCTGCCACAGAGAGAGCCTGAGCACACTTTTACTGTTAGGGAAGTGAGCTGCAGTTGGCCAAGAACTGGCTGCTTTCCATGCCCTCAGGAAAAGGGCAGCTTCTCCCACCCCAGGACCTGCTCTGCACCATCCAGCACTGCCTGCTGCCCTGCCTAACCCTTCACTCCAGCAGAGGACAATGAGCCAAGCGCTTTGGCAGTGCTAGGCCCTGGGCAGGGCTTGGTGGAGCCTGTTTGCACCTTAAAAGAAGCTCTGTCCAGATGAGTCTGTCCCTGAGCATGACTCATTTGCACCTTGTTATCACTACAGTCTCCCACTTGCTGTTATTTATTCTCCAGGTTCTATTCCCTTGCTCGCTAACTCTGTATGTGCTGGTCATGAATCAACACACCATTTGTACAGCTGTTGTTGTTGGGCTGTCTGTGAGGTGACCAGAGGCTCCCTGGGGCGGGAGGGGGTCCAGGCATGGCTTTAAGCTGGGAACATGCTTTGTACACATCATGAAGCACCATGACAGCCATTGTGGAAGAACAGATTTTTATTAATAAATGTTGTAATAAACGTGTTTAGCTTGTCCTCGATTGTCTTTAGCTCCTGTGTGTGTGGCTGCAGCCCAGGCAGGGTCAGGCAGCAGCCCAGCTGCAGGCTGTGAACTAAGGTAATGTTAAAGGGCTAAGCCTGACCAGAGCCTGGCAGGGAGTTATCTGCCCCATCCTTGATGGCACAAAGAGGCAACAGCTCTCCAGGGAGCAGGCACACAGGAGCAGGGCTTTCCTTCTCATGCCTCCCGCACGCAGACGTAGGTAGTCCAGGGCCCACACACCACCTCCTCTGCCTGCAGCCCCTCAGTCACCAGGTACTCAACACGGCGTGGCTGGTCAGTGCTGGCATTATCCTTGTGTCCCAGCTGCCCGTATTTACCTGCAGACAGCGCAGTCATGCCAGCATGGGGCCCTCGGGCCTCTGCCCTTGCCAGGCAGTGGCTCCCCAGGGGCTTCAGAGGGAGGGAGGGCATGTGAAAGCACCCCAGTGCTCCAGGCAGGAACCCATGGAAGTGCGCTGCCATGAACCCTCACAGTGATGAAGTAACTACACGAGTATAGCAGCCAGCAGTAAGGAAGCAGAACACAAAAAGCTGGTCCTGGAGGTGTTGGCATCACTTACCCCAGCCCCAGGTGTAGAGCTCACCCCCTCCTGCAAACAGGACAGCACCCATCAGACAACACCCGCACTGCACCCCAGGGTGTTGCTGGCCTCCAGACTCTGTCCCACCAGGTCCTAGTGAGGCCCAGACCCCCCTCAGCCACTCCTGCCTGTCCTGCTCCTGGGCAGCACCGAGAGCAGGGGACTCACGTGTGATGACGGCTGTGTGCCGGGACCCACAGCTGACCTCGCTGACCTCCAGCTCCTGTGGCAGGTCCAGCAACGCTGGGAACGCCTGGATGGAGATGAATGCAATGTCCTCAGCAGCTGGCTGCTCTTGGTGGGGTGTCATCTCCATATTCCCTGAGAAGAGCCAGCCCTTTGTGATCCTATTGGGAGAAACTGGGCCCCAGCCAGGCTCAAAGCCCTCAGCATCACCCACCACCCAGCAACACACTCACCTGCCTCTCTGTCCCTGGACTGTGCCTGCTCTTCTGCCACTGCTTTGGAGGGCAGAGCCAGCTGGCCAGACTCATTCCATCCCCACACATAGAGGTCTCCTGCCTCTGTCGGGGGGTGGGGGGAAGCACATCGTGTGTGGGGGGGGCCTGGAGCAGAGCTCAGCCTTGCCCTGCCCTGCTTCCCCTGCCCCTCCCCCATCAGTGGCAGCAGTTACTGGGTGCTCCAGGGACACTGGCACAGCACAGTGCCACAGGCTCCCCCAGGGCTAGGGATGCAGGGTAACGGTGACTAGGGAAGGGGTGGGATACTGATCTAGCCCTGGCCATACATTGGCACCAGCCACCCCAAGCCCCCATGCCCAGAACAGCCCCTTACCGCTAATGCTGGCTGAATGCCACCCACCAGCTGCCACCGCTGTTATTGGCACACCAGCCAATGCCTCCACTAGCAGCGGCTGCGGCTCCGACTCCAGGGTGCCATGGCCAAGCTGCCCATGCCTGCAGAGGGTCACACATGGCCAGACATTTCCCGTGTCCCACAGCCCTCCAAGCCCTCGCACCCTCCCTCCTGGCTGTGCCTGCAGTCCTGTCTCAGCCCCCTCTTGCCCATACTGCTGCCCAGGCCCCCACAGCGGTGAGAAGGTGTGGCTGGGGCACCAGGTGGAAGGAGGGTGCCCTGGTGCCAGGCTATAGAGAAGGTGAAGGGGCTTGGTGGCCCCACTGCCTAGTGGATGGGCTGCAGCACATGAGGCTGTTAACTCAGCTGCACAAGGCATGAGACAAGAGTCTGTGTGGTCCTGCAATCACTGTGTGGCAAACACCCCACCTCTTAAACTGATACACATGTTTGGGAGCCTAGTCCATGGAGCATCAAACCAATCACTGAGCTAATCTGGGCCAGCCACAGCACAATGCAGGCAACCAGTTTGGCTCCAAGCCTGAATGCGAATGCAGAGATCCCACAAGTGGACAAGCTGTGGCAACAGCCACCACAAATGCTTCTTCCCATGGTGGGCACAAAGGAGGGCAGGCCCCATGTGGGTGACATGGGGCAGGACCTGACTCACACACTGAGGGGGATGCTGTACCCCCACAGGTGCTTCGACCTCCAGGGCTGAGAAGCCAGGTAGTGCCAGCCACCACCACAGAGAAGGTGAAGGCTATGAGCACTCAGCACCAGTCAGGCTGGCAGAGCCTGAGCTGCTGAGGGAAAAAAAAAAACAAACCAAAAACCACACAGCTGAGGGGACGAGCTGGTTCCAGTAAGAAAGAAAAGCCAAGCACTGGTGAGAAGGTGATAGCTGGTGCAGGGCAGCCTGCACCCAGGACCAGCACCCTGACAGCCCAGTCACAGACTGGGGAGTTAGTGGTGAGCAACTAGAATATAAAGCACCAGTAGCCTTAACTGTCAAAGCTGTTGCAAAAGCAGGTGCTGCAAGGGACTGGAGTGGTAAAATAAACAGCTCAGGCACGCACAGAGCCCTGGGGATCATCAACATGTCAGAAGAAGCAGCCAAAAACTCTGCTAATGCAACAATGATGGAAAGACTTTCCACCTTCTGTCACAGGATCATCAGCAGAAGACATGGCAAAGAGCCGCAGCCAGCAGGGCTGGTTCCTAGCAGACTGAGCACAGGTGCAGGCACTGACAGACAGAGAATGATTGGCACAGCAGGACAGAGGCTCCAAGCACTGCCTGCAGTAAGAAAAGGCCTACAAAGGCTTGAGGCCAGAAGAGCCACAACACAGTACAGTATCTGGTATCACATCCTGTGGTCGTGTTGATAGAAGAATTGACCTTTATCACCCTACACCTAGTGTTGGGGTCCATGGGAGCAGCATTGCAGGACCAGACAGAGGGTTACATGCCTGGGATTGTGAAAACTGCAGCAGACTTGGCCAGGAGAGACCACAGCCACATCAGAGGTCATGCAGAGAGACTTGAATGCTCTCACAGGCCACCCTGACAGCACCATAAGACCGAGGCCCTGCAGGAGCTACAGCCCCAGAACCTATGGAGGAGGCAAGCCCCCTCCTGGGGCTGCCCAGGAAGGGCATCTCAGGGGAGTGGGAGCACCCTTTAGGGAGAGCATCCCAGGGACATCAGAAATGATGTAGGAGGCTGAGACTGCATAGTGACAGTGTGAGAAACGCCAGATTTGGGTATGAGCACGAAAACTGCGACCAATGCAGAACATTATTGAGAATGACCTGTCCTGTAACCCCTTTCACTGCCCCATACTCTCCTTGACCCCGTACCCCCCTCCTCGACCCCGTACTCCATCCAGAGCCCCATACCTCCCTCCCCGGCCCCGTACCCAGGTGCTCACCTGCCGCCTCCCCAGGTGTACACCTCTCCCGCGTCGCCTAGCGCCAGGACATGCTCGTAGCCGGTGGCCAGCCGCCGGACCCGCACCCCCGCAGGCAGCGGGCTGAAGAACGGCGGCCGCGCCATGGCGAAGCCGCCGGGCAACAGCGGCAGCGGCGGGGCACGAGGCTGCGGTTCCAGCGGCAGGGTCCGGCTCCAGACCGGGGGATCCGTGTCCGTTCGCCCCCCCAGCGCCGCTGCCCTCGACCAGCCCCGAGCCAGTCCCGGGCTCCGCAGCACCAGGTGCGTCTCGGAGGGCAGCGCCTCGGCCCAACCCCGCAGCGGCCGCCGCAGCCCCGCGCTCCGCACCTCCAACCCTGCGCCTGAGCACAGGGAGTCAGCGCCGGGGGAATCCCGGGGCGACCGGCAACAGCCCGGAGGATAGGAACGCCCCAAAGAGACGGAGACATCCCAGGGGAATCAACAGTGGGAGAGGGGGACAGGGTCAACCCAAGGGGACCGGCACTGGAGGGACGCACGGGGACACCGAAACCGCCGCCGGTGACGGAGCACCCCCGGGGAATGACGGCGGGGAACAAGGGTACATCCTGGAGAAACCGACACCGTGGGAGAGTGGAGGTACCACCCCGGGGGTTCGGCATCAGAGGTCAGAGACGGAAGGAACCGGAGCCACGAGGCAGCGGAAGGGAAAAGCGGGCACTAAGCGCTCACCGGTGTCCAGGACCACGTAGCTCCAGGCAGGCCACACGCGGCGGATGCCCTCAGGACCCGAGTCCAGCCGCCGCGGCCCCGGGCCTGGGCCCGGTTCCCCCACAGCCTCCTCGGTGCTAAACCCGAAAACAAGCCACGCGCGGCGTAGATTGACCGCCATGGTGGGGCGTGACGGAAGAAGGGGAGGAGTGGGAAACCGGGCGGGTGGTGACAGCACCGGGAGGGAGGGGCCTGCACTGGAAGGGGACACCATCAGTCACATGGGAACCGTACTAGGCGGGAGGAGTGAGAACTGGTCGGAAGGAGCCTTCAGAGGGTGGGAGGAAAACAGGGATGGGATGGCACCGCGCAGCAGACGCAAGAACCGGGAGAGAGGAGATGGCACCGGGAGGGGAACGGCGCGGCAGACGCAGGCACAGAGACCGGGCCGTGGTCCAAGAGCAGCTTTAGTGCGGTGTCACCGGGCGGACCGACCGGCCGTCGTACGGGGCCCTGGGCCGGCCCTCCCGGTTAAGGCATACGGTGGCAGACAGCGGCGAACCCCATCCTCCCCTCGGCCCAGGGCACAGGGCAGGTAGCCCCTACCCCAAGGCAGCAGCAGCGTGTGCCAGCTCCTGCGGGCAGCCGGGTGCAGCCAGGGCAGTCATCCGGAGCAGCCGGTGAGCCCCAGCCCGGGGCAACACGTGTGGGCAGCGCCCAGCCGGATCCTCACTCCTGGCCTGGGTTGGGCTTGATGAGGCCATAGGCCACGGCCTGTGCCAGGCTCTCCTTGGCTGCCTGGGCCACGCGTGGCTTGTCCTGGTCCTTGGCCAGCACCGAGAGGATCTCGAGCATCTCACTGGCCATGATCTGCTCAGCCACCTCCCGCTCAGCCGCCACCATGTTCATCACCACCACAGCCCCACGATGCTGCAGCTCTGTGCTGGGGCTCAGAAGCAAGGCCTGCAGGATCTCCAGCCAGTGCACTGTCTGCGGAGGGAGCAAGGCTGCTTTCAGCACTGCCCCCAGAGAGAGGGGGGACGGCCCTCATAGGCCCTGACAGCCCTAGCTCTGCCCGAGAGTCTAGAGAGGTTGTCCCATTTCCCAGGGCCAGCACTGGGAGACAGCTCATTCACCAGGGGAGGGAAGGTGCTCCCACCCCATGGCACTTACCACCTGAGGGATGCGCTTGCAGATAGGGGGGTACAAGGCAGTCAGCATGGCCAGGGTCCCTGAGGCTGCCCGCCGCAGCTTCTCGTCCTCCTCCCCACTGTACAGCACCATCAGCTTCAGCCGGTCGCTGCCCTCAGCCAGGAACAGCTCCTGCACCTGCAGAGGAAGAGAAGGAGGGTGTGGTAGGGGTGCTGGGGGCCAGGAAGCCAGCCGAGCTGCCCAGTTCACCCCTCACCTCCTTGCTCATGGCCATGTTGCAGATGCACTCAGTAGCAGCCAGCCGGATCAGCTCATGCTCCTCAAACATGTACCCCTCGATCATGGGCAAAGCCTTCTCCTTCAGGATCTTCTGCCTGCAGTGGGGTGAATGTGAGGGCTCTGGCCTAGGGCAGCCCACCCTGAGGCAGGCAGTGACAGGATAGGACAGGCCCCCACTCCCCCCTCCTTGCCCTAACCCTACTGCCCCTACCGCAGCCTCTCACTGATGCCAGCCAGGTTGGTTAATGCCATCAGCCCCTCGAAGTTCTCCAGGCCTGTGCGCTGAAGGTGGAGGAGGCTCACCAGGGGACGGACCACCTCATAGATCTGTGGAGACACAGCAGCACAGGGCTTAAATCCTAAGCAGGGAGCTCTGAGGCAGGGCTGCTCCCACAGCCAGACCTGGGCAATCAGGCCTTTGTGGGGAACACCAGGAGTCCTGCCACCTCCTGCTCCCCAGGGAAGGGCAAACCCACACTAGCACTTTGTCTCAGATCAGGGTGAGTCCGAGGCCACTGCTGCTCCCTTGTGAGCACATGGCACATTCCCATCCATAGAGCACTGCTGCAGCCCCCATTGTCCATGCAAGCCCTGCACAGCAGACACGTGTGTCCCCCAGCCCACAGCAGTGACCCTCACTCTTTCTCCAGGGAACGCCATCTCTGGATTGGAGGTAATGGTGATCTTCGCCAGGGCCTGAGCTGCCTTGGTCTGCCCCACCTCGGTGCCCTCCAGGGACAGTGGGATGAGAGCCTGGAGAGACAGCAGCCAGGTCACTGTAGCCCCAGCTTCCCCATGTCTTGTCGACAAGGGAGCCAGTGCCAACCTGCAGGCAACCCCCACAGACATCCAGCCCTGCCCAGAGCCCCACGACACAGCCGGCCGCCTCACCTTGCCTCCTCCCTGTGCAACCACACCACCTCGGTCCTCTGCCTCCTCCACCAACGCCAGGAACACTCTGGGGACAAAGTGGACCTCCTGCAGTGGGTGCCAACAGCACCCAGACACCCACAGCTGGCTGGCACAGCCTCCTGGCAATCCCCTTCTTCTAGGAGGTTGTGTTCACCACAGGCATAGTTCGCAGCCTCAGAACCCAGCTCCTTCCCTACAACCCCCCAGCAAGCCTGTACCTGGAGATCAGCTCCCGGCAGGAGTTGGTAAGTGCTGGGTTCTCACTCTTCACCATGCAGGACAGAGCCGACACCACACCAGCCGTCAGCAGCTTCCGCACCCGGCGCCTGACAAAGTCTGGCTTGTCCTGTCCCAGAGGCAGTGTCTCTGACCTCACCTCTAAGGGCCCCAAGACCACCGTGTCCCTGCTTGGGACTCCAGGCTCTGCCACTCAGCACCAGGGCTCTGGGCAGCTTTGAGACCAGCCATGTCCTGCTCACCTTGGGGTGTTGCTCTGGAATGTGCTGCTTGGCATACTTGGCCAGCTCGAGCATCTGGGGGTCTGGCTCCTCGTGGTCATAGCTGTTCGTGCAGTTCACCAGTGTGGATGCGACAGCATAGAGCACGCTCCTGTCCTCCGACTGCGGTGATAACAGGGCAGCCATCACACACACAACAGAGAGAACAGGCCAGGGCCCAAGCCCACCCAGTACCCCCATGCCCTTCCACACTCCCTAGCCCCCCAGCATGAGCTCCATTAGGTTTCCCTGGTGCTAAGGTATCCAGGGCCACACCACAGTGCCCACCGCACACCCTGGCCAGATGGAACATGGCCTGCATCGCTGCCTTGTCCTCCACAAACTCCTCCTTCACATCTGCATCAAAAGTGAGGTAGGCCAGGCCCTCCACTGCCCAGCGCCGGGTGCCTGCATCGATGGTCTCATTGCAGAGCCACCTGAAAGAAGGCCCAGTAAGCCCAGGGTGGGGGGCACCCTACCCCGCTCCCCCCTGCCCCACAGCACTCACTTGCGGCACTGCTTAGCCAACTTCATCGTGGAGCCCTCAGCAAACTGCTTCATGCTGAAGTCGGTGCCTCCAGCAGAGCCCAGCTTGCAGAGCCCCTGCAGTGTCAGAGCAGGAACAGGGACAGTCACTCTGTGACACCTGGGAGACCCCTAAGCAAGGAGGGGACAGGGCTGGGGACCCACGGCCACCACCCCTGGGCTCAGTGCATGTGCCTACCACCAGCGCCCGGATGCGGATGCTGTCCCTCTCACTGTGCTTGTAGATCTCCTTGAGCAGGCTGACGCCATTGGCGGTGATGAAAGATGCTCTTTTGGCCTTGTCAGCAGCGTGGATCAGAGCCTCCACCGCAACCAGCTGGTGGGCCTCGCGGACCGAGGCACAGAGAGACAGCACGCTCTCCATGATCCCCTCCAGCTCCAGCACCCTGTTTCCCGCCTCTGTGGGGCCCTGCAGCAGGCATGATACCGTCTGGATGGCCCGCAGCTTCCCAGCCAGCTCCTGCCCCTCAAACCAGCTCCTGCAAGGAAATACCATTGGGGAGAATAAGGCTGATCCCACCAGCAGCCCTCCAGAGGATCTGCAATCTGTTTTCAACAGCTAGGGCAAAAACATCTGGGGACGGGGGGGCTTCTACACCCCCAGAAGGCTGCTGGCTGTATGAAACCAACCGCCTTCCATCCTAGGGACCCTTGGGCTCACCTCACGTAGTCCTCACACAAGTGATGGAAGTTCTCCCTCTCAGCATCACATTTCAGGTCATCATAAAGCTTGCTCAGCAGAACTGACGCGCTCATCCGGCTGTTCTCTGTCACTGGCAGGCTGCCTAGGGTGTCACACACTGAACTTCCCACCTCCAGGATCTTCCTCAGGCCTAGAATGCAAAGTCAAACACACTGGTGAAAAGCAAAACAGGGTGCAGAGGCAGAGCTGAGGGGCATGACGCCTAGCAGGATGCTTCAGGATCTTCTGCTCACCCTGGTCAATCACCCAGAGGCTCAAGCTGTTGTTGGTCTCTGTCAGTGACTTCCTGGGAACCACCTTGATGAGCAGGTTGAGGGCATTGTCACGACCATGCGCAGAAGCCCCTTCCAGCGCTACCAGCTCCAAGAGGTGCTTGATGAGCAGTTTCAGGTCCTTGGAAGAATCTTCCAGAAGAGACAATGCCCAGCAATCAGCACCATGGGCACACGCCTCACTCCCACCATGGTATGGCTGGCAAGAGATGCTGGCATGATGAGGGGCTCCTGCCTCGCAGCTCAACCTCATATTAACCCTGGACCAGCCCCAGCTCTGCAGCAGAAAGCCACAAGGCAGGTGGTGTGTGAAGAACCCACTGCAGCTCAGCACCTCCCTGGGGTGCTCTCTGGGGCTGCAGGCACTCACCCAGCACTACAGCATCCTCCTTGCCACGGAAGTCCTTCTGCAGACCCTCCTTGAGGGAATCAAACATCACATGCAGAAGGTTGCAGGCAGCCAGGGAAACCTGCTCATGCTCCACACCCAGCACTGCCGACAGACGAGGGGCCCCCAGCTCCACCAGGATGGCTGCAGTCTGCAGATACAAGCACAGCTGTCTGCTGGAGACTTCAGGGAAGCCTTGGTGCTTCCCAGTACCTTATCATGGACTGATAGAAAAATTTGGGTTGGAAGAGCACAACACTTGTGCTCTAGACCCTTCACCAGCTTGGTTCCCCTTCTCTAGACACACTCCAGCACCTCAATGTCCTTCTTGGAGTGAGAGACCCAAAACTGAACCCAGTATTTGAGGTATGGCCTCACCAGTGCCCAGTACAGCATGATTCCTGCCCTAGTCCTGATAGCCACACTAGTGCTGACAAAAGCCAGGAAATAGTTTCCTGTTACAACAAGGCTCTCACAAGCTCAGGCCTGGCAGGTGACAGCTGCTCTGCTCAGCCTTGGACTGACGCTTTACAGCTACCCTGACATCGATTCCCCAGGGCCAGGGCCTGTCACACAGGAGAGCTGGGCTGTGGTGGGACCTACCCTGGAGCGGTGCCCAGAGCACAGCCCCACCAGTGTTCGCAGGGCTGCCAGCATCAGGTCAGCCTTGGCCGTGTCGAGCAGCTGCGTCAGTAGCCGCACACCGTCACTTTGAAAGATTTTCTCTGCTCCAGCCTCCTCTCGTGCCAGCACGATCAGGTTCTGCGCAGCCTGAGAAAGGAGAGTCACATCTAGGCCGCCCACCCACCACAACACAGCCCACCGTGTGCAGGAACCTTCACAGTAGGAATCAGCTGAGCAGGCAGTACAGTCATGGGCTCCCCCTTCTGCCCCCGTGCTCTGAGAAGCATGTTCTGCTGGTGGGAAGCCTCGCCTGGGCAGCGCTGTTCAGCCAGCAGCACTGATCTGAGAACACTTCCTCCCCTCCTTGCCTTCTGGCCAAGCCATGTTGCCTTCCTCTCCCCAGGGCTCAAACCTTTTGCTTCTTGTCTGCATCCTTTTCTTGAGGATCCAGCAAGATCTGGAACATCTGCTCCACCTTTGAGTCTGTGCAGGACATGGTCTTCATCTGAGATAGAGCAGAAAGAGCAGCTCAGCCCTAAATACCTCCTCAAGCCCACCACACCACCCATGGCGGTGTCACATCAGCCCCCCCATGCTGCTCTCCACTCACTTTCTCATGTATGCTGCTCCCCAGGGCATGCAGCGCCTCCTGGAAGGCCTTGTTTTTGGGCTCCAGGCTCACACAGCGCTGCAGATCACTGACAGCCTGGTCCAGGCGGCCCAGCTTCTGCAGCGCCTGGCTCCGGCGGAACAACGCCTTCACATCCCGGCCATCGGCTTCAATGGCTGTGGAGAAGTGAGGCATCTACCACAAAGCCCCTTGGGATGCTCCGCTCCGCCGGGACGGGCAGCACAGAAGCGAGTCCCCTGCCAGCCACCACTGACACTACCTTTAGATGCATCAGCCTCTGCCTTGGCATAGTTCTCCTGCAGAGAGAGAGTCAGTGAGATGGAAATGCCTGACACACTGCTCATGCAGCCTCACTCAGCCCAGACTGCTGCAGGCAGAGGCAGTGGCAGCACCTGCCACTTGAGAGAGGGGAGCAGGGAAAAGGACTGTGGGATTTGAGGACAGGAACTGCATCACTTGAGGACAGCAAACCAGCCCAGCAGGACATCTGTCCTTCCCATAATACAACCTGCATGAGGTCCCCAACGGGCGCCTGCTGCTTTTAAAGTTCTCCCTGTCTACTGGAACCCCTGAGGTTCCTTGCCTTCTCCCCCTTGCCTCAGAGACAAGGATCTCCACGGTGGGAGATCAGAGACACTATGACTACCTGGGGAACAGCCCATGCATGGACCAGAGTACCCTGCCCTGGCCCCCACAGCCCACCTGCGACATGGGACAGCAGGCAGGGCCAGGAGAAAGGGTTAAAAGAGAAAACAACAGACAGAGCCCTGCCTGGGAGCCAGCAGCGTCCTGCCTGGGAACCAAAAGCTGTCGTCAGCCAGCGCAGGGGGAGCAGCAAGTGCAGCCCTAGCAGGCCGGAGCAGCCGAGCCTGTTCCAGCAAGCTCCGCGGTGACACACCCTCCCTGCTCTCACCAGCTTCAGGTAGCAGGCGGCCCGATTACGGTGCAGCACAGCTCGCTCCGGCTCGGCGTCGCAGAGACTCAGCGCCTGTGTGTAGGCAGCGAGAGCCGCGGCGTGGTCCCCGGCCTGGAAAAGCGCGTTGCCCCGCTCCCGCAGCTGCCCCGCCGTCATCTGCCGACGGTTGGAATATGTGAGCCGGTAGGACGGGCACGGCCCAGACCCCTTCACGGGCGGCTGCCCCGGGGATAGATCTGGGACAGGACTATGCCGCCCTCTGGGCAGGCGCTACACGCCGGACCCTCATCACAACGGCCCCGGCAGCCAGATCCCCTGATAGCCGCTCCTGCTGGCAGCCACCTTCTCCTGCCTGGCACGGACCTAGTAGCCACGGCCCTTAAGCTCCCGGTAGCCGCCCCACTTCAGTAGCCGTCCTGGCCCTGGCAGCCATGGCCTCCGAGACCCCAGCAGCCACCTCCTCCGGTAGCCGCCGTGCCGTCCCGTCCCGTCCCGTCCCGTCCCGTCCCGTCCCGTGCTCTCTCACCGCCTCCTCCATCGCTCCTCTCTCTCCGCACCCGTGACGTCACCGCCGATCGCCTGGGGAACGCGGACGCCACCGCCCGCCTCACGTGACGTGTGGCGGTGGAAGGGGCGGGGCGGGAGCCTCCAGCGCCACCCAGCGGTTTGGCGGTGCCCACACTGACCACGTGCGACCTCGTTTGTGTTCGTTCCCGTGTGCCCCCCGCTCCAGCCCCCCGCACCCCCCGTCCCGGTACCCCCTTCCCGTACACCCGTCCCGCTCTCGGTTCCCCTCAGCAGGCCCGGCCGGGGGGTGCTGACGGGAGCCCCCCTGAACAATGGGAGCAATGGGAGGCCTGGGAGCGGAGCAGGCGTCCCCTCAGGGGGCTGCACGGTGGACAGCAGGTGTGGGGCAGAAGGTGGCTGAGGCGGCAACGACGCATCCAGTAGAAGTGGAGGAGATCGACGGCCATGAGGAGGAGGACAAGGAGTCCATAGAGCCCCACGAAGGGCAGGGCCACGGGGTTCCTGCAGGGGAGACCCTCAGGAATTTGGCCGCAGACCCCACTGGTACAATGGCACTGGGGAGGGTCCAGCAGGGCCTGCCCCCAGGGCCATGCCAGCAGCCCATAGACCCCCTGCTACTCCCTCCCAGGCACCATGGCCCCAGCCCTGCTTACCGGAGAAGTCCCGTCCTAGCCCAACTGGAGAAGTTCACCCTAGTAAGGGCCTCCAGGCCCTGCTGGGAACAGCAGGACTTGAGGGCCTGTGGGCTGGGGTGGCAGCAGTACCGGTGGCTATCCGGGTCAGTTAGCCGTGGGCAGTAGAAGCCAGGGTGGTAGCGGCCATCAGGGCCTGCATAGCCCTCACAGAGGTGCAGGTTCTGCACTGAGGCTGTGGCAAGGAGCAGGTACTGGGTGAGCACCAGGGCTCAGCCCCCGCTTCACTCCTGCAGCGAGGTGAACCAACGTGGGGCTGGTGGAACACCTGCCAGCTTCACGTGACCTTCACAGAGACCATAGCAGGGATGGACCAGGCTGAGCTGTGAGTGCCCAAGCCCCACGGGGACTTGCCAGCATGGCACAGGAGCCCCTGGCTCAGCCTTCAGCATGTGCTTCAACCTGATGGGCAGCACTGGCTGAGCACAGCCCCACCCGGCACTGCCCCACCTCTGCCATGATCTCCAGTGCTCACTATCACCCTTGCAAGGGCAAACATGGGCAAGGAGCATGATAGCAGTGGAGGGAAGGGGAAAGTGGATCAGCCCAAATCTTCCCATGCTGAATCCCATCCCCATTCCCCACCACCCCACAGAGACAGCATTTCTACCCCACAGACATGCTGCAGTGGGACCATCCCCAGCACCACCACGCCTGGGCCACTATCCCCAACACAGACCACAGCTTCTCAGCACAGACCCCTAGCCTCCATCAGGGAACAGCCCACATGGGACAAGGCTTAAACAGGGATGGGGAGGATGGGTTCAGAGAGCAAGAGGAATGGAAACAGGGCCCTACCTGTCCCGAGGAGGCCAGGGCACAGAAACAAGGCAAGGAGCAGCCAGAGCAGCAGCCCACCCAGCATCTTCCTGGCTGACCCTTGGAAGAGAGCTCAGGCTCTGGCAGAGGCAGAAACCACAGCCCCTCCTGCTCCCGCCTCCATCACGGCCCATCAGGAGATGCTTGGAGCCATTAGAGCCTCCTGCACACTCTTAACTCTCCGCAGGGACCATCACAAGGAGGCGGGAGCATCGCTAATGAGCTTCTCTGGGCCAAGTGTGGGATAAGAGGCCCTTCCCCACCCTGCATCCCAGCCTGTCTGGGTATCCCAGTGTCACGGTTGAGGGCCACAGGCCAGGCTGGGGCATGGGGTAAGGAAACGCAGGCTATGCCACAGCCCCTCAGCAGCCTGGCCCTGGTGGGCAGCAGGCCCTGTGCCAGCCCCTGGCCCCTTGCCAGTGGTGCCATTAGCCAGGCTCCAGCAGAGCCACTGGTGGCACACTGTGCTAGCACAGGGCTGTGGTCCCCTGCTCCTCAGCACAGCCCCACAGGGTGCTTACACTCTCAGAGCTACACCAGTCCTGGAGTTCTGCCCCCTGAACTGCCAGGTGTCAGGCTGTCCCCGGGCTGCCAGGGCTGGTCCACACTGGCTCCATGGGCCCTGTAGGGCTGTGGCCGAGCCCGTGGGATATAGGCTGTGCGGGGAACCAAGACAGAGCTCAACCAGAACCACTTCCTCACTCAGCTCTCCCTGAAGCCCTCTCCATTGGCACCCCTTTGCTGTAATGAGACCCAGGGGGACCAGGGGAGCATGCTAGGAGCAACTGGGAGGATGCTCCTGGTGACGTGGCGTCTCTTGGCCCCCGGGACACTGCAGACCTGCTGGGCTCCTTGGGTGCCAGAGTATCACCATGGGCTGAGGGCTTTGCACCACTTGAGAGAGCCTCATGGCCCCGTGCACAGGAGCAGGTTCTGGCTGCCATGGCAGCTGCATCCCTGAGTGCAGCCGGCATCCCAAAAACCCAGGAGGCTGCTGTGCCAGGGGTGCATGTGTGGGTGCTGCCGCAGATGATGTCCCCCCATCCCCTTCCTGCTCTGTGAATTGAATTTGGGAGAGGCCATGCCTGTGCTTAACCCACAAGCTTCTTCCTGCACAGGTTGCTGCCTAACTTTGGTTTGCACCCTGAACCCCTTGCTCCTGCCAGCACCAGGCACTGCCTGCCCACACCATGGCTGGGTCTGGCTGTCCAACCAGCCTCTCACGCACACCTGAGGGCTCCAAGCCCAGGTCAGACCCAGGAGCACTGGCAGAGCAGAGACTCCCTGCGGCAGAGCCTGGCACAGACTTGGCAGCCCAGCCCTAGGTGCAGCTCTGAGTGCTGCCCCATCTCCCCACAGAGCACCTTTCCCATGCGACCACAGTGAGAACCACAAAACAAACACAGACCAGGACCTTTGGAAATAGCCTTGTTTCCTGCAAGCTCCAGGCAAACTCAGTCTCCAGTCCACAGCACCTCCCCAACCGGTTGCCCCAGTAGGCTCACAGCAACCCCATGGGTCGGGGGGAACCCAGCACAGGCCCCTGCCCTGAGACACCAGAGTGGGCACCCTCCTGGGTAGCTGTGCCCATTCTGCCAGCAGCAGCAGAGCCTGGCCCACTGCCCCTGCTAGCCATGCTCTGCTCAGAGCACTGCCCAGCCTGTGGCCTCTATGCCCAGGCAGCACCCAGGGCAGCCTCTGCACTGCTCTGCCACAGAGTTCACTTCTGAAATCTATCTGAGAACACAGGACTAATAAATTAGAAGGCAGTAACCTTGGCAAGTCTGGCACCTCCTTGCCCAGTGCCTGCCCGCCTGCCTGCCAGGCGCCCGCTGGCCCAGCCTCTCCCGGGCTGTTCTGGTGCTGCTCCATGCTGCCCAGCCAGTCTGCTTCTCTCCTGCTCCAGGAGATGCTACCCCAGGCGGATGCGGAAAGTGGCAATTTCCATGGGGTCCAGGTGGATGTTGGTGCTGTTGGAGGCCATGCCCAGGGGGTACATCAAGGTCAGCGAGGTGGGCTGCAAGGAGCTCAGCTCCAGCCCCTGGAACAGGCTGCCCAGGGCCAGCTGAGGAGGGAGAGGAGGGAGAAAGGAGGGTGGACCTGTTGAGTGGGACATGGTGTCTGGCAGGGCAGTCCCATGCTCACATACACTGTGCCAGGGGAGCTCACATACACTGTGCCAGAAGCCAGTTTGCAGGCCCCCAACGATGACCCAGCCCAGCCCAGGCTCTGCCCTTCCTCACTGGCAATGCAGGGCTCATGGAAGGCTCCAGATCCCCCTTTGTGAGAAACTAATGTCCTCCACCTTTGTCTGGGCAAGGGATAGAGCAGGGCTGCACTGTGAGACTCTTGCCTAGCCACCAGTTCTAGGATGCCGGTGCTGGGGCCCCTCCAGAATCCATCCTTGCTTGGCACGAGTGCCAGACATGCTAGGGGCCCCAGCCTGGCTCTGACCCAGCAGTGGGTGAAGGCCACAACCTGGTCCTACCTTGCCCTGGCTGGTGGTGCAGTTAAAGCCCAAGTTCTTGGCCTCCAGGCTGCAGTCAAAGCCTTTGCGGTGCAGGATCAGGGCTGCCTCAGCTGAGGGTAGCGATTCCTCCTGCAGAAGAGTCAAGGTATGAGGTGCATGCTGGAGACAGGGGGTGCAAGATCCCCCCAGAGTCTTGCTGCCACCAACCACGGGGCACAGCTCACCTCTGCCTGCAGCGTCCGCAGGTTGAGGATGTGAAAGTCGCAGGGGAGAGGGGTGGAAAGGGGCACGAAGGAGCGCAGGGCTGGCATGGCTGGCTTCTCCTGAGCCACAGGTAGGACCAGGGCCTCAGCGTTCAGGTGCATGGAGGTGATGTGACTCAGCAGGGAGGGGAAGCTGACTGGGTGACTGTCCTGTACCTGACAAAAAGCACACGGGTCAGCACAGGACCGGGAAGCGGCAGGGCCCGGCTGAGCCTGGACACGGCCCCTGGGACCTCCTGCTCCTTGCAGCCCCTCCTGCAGCACCCAGAGAACAGGCACCTGCCAGCACAGGGCACCCAGAGCTGTCTCCACCCAGGCTTCACCCCCTCCCCACCACCCAAACAGGCAGGGCAGCTGGCATTGTCCCCAGGTAGCTGATGGTCAGACTACGTGTGGGCTACGAGGCCTGGCTATGCTAGTGGCTAGCAACTAGTGCACGAGACAGAGAAAAACAGTGGGGCCAGGCCGGCCGTTACCTCGGGGCTGCCAGTCCTGGTGCCAGGGAAGCCCAAAGCTTTAAACATGGAGGCCAGTTTGGAAAAGAAGCTGGAGCTCTGAGTGGGTGACATGGCGCATGCACAGAGAGCGGCAAGGGGAGGGGACGAGAACACTGTGATTACGAGGGCAGTGTGGTTCTGCAGGGACAGACCCTTTGAACAGCTCTGCAGGGACAGACCTCCTGCATGGTCCCACCCTTCCCATACCCCTGCTCCAGGCCCATCCCCGTGCAGTGCCAGCACGACGGCCAGAGGGGCCAAAGGGCAGCAGGGCAGGAGACCTTACACCCAGTCAGGGGTTGTTTTCTGCAGACACCTCCACTCTGCTCTGTGACAAGGCAGGGCTGGAGTCACCACACCTGACACCAGCCCTGCAGCCTCCCAGCCCACATACCTTGTTGGAGGTGGCACGGCGCTCGAGGAGGAGGCGGAACCGGTTGCAGGTCCGCTTGTTGTCCTTCAGCCCTTGGCCCAGGCCCCGGTTGTCATCCTGCATGAGGCGACGGTCCAGGATCACCTCCAGTTGGCCTGCAGACAGGGGTCCCAGCATCCCAGGCTTGAACAGGAGCCAGCCCCAGGCCACCCTGCCCAGCAGCCTCCTTCTCAGCATCCCACACTGAGTGTAGCCCCAGGTCTGTGGCAGTCCCCAAGACACAGCCCCACCCACGGCCCCAGCTCACCACTGCTGAGGCTGGAGACTCCCAGGGCTTGGGCTGTGTGCAGTGTCAGGCGGCTCTGCGTGTCCTGGATGTAGGCCATGGTGGGCATGGGGTAGAAGTTGGCCTGCAATGGCAGCTTCCTCTGGTACCTGCGGGGCTGGATCTGCCAAGGAACAGAGGTCAGCAGCCAGAGATGGTTCCTGTAGTGCCTGGTGCCAAGGCATTGACCTCCCATGGGCAACCCCCATTCCTTTCCAGGCTGCTGGATACCTGGAAACCGTTGAGGTCTGTGAAGAAGGCATCATCGCTCTCAATGTCAGTACTGAAGCGCAGAGCCAGCTCTTTGTTGATGTGGTCACGGATGTCCACCAGGCAAGACATGTCCAGTGACAGGCCCTCCACACCTGCAGGCAAGCAACGAGGGGCTGAGCCCCACAGGGAGCACCACCCAGACACCTTTCTGGCACAGCCTCACATTGTCTCACCTGGCACGTTGTAAAGCCGCACCACGGTCTGGACATGCTGGTAGTAGCTGGCAACCTCAGAGAAGAGGGGTCCCTCTGTCACCCGCACTACTGGGGGGTCCTTGGGAGCATAGGGCTGTGGGGAAGGAGCCCTGCACTGAGGCAGCTGCCTGCACAACTGGCACAAGGCCACAGGCACAGCTGCCAGCTGGCTCTCAGAGGTGGTCCCCGTACCTTGGCCTCGCCATCAGGCAGGAAGAGATAGGCTCCACTTTTGTCCTTAGAGGTCCTGGTGCCATAGATGAAGAACTGGCTGCTCACCTGCTGCTCTCGTTCCTCCCCAGCTTGGCGGATGCTCTGCAGAGCACAGGCCGGTACAGCAGTACATCTCACACAGGGCGCTGCTGTGGTCCCCTCCCCTCCTTCACTCTCACACCACCTGCCACCACTCACCTGCAGCAGACCTGAGTGCCCTGAGAAGCAGGCCCGCAGGTGCTCGTTCTCTAGGCAGAAGTCATCAGCAGCGGCAGGGATGACATGCACAGGTACAGAGTCCTGCTTGCGTACGGGCAAGTCCCGGCCGTGAAGGTACAGGCGCACGGAGGACTTCAGTGTGGCATGGCCATCAAAGGACCTGTGCAGCTGCAGCACACGCAGCCCCAGTGCAGGCAAGCGGGCCAAGATGGATACCTGTTGGGCAGCATAGGGACCTGAGCCAGCCCCTCATGGTGCACAGGGATCTGCTGGCTATCAGCATGGATCTGCTGGCTATCAGCAGGGCAAAGACCCCAGCTTGGCACTTCTGAGGCTTCTGCTGAGGGAGATGTCCATGCGAGTCTGGGGGTTCATGAGCAGTGGGAGCTTGTGTTGGGATGTGGGGGCGCTTGTTGACACAGAGGAGGGCTCACAGGGTGGTGTCCAGTGCAAGGATGGGAGCCTGGCACACACAGGCTGTGCAGGCTGAGGACAGGGATAGGCACGAGCACTGAGGCACCCTGGCTGGCTTCTGGGCCACAGGCAGGACCACAGCCTCAGCGTTCAGGTGCGTGGAGGTGATGTGACTCAGCAGGGAGGGGAAAACGATTGGGTGACTGTCCTGTACCTGACAAAAAGCACATGGGTAAGCACAGGACTTGGGATTGGCAGGACTGTACCTGGTAGATGTCAGGCACCACGTCGGTGGCAGAGCCCCAGTGTGCACTGAGCTGGGATGGCAGGGGCTGCCCCTCCTCAGAGAGCACACGAACATGTGGGGAGTCCACCAGCACCGGCACCACGCTCAGGCGCTCCTGCTCCAGCGGGTTGAACACCACCAGAAACCTGCAAAAGAGGTCACACTGGGATGGCCACTAGGCCCCATGGTGTCCCAGCTGCCCCACACCACCCACAGGTACCACACACCCACCCACTGCCTCACCCACGCCCCATCCACCCACTGCTTTCAGGTGTCCCCCCACAGCCCCACAAGACCCAAGGCAGCCTGTACCGTGGTGAGGTGTCCAGCTTAACCACTGTTCTCTCTGGGAGGGAGTCCTGGTTGGGACGTGTGTCATCCTAGCAAGAGAAGCAGTCAGAGCCTCGGCATGCCCACCATCCACAGGTACATGGGCGCAGCTGCGACCCTGTCCCCAGGCCCAACACTAAGCAGGCAGGCAGGGCCGTGCTCCTGAGGGCACAGGGACAGGTGTGGCTCAGTGTGCTAGGGCAGGGTGCTGCTCACCATGCCGAGGAAGGGTGCAGCCGGGTCATGGCGGTAGGTGTCCTTGTCCCCCAGCACGAGGTAATGCACAGCGTTGATGATGACATGCTTGAGGTTTGTGAGGGAGTGGAGCAGCCTGGGCCACAGGTAGAGACCGTCCACTTGTTCTGTCCCACTGTCTCCACAACATCCCCCACCTTCCCCTAGGAGAGGTGCCCCACAGGACCCCCACACCCAACCACACTCCCAGCCCTGTGCCCACCACTCCAATTCAAGACATGCCCCTGAGGGCTGTGCCTTGGCCCCCAGCACGCACCGGACTCCATAGTCAACTGCCACAGCCTCCTTGGCGGTGCCAGTGATAGCGTCGTGGTGCTGGAAGAGGCCCAGGTTGCGGCGGGCGTTGCTCAGCAAGGCATAGTCAGAGAGTGGGTACCTGCCGTCGGCACCGGTGCGGCGGGCATGGGCTAGTGCCAGGCTGTACAGGATCTCTGCCCCGCTGTGCAGGGACAGTGTCACCCAGGGTCCCTATTCTGGCTTCTCAGTGCCAGGACAGGGGACAGAGAGGGAGCAGCCAGCCCAGTCGGCACACTCACCATGGTCAGGGACCTGCCGTAGGGCTGGGCAAGGTTTTGGCATGGCCTGGGCCACCCCCAGCACGTTGGCAGCTGGGCACAGACCAAGGGAGTGCCAGAGCTCCTGAGAGCTGCTCATGCACCCTGAAACCAACCCCTGCCCCTCACCGGAGGTGAGCCTCCAGCACCCGGTCCAGGCTCTTGTAGAAGGGTCGGGAGGTGTAGTAGCCTGTCCAGTAGTGATCCTCCCGGTCCGCGTAGGAGAAGAAATCCCCACTCAGCACCGGGAACCCAGGCAGCTTCATCCCTGGCACGATGCCCACCTTCTTGTACAGGGCATCGAAGTAGTCAGAGAGTGTCCCAAATTGTGCCTAGGGGGATGGCATGCACAGCCCTGAGCGCAACGGGGGCTGCCATGACCTCCCACCACCCCTCCCAGTACCAACCATCCTCTGACTGGGCTCTGCGATGCCCTCCCCAGAACCTCTGTCGAGGGGACCCTGCTCCCCCCAGTCCCCTGTGCTGCCCTCAACATCCCTGCACATACCTGGACGTGGAAATTGGGCCTGGAGTTGAGGAAGTCAAAGATGCGCTGGTAGTTAAGGAACTGGGCATCCCACTCCTGTGGCTTGTCATAGCGGAAATCATCTCCCAGGGGCACCAGCAGCACCTTGCTGCGGAACAGCTTGGACTTCTTGCGGTACTGGTCCAGAAGCAGCTGGGCTCTGCCAGGGAGTGCCAGAACATGAGGCTGGCTCCTGAACAGGGCCACAGGGCTCCGAGTCGCTCGCCCCTGCCCCTGCCGCACTCACCTCTCTGCCACATTGGCATCAGTGATGGCTCGGGGAGGCACCTTCCAGGGGCAGTTGATCCGGCCTCCTGGCAGGCGCTTGAAGTCAAACTGGCAGCAGATCTTGGGATCTGGCCCACAGGTGTGTGG
Organism: Galbula dea; assembly: GCA_013399015.1. NCBI lineage: Eukaryota > Metazoa > Chordata > Aves > Piciformes > Galbulidae > Galbula > Galbula dea. The sequence goes on along the minus strand of VWZX01010985.1, from coordinate 288,306 downwards.
CACGTCGTAGCTGTAGAAGGGCATCATGTGGCAGAAGATGTCAGTGCTGGCTTCTGGATCTGTGGGAACAAGGATGGGTGAGCCACAGCAACCGCTGTCCCTCACCTACCTCTGAACAGGGGGGCCCAGGGGCATGGGGATGGCTGCTGGGACAGAGCAGACCTAGCACACAAGACTTGGAGCCCAGAGGGCACAGTAGTGATGTGCCAGGAATGGAGGCAGCTGGTGAGTCACCATGGGGCTGTCCCACAGGGCAAAACCACTGCAGGTCAGATACTGAGAACAACCCTGCTGAGGACTTGGCGATTGCTGATGGAGGAATAGCTGGACATGAGCTAGCAATGTGTGCTTACAGCCCAGAAGCCAACCGTCCCTTCCCAGCAGCCCCTCACCCCACGTCTGTCTCCACATGAACTCCAGGTTCTGGGTGGCAGCAAAGTGCTTCTTGATGGCGTAGTGCACGCGTTGGATGAGCATGCCTGTCAGGTTGGAGCGCTTCAGCAGATAGGGCATGGTAGAGCTGTGCCCAAAAGGGTCAACAGCCCAGCCTGATCGGGGCATCACACCTGGGGACACAAAGACTCATCAGCACCCCCCTGGAGGAGACTGCTGTCAGGGATGGAGGTGCCTGCTGGCACATCCTGCGGGCCTCCAGCCAGCACACACAGCCCCTCCTGCCCAGCATCCTGCCCAGTTCTCACCCATGTTCTTTTCTAGCCACTGGTGACCCTCAATCAGCTGGTCAATCATGGCAAAGTAGTGGGAATTGGCCTCGTCAGGCATCACCCAGCCACCTGTCACCATCTCCAGCTGCCCATTGCCAACCAGCCTGTGAAGGGGACACACAAGATGGGATTGGTTCTGGGCAGTGCCAAGGCACCTCACAGTGAGCTGTGTGGAGTCCACAGCCAGGGCAGCCTTTGTGTCCCCAGGGCCCTGGATCTCACACCCTGTGCCCATGGCCGATGCCTCCCACAGTGCCTGCCCTGCAGGCAGGGACGAAGCTGGGCAGTGGGGCCAGGTGGGTGGCTCTACCTCCGCACTGCAGCCCGCTTCTGGGCACTGATGTTGTCCCACCACTTGGAGAAGAAGGAGATCTCAGACCAGATGAAGCGCCGGCGTGGGTCCTCCTGCATCTTCAACACCATGCTGTTGAGGATGTGCTGTGTCTGGTCATAGTAGTACTTGTCGAAGGTCTTGATCCAGCCTGGCAGCATGTGGAGGGGGATCAGTGCACAAGTCCCAGCCTGTCCCTGCCAGCAGTGCAGAGGGGGAAAGGCCCTCCCCTCCCCTGCCCACTTTTGCTGGCTGCTCACCTGGGTCATTATGGGAGTGTGGCACCACAAACACCTGCAGGGGCTCATTGTCCCACTCATTGGGCTCGTAGGTGATGTCGAAGCCCTGCTTCCACACACCACCATCCTGGTTGTCAAAGGACAGCAGGGAGTACACGGCCAGCATCTGTCGGGTGGGAGACAAGGCTCAGGGCAGACACCGGGCCGAGAGACCCCCAAGACAGGAGGGCCAGGACACAATGGATGACCTGGTACCCTAGAGGACCCTCAGGGGTAGAGGGTAGGAACCCCTTGTGCTAGCAGAGGTCTGAGTTCCTGGGCTGAGACACTAGCCCCTCACCTGCAGGTCTGGGCTCTGGCCCTTGCCCCCCAGGGCAAACTGGCAGTCTTGCGGGGAGACGGAGAGGAAGCTCGGGCGACTCTCAGGGGGCAGCAGCCAGGAGCCATTGGGCATGTGGTGGGGCAGCGTCGGCTGTCCCTCGGCATGGGCTGTCAGCTCCAGCACCGAGTCCTTGATGTGGCTGATGATCTCGTGGTTCTCCTCCAGCAGCTGCTCCAGCTGCTCAATGCGGTTCTGCAGCACTGAGATCTGGCTCTGGGGATACAGATGTGGTGGTAAGAGCCTCCACTGGCCCTTATCAGGTGGGTCCCAGCCCCTTGACCAAATGGCCTCAGGCTGTGCCAGCTGGCCCTCACTAGCCCTCAGCCACTTGCCCAGCCCCAGCGCTCACCCTGGGGAAGTTGCCCCCACTCTGGTGGCGTGCAGGGTCGTGCTGCACCCGGTCCAGCATTAGGTAGAGGGAGAAAACGGCCACGCAGAAGATGGCAGCTCCACACACTGTCACCTGCTTCTTCAGCTTCATCCCGGAGGGCCACAGGGACAGACCTGCACCGGGAGAAAGCCAAGAGGGGGCCAGTGCCCCTCTGCCAGCCCGGGGACCGAAGGTGGGACTAGCACAGGGGCAGGACGGGACACCGGGAGCACGAGATGGGATGACCCGGGGGCAGGACAGAGCACCAGGAGTACGGGACGGGATGATACCTTCCGCCTCGTGCCATGGGCTGAGCGCAGCGGAGGGGCCTGGGGCCGGACAGCACTGCCCGGCGCCTCCATCCCCTGCCCACCACCACCTCTCACCGTGACCTTCCTCCTCCCGCGTCCTACTTCGCTTAATCCGGCCCCGGGTATTTATAGCCCGGGCTGGAGCCGCGCGGGCCCAGGGACGCCTCGGGCCGGAGGACGGCAGGGTAGGGCAGGGCAGGGCAGGGCCGGGTCAGGAGCAGCGCGGACCAGGACCGGCACCGGGTACCGAGGACCGGGGGCGGGGCCGGAGCAGGCCGCAGCGGCCCCACCGAGCCGGGCAGAACGAGCCCTCTGCGCCACCGGGGAGGGTCAGGGTCGGGGCCGGGCCCGCCCCCCGCGAGACGGCTCCTGTGCGGGGTCGCGGCCACTCAGCTCTTACCCTGAGCGGCTCCGCGGCTCGTCCGGGCTCCTCACATCGTCCTCCCGCCCCAGGCCCGCCGGTTGCCACGGCCGGGATGGGCCAGGCCAGGCCCCGCCTTCCGCCCCGCCCCGCCCGGGCCCGGCGCCACCGCACTCCCACCGCCCGCCCCGCCTGGAGATGGCTCCACCGGGCAACGTGGCGGGGACCGAGCGGCCGGGGCCCCCAGAGCCCCAGGCATAGACCCAGTCAACCCTCTGCAGCCATGAGGGTAGATTCAGACATCCCCCACAGCCCCAGGAACATACCTAAACACGGCCCGCATAGACCCAGGGGACTCGTCCGGACATACCTGAACCCAAAACCCCATGGCTGGGCCAAGGTGCTGGTGGTCTGTCCTGGTGTGCCTTGTCCTAGGCACCGCGCAGGTCCATGGCCCCACTAACCCCCATATGGTCTGCATCCCAAAGCCCTGAGGATGCACCCAAACATACTCCCAGTAGCTCTGGGAATGGACACAGGCATCCCCCATAACCCCAGGGCCAGATCAAAGTGCCGGTGACCTGTCCCAGAGCCCTGTCCGGATGTGCCCTGTCCTGGTGTGCCATCCTCGTGTGTCGTGTATGCATGTGTCCTGTCCCAGTGTGCTATCCTGGTGTGCACTGTCCCAAGTGCAGCACAGGCATGTGGCCCCTCTGGATCCCTTGAGGTCCGCACCCCCCGTATACCCTCAGACACGGTGCTGCAGAGCTTATTTGTTTATTCCACGGGACCAAGCCTGGCAGGAGCTGCGGATGTCACGCCCCCGGAGCACTTAGGACCTCCCTGCCCTGGGCTGGGGAGGGAGCGCAGCCATGTCTAACCACCCCACAGCACCCGCTTCCCCAACAGGTCCCATCCAGGTTGGACAAGTCCACGGCACACAGTGCTGTCCTGGTGGGGCTGGCGGGGTGTAACCATCACCGGTGCCGCTTGCGGATGGCGATGAGGTCCTGGAGAATGGTGCTGAAGCTGGGTCGTTTGCGGGGGTCATACTCCCAGCACCGCTGCATCAGCCGGTACACCTCCTCGGGGCACTGTTCAGGGGGGTCCAGCCGCACACCTAGGAGACGGCAGGGATGGTGACATGGCAGCCCAGGCCACTGATCTGTTGCACACTATGGACCCATCCTGCCCGTTGCATGGGCATGGCTCCACGGTGGACCCAGTGCTGGGCCCATAACCCTGCAGTGGCCCTTGAGTGCTGGACCCTGGCCATGTCCCTCACCCTGCTCTATCGCTTCTCGTGTCTGCTGGTTGCTGAGGTTGGCATAGGGGACAGAGCCCAGGCTGAAGGCTTCCCACAGCAGGATCCCAAAGCTCCAGACATCACTCTCCGAGCTGTATCGGCCTGGGAACATTGGGCAGGATGATGTTGGCAGCTGGGGACACCCATGGCACTGCTGACCTGGCTGTGCCTGCACTGACAAGGGCTGAAATGCCCCAAGTCCCTCTGCCTCCCTCCCCAGATCAGGCCCATGGGAGCAGGATGGTGTCGCCTTGACTCCTGGCTCCCAGCTGTGCTGTGAGGGTGCCAGGCTGTGTCAGGTTCCATCCCATACCATAATTGAGTGCTTCAGGGGCAGTCCACTTGACAGGGATCTGCTTCAGCCCACCCGTGGAGGCATAGATGCCATCTTCCTCCTCCCGTGACATGCCAAAGTCACTGATCTTCAGGGTGTTCTTCTCTGTCACGAGGCAGTTGCGAGCGGCCAGATCCCTGGGATGGCCCAGAGCTGTTGAATACATGCCCAGCCATCCCCAGGGACCTTCCTGGCATGGGATGGGAGGCCATAAGGGTTCACCTGCCCTGCCTGGCACCTGGACTCACCTGTGGATACAGTGCTTGCTCTCCAGGTACTCCATGCCGGCAGCAGCGTTCTCTGTCATCTTGATCAGCTCCTTGACACGCAGGTGGGGCCCTTCATTGCGCAGGAAACTAAGGAAGTCCCCCCCTGCACCCAGGATTGTGGAGCTGGTGGGCAGCTGCCCTGGCACACAGTGGTGGCACACACCAGCTGCCCCAGCAGCACGGGGGCCACAGGATGGGACTACTCACCCTGCACCAGCTCCATGACAATGTAAATGGGTTGCTTCTGGGTGCAGACACCGATGAGCCGGACGATGTTTGGGTGGTTGTACTGCTTAAGGATCCTGTCAGGACAAAGAAGGGTACCCTTAGCACGTGGGAACCTGGCTTCTCCAGGCACAGGCCACCTCTGTGCTATCTCCAGGATGCTCTGCCCAGCCAGCCCAGGTCCTCAGCACAAGGATGCTGTGGTCCAGCAGGGCTTGAACAGCCCCAAAGGCAGACAGATGGGTTGGGACAAGGACAATGGCTGCACAGACCTGGCTTCCTGCAGGAACTTGGATTTGAGTTCGGGTGGGAGGGTTTCCCGACAGGATTTCACAGCCACTGGGGTGTTGTCAGCACGCAGGCGTCCACTGAACACCTCCCCAAAGTTACCCTGCCAAAAGACATGAGCACACTGGCCAAGCTTGCTGTGGCATGGCCCGAGGCAACCCTGGCCTCCTGCAGACCTGCTGGGACAGTCCTGTCTCCCCTCACTCCCCATGGGGACAGGAACCAGGGCACACAGACTCACTCGGCCAATGCGCTCCCCCAGCAGCACATCCTCGTGGTTGAGCACCCATTTGTCCTACAGCAAGTGAACACCAAAGGTGGTGAGCTGTCAGCCAACTAGTCCCAGACCTACATACAACTTGCAGCCCCGGATGGGGGTCCCCAGCCCCAGTACCTCCCCGAGACTGAGTCACTATGTTGGGCTGGAGAAGAGTGTTTGGGTCTCTCTGCCCAGTTTTTGGGAAGGAAAAGGGGCCGGGCAGGGCTGTCCTGTGCACAGGGGATTTACCCCAACCCCCACTGCCTGCTGTCACCTTGGGCACAGCCCTGGCCAGTATGATGCCACTCTTCCGGGTGATGGGCTGCTGGCTCTGCAGGAGATGCTCAATGAGCAGCGGGATGGTGGGGAAGCCCTCTCCCTCCAGCCGGTACATGTTCTGTAGAGAGAGGAAGTTGAGGAGTTTTCCTGCACACAGGGATGTGCTCATAAGGACTCAGTTGTGTGGATAAGCACACAGGCACGCACGGGCACGGCAAGCATGCAGAAGAGGGAGGTCTTGTGCACAATGCCGGGCTCACACCCCATGCTCCACGCTTGACCCGTGCGAGGAGAGACACACACAGCTCGTATCGCACCCGCACATCCCGTGCACTCACATTCACTCACCCCCTCTCGCCCACACAGGGCCACCCTGGCCATCTCCCGTTGCCCGTGGTCACTCACATCGGCAGCCTGGATGATGAAGTGCCGGGGCTGCCCGTCCCACAGCACGCTGAGCACATACTCCTGCTTGCCCTGGCTCTCCCGCACCAGGAAATCCCCACTGCAGCTCAGCAGCTCCTGCACCTCCGAGCGCGGAATGGCCCCGTGGTACCAGACCTGCTGGCACAGCGGCTTCTGCACCTCTGGGATCAGAGGCACGGGGGGTGGCAGCTGCATGGAGACATGGGTGAGCCTAGCCGTGCCCCCACATGGTGCCAGAGGTGGGGGCAGCAGGGTAGGGAAAAAACAGGGGCTGGAGAAGCTGGAGTGTGGAAGGGAGGGAGCCTTGGGGCTGGAGAGGACAGGGCAGGGGGTGCTGCGGTACCAGGGGGCTCAGCAAGGCTGCTGGATATGACTGGAGGGTGGCAGGAGGTGCCCAGGGACTCACCGAATACTTGGGGCTGAAGATGCCAGTGATGTGGTTCTTGAGGGTCTCCAGCGCGGTGGCTCCGCTCCGCTCCTGCTCCTGGAGGAAGGCGTGAGGTGTGCCCTGGCCAGAGAAGGGGAACCCGCCCGGGAAAAGGGAACCCACCCAAGCCACATGTGTCCACCTGAGCACTGTGTGTCTCATCCCCGCATGTCCCGAGGCGTAAAGGGACAGGACTCACCGTGGAGGAGATGGAGTGCCGGTCCTCCTGCAGCAGCAGGGCGGGCAGGGGCTCACCAGCACCCAGCTCCCCCAGCTTCCCGGCCAGCAGGTCCCGCTGTGCCCGCAGCTTGGCTTGGGTGCAGAGGCAGCCCTCGAGCTGCTGCTGCACCTCCTGCAGCCCCTGCCGCTTTCCCAGCAAGTGCACCCTGGGGAGGGGGGTACAGCGTGGTCAGCCCCTGTTGTACCTAGCCCCCAGCGCTTAGCCTCTCGCCCACCACACCTCACCGCTCCCCAGGGCTCCGGCCCTGCTCTGCGCTCCGGATCTCCTCCTGCAGCTCCTGCACTCGCTGCTCCTTGCTGCTCACGGACTCCATGGCAGCTGCCAGCTCCTCCTCAACTGCCGTCAAGCTGCAAGAGACACATGCCGGGTGGCACTGAGCCACGCTGCCAGTGATGGTGGCCCCTGCCCATTGCCTGCCCTGCTCACGAGTGCTGGACGCTCTCGATGGTCAGTTCATTCAGCTGCAGTTCCCCTGGAGCCAGACCCTCCGTCTCCTCCAGCAAGCTTTCATCAAAGGACACAGCTGGTGGCACCTCGGAGCTGTACCTGCAGGCACCCAGAGCAGCTGTGCCTCCCACCTGCCCGATGCCAGCACCCATGGCGGGCAGAACCGTGCCCAGCAGAGAGGCTGCAGCAGCACAGGGCTGTACCTGTGGCTCTGAATAAAGCTGCTGTACTCGGTGGCCGGCTCGATGGCCTGGATAGCACTGGCGATTTCCTGGTGCACGGCCAGCACGTCCTCCTGCACCAGGCTGCTGATGCTGTAGTACTCCCCAAGGATCTCCTTCCTGCGGGGATGTGGGTGCTGGGGGCTGCTGGATTCCTCTGCCCCCCAATCCAGGGCCCCTGGGGCCAGGTGCCACCACCTCTGCCCCAGCCCAAACTACCCAGTCCCCACATCCTGCTGGCTTGTGCCCTCATTCCCTACATTTCAGGTGGCACTGAGGGGCATTGCCATGAGGGCTGCAGCATGAGGGGCAAGCACTAGGATAGGGAAGGTGCATGTTAGGCTGGCGAAGCTCAGGCAGGAGAAGGGAGCACTGCTGTTTCTCAGGTACCATGGGAGTGCCCAGGGATGGACACTGGGGTGCAGGGTGAGTGGTGTGATATAGGGCAGGCAGCAGGACATGGGGCATGCAGAGCTCTTACAGGATGAGAATCATCTCCTGCTGCAGGCTGTAGAGGGACTGATGGAGGCTGGGCAGTGCCCGCTGGTAGTGGTGGTGGTGGTGGAGTGCAGCTGCCTGCACTGCCAGCACGTACTGGTTGTGCAGGGCATAGAGCTTCCAGAGGCTGCGCACATACTTCTCCTTCGCCTTGTCCCGCTCCTTGTCTGGGGGAAGAGGCCATAGAAAACACCCAACACCAGCATGCCACCAGTCCCAGCACTGTGTCACATCCCCTTGAGCAGCCAGGGAGGGGCATGGGCAAACAGTGGGGCTGGGGCAGGGGCTGCGGGGTGACAGGGCTAGGAGGGGGTCCACAGGGTAGGCAGGAGCAGGGAGCAGGGGGTCACACATCTCACTGTGTACAGGCACACTCCCAACCCATGAAGTCCCAAGGCTGTAACCCCTATGAGTTAAGCCCAGCTCCTTGTGCGCCTGGCTGGGCTCTCCCCATGCCACCCACCCCCGGATCTTCCACCCAGTCCAGGCTGTGCTCTCGGTGCTGCAGGGCACGGGGTGTTCCAGTCATCCCTGACCTGAGAGGAAGGGGGAGGAGGGGGGCGGAGCCAAGAGGAGACACAGCAGGACAGGGATGGAGGAGGTTAGGAGCCCAGGCTGGCGGGCACCTTTGCTGGCCTCCTGGTACTTGCGCTTGGCCTGGGCACTGTCACGTGCTAGGCTGCGGTACTGTGCCTTCAGCTTCTCCATCTCCTGCTGCGTGGTCTGGGGAGGGAGGATGCTGTCAGGGCAGCAGGCCAGGGCCATGTTCCCTCTCCCCCCGCCAGGACCTGCGTACCCACCCGGGTATACTCTTGGCCGAGCTGCTGCCACTGCTCACTGAAGGCCTTGCGGAGCTGCTGCTTGTCACGGATGAGCAGGCTCAGCTTGGCCAGTGGCCCTGCCGACAGCTCCTCTGCGTGCCGCCGCAAGATCTGGCTTAGCGTCTCCGTCCGGCTCGCCAGCACCCACCAGGACTGCGGGAAGAGGGCGTCAGGGACAGCTTCTCTCCAGCACCGCACTGCACTGGGCTCTGCTCCTGCACCAGGACAACCCTACCTCCCCGATTTGGCCACCGTGGTCGCCCGTGCGGAGCTGGCCGGAGCTCTCCTGCTTCTCCAGCTGGGAGAACATATGGTGCAGCATCCCTGCGTACTCCCGGTCGCTCTTGGCACGCTGTGACATCCACTTCTTCATCAGCTCCAGGAGCCTCAGCTCGCTGTCCTGGAGCCGCATCAGCGCGCTGTGCCCCTGTGGACACCACAGCTCCGGCCCAAAGCCCATGGCACCACCGTCCTGGGTGGGAGGAGGCTGCAGAGTGGCAGGAGAACCTGAGCTGTTGCTGCCACACCACATCTTGCACTGCCGTCACCAGTGGCCAGGGCCCTTTGCATCTCACACCCTCCCACCCCACCACCCTGTCATCAGGATGTGGTGCCTGGGCTGGAAGCAGAAGGGGCAGAAGCCTACTTGCCCCACACGATCTGCCTTGCAAAGTGCAGTCAAAGCAGGTGGGAGGGCTGAGGGCAACCCAAGCCCCAAGGCAGCTGGTGCCAGGGAGGAGGAAGTGTGGGACCAAAACCAGCAGCGTCACCTCTGCCATGTACATGGGGCTGCTCTCTGAAGGCAGCACAGCCCTCTCCCCCACCCTGGCCAGGGCACCAGCCCCACTTGAGCCAGCAGCTCTGACAACATCCTGCCCATCGGCACATCCACCCCTGTGCATACTGGGATGGAGATGCTCCTGGGGACCAGGGCACGGGTGAGGAGATGGCAGGAGGGGGATAGGGCACCGAGCCCCAGAGGGAAGTGCCAAGCCTGGACATGTCCCAGCACCCAGGACCTAGCACGACCGTTGGAAGCCAAACTAGTCCCAGCTGTGGTCCCAGAGTGCCCTGCCCTGTGGCAAGGGCACAACTGGAGCGGGAGGGTGCTGGGGCATGTCTCTGTGCAGGGCAGGACATCCCTAACACAGCCCTTGATCCCACAGACACCAGAGCCGAGACCCCCCAGTTCCACATAGGGTTTCCCTACCCCCACCAGCACCCCACTGGAGCATGGCTCCTCCAACCTGTGTGTGCTGCAAGGTCCCCACCGTGGGGCTGCTGCTGGCGTCCTCCCAAGGCTGGGGCCGGCGCAGTCTGGACCTGGTGTAGCTCCGGCTCCTGGGGAGGAACAGGAAACCCAGTGCTGACCATACAGCCATTGCGAGATTTCCTGCGCTTCCTCCCCTCCCTGCCCGTGCCCGGAGCTGACGCCGGCACATGGCTCCACCATATCTGGGCAGCCCCTAGCCTTGCCAGCCCTCCCAGATGCCTCGCACCAAGGCCTGGCACCAGCAGGATCCAGCCCTGCAGGAGCTCAGGGTCTTCCTCACCCTGCTGTGGTCCACTGGCCTCAGCCCTGGCCCCACAGATGTTTCACCCAGCAAAGCCCCTTTGGTAGTACCCAGTCCTGCCCCTTCCCCAGCCCCTCTCTGTGCCCCAGCTTCCCCAACAGGCTGCAGGGACTAGAGGTACCAGGGGTGCCCAGGGCTCTGAACAACGCTGTTGAAGGGAGACCATCCCCTCATCACCTCTGGGCCAGGCCCTTGTGACCGTGAAAGGTCTGAGGACAGAGCATCTGTCGCACTGGCACCTGTGGAGCTTTGCCCCAGCCCTCAGTGCCAGTGTGCACCTCCGCAGCTGGACACCACTCCCTGTAGCAGCCCCAGGTGCTGTCCCCCTCGAAGTGAAGGCTGGTGCCATGGTGGAACCTCTCATCCCCAGCAGTCACACTGCAGGAGCAGCCACCAAAGCCCAGTGCCACCGCACATGCCCCTAGTGCTGGCACAGCCTGCCTCTGCTCGGCTCGGCCCTGCTGCATCCTGGGTGACTCATGCTGAGCCCCCCATCCTGAGACTGGCAGTGAGCCTCCCGGTCCAGAAGGGTGTCATGGTCACCTGCAGGACACAGACAAGCTGATTCCACTTTCAGAGAAGGTTGGGGGAAAATCGTGTCAGATGGAGTTCTACTGATTCATCATCCCATGGCTGAGCAATGCCTGGGCAGTCACACCACGGAGCCACACAATGGCATGGCATGGGAACAACCAGGGGCTGCCCTGGTGCCCTGGGCAGAGACCCTGGGCAGCACTCTGGCTGTGCCAAGTGACGCAAACACCAACCCAGAGACACTGCTGCCCTCCCCGTGCAAGAGGAATCGGTTAATGCCACATTTACCATCTGCCCAGGTGAGAGTTTGAGAGCTGCCACATGCTGCCAGGGTCCCCAGTCACCCACCAGCTGGTCACTCTGTAACCGGCCCACTCTCCAAGGGGTCCTGTCTGCTGGTGGGAGGGGGGGTCCCTTGCTGCTCCGCTTTCCCTGTGCCCCATTCAGCCACTCCAAGCATCCTGTGCTGCCAGCGCTGGCACCACCATAGTCAGGCTCCCTGGACACAGCAATTTTTGTGGCACGTTTGAGGGTGAGAGCAGCTCTGCCAGCACCAATCCTGCAGCTGCCCTGTCCCTAGCCCCTCTGCCCCAACACCTGCCCAGGAACAGTTTTATTTTCTGCCTGAGCTGCAGGTCCCACCAGCAGTGGCCACACAACCCACCATCTCCAGAGACCCTTGCAGAGTTGTTACAAGCTCAGCAAGTGTTCTGCAAGCTAGGCTGAGGGGCTGCTTCTCCCCACCCCCAGCACCTCTCGGGCAGCACAGAACCCTACTCCACCTGCCCTGGGCTGCACTAGAGGCACAGGGCTCCTCTGGCCTGGGGTATCTGGGCCTGGGGTACCACCCCCATCACGGTGCCAGACCAGCCAGGACCATCTTGTGAGGCTCTGTGTGCAACAGCGGATGCAGCAGCTCTCCTTCCCTGGAAGTCCCAAGCGCTGCCGGCAGCACAAAGGTTGCAGTGGGTCAAACCACAGCTCGCCCAGTTTCACATCCTCCATCTGCCCTCCCACAGCTTGCAGAGCCCCACTGGGTATGCAGCCTCTGCCTTCTCCCTAGTGGGTGCCCTTGCTGCAGCACCTGATGGCTGCAGCCCACTCGCAGTACCTGAGTGTCCCCAGACCACGACCTGCCAGCTCAGCCCACACAGCCCACAGCTGAGGAGCACCAAGGACCTGTCTCCATCCTTGCCTCATGAGAAAAGGAAGAGTGGGCTGAGACGCATCTGCCATCGCTCACTGATGCAGAGAACTCTCCCCTGACCAGCACAGGCAAGAGGCAGAGGGGCTCTGCAGAGAGGAGCTGCCTCTGGGAGCAAGCATAGACGCCCCTTGGGAAGCGGGCAGGGAATCAGTGAGGGGCTTGATGGCACTGGGGTGGACTCCCTGCTATTAATTCGGCTGGGCTGAGCATCATGCTCCAGCTGTAGGCTGGTGCTAGTCACAGGGACTGCAGCGTACAAGCTCAGCCACTCCCTGGGCTGCAGAGGAGAGGCTCAGCACACGTGTTGTGGGAAAGAGCTGTTAAGTTCCGCAGGCTTTTGCTCACACCCCCCTCTATCCACCACGGTTGGTTCTCCAATTAGCTCCCCTCTCTGCAAGTTCCTAAGCAGCTGCTTCCCATCATTCAGGTACAGGTGCCAGTCCCTGGGTGCCGAGTCCCCGCCGTGTCCCTAAAAGCCACCTCTGCCCAGCTCCAGCTGGGACTGGCTCTGGGGGGATGCACTCTTTAAATCATAGAATCACTGACTTGTTGGGGTGGGAAAGGACCTTTAAAGATCACCTAGTCCAACCCTCTGCAGTCAGCAGGGACATTTGCACACAGAGCAGGTTGCTCAGAGCTCCAAACCACCTGACCTGGAATGGTTCCAGGGATAGGACATTTACCATCTCTCCGGGAAACCTGGGTCAGTGTCTCACCACCCTCAGTGTGAAATATTTCTTCCTTCTATGTAGTCTGAATCTCCTCTTTCAGTTTCAAACCATCACCCCTTGTCCTGTCCCAACAGGTACTGCTCAAAAGTCTGTCTCCATCCTTCCTTTAGGCCCTTTAAGTACTGAAAGGCTACAAGGTCTCCCTATAGCCTTCTCTTCTCTGAGCTGAACAACGCCAACTTTCTCAGCCTGTCCTCACAGAACAGGAGTTTCAGCCCTCAAATCATTTTATTTTGTGGCCCTTGGGAGGCTTCTCTGTGCTGGCCAGGGGCTGCAGGAAGACATGGTGCTGCTAGCTCCTGCAGCCTCACTGTGATAGGCAGTGCAGCAGTGTGGGGTGACAGCCCCTGGTCTCACATCCTCCTGCCCCTTTGGGCCAGGCTGCCCATCCCGGCTGGGGCCACCCAGGGCTGAGGCACACAGAGCACAGGCAGCTGAGCTGGTTTGCATAGTTCTGAACATTTAATAACTCAGTCTCTCTAGCGTTATATCCACATCCATTAAATTAAAAACAGGCTCAGGAGGCAGCTCCTGGCTGATTAAATTACAAGAAAAAATTACTGTGCACCAAAAAGTTATTATAGAAAAATAGTCCTGTGGCCCCCCGCCAGTGGCTCCATCCGTGGCAGGCCAGGGCTGGCACTGGCACAGGGCAGGTGGGAGCCCATGCCACGGCCCCAGTGTGCAGCGGCGGGCAGTGAGGGGATCGCGGCACCAGCCCCCAGCCTGTGGGGAAGGGGCAGCGAGGGCAGGGGCTCCAGCAGGGAGCGGAACGGATTGTCACCAAGTGGGGGGCAAGGCACGTCAGGGGACAGGGGCCACAGGGATGCTGGGCTCTGCCCAGCACAGGCAGGGTGCAGGCAGAGCTGGGGCAGTGCTGGCACCAGCACTGCCCAATTGCCCCAGCCAGAAGCAGGCAGAGCCCTGCCCGGGGCAAAACACAAGGTGCCCGGGGCAAGGGTCTGTGTGAGGGGGTCCCCACCCACACTGGGTGCCGAGTCCCGGGCACAGGGAAGGCCCTGCTCTGCCCCACAGTCTCTAGTGCAGGGGGGCTCCTGGCCATGCCACAGGCAGCCGCAGGGATGGGCAGGTGGCAGGCAAGCAGGCAGCAGAAACTGAGACCTGGCCATTATTGCTGTTGAAGGGCACGGGTGGAGGCCACAGGCCCTCAGGAGGTGGCAGGGAGCCGGGACGCAGTGAGACAAGCCAGGGATGTGGGCAGAGGCCCAACAGGTGCTGAGGGTGGCAGGGGCAGGGGATGCCGTGGCACAGACAGACACTTCTGCCCCAGCCAGCCCAGCCTGAGAAATAACAATCCAGAGACCCCACAATTCTGCCCACCCTCGGGGACTTGTGTCACCCCCAGCAACAGCTGCCCACCTGGGGCAGAGAACATGGCTGCCAGCGCAGGGCCAATGACTGCCAGAGGCCCTGCTGCCATCAAACACCCTAGTGTGGTGTGCAGGGTGGACGTGTGGCCAGGAGAGATGGTGCAAGACTGGGATGGTGCCCAGCAGCCCAGGCTGGGGCCGAGAGACAGTGCTGGCAGGTGTGGAGCCCCGGGCTGCTGCGGTGCAGAAGAAGGACAAGGGCAGAGTCTGGGGCCCCTCGGCCTCGCCTGCTCCGGCCCCATGGTACTAGGCAGGGAGGAGGGAGGGGCGGGAGGGCTCATCAAAGGGCACTTTGGTCTCTGATGAAAGCAGTCCTCTCGCTGTGGGCCTCGTAATCCTCACCATCTGACTCAGAGGGTCCCTCCTCCTGCCAGATGTCAGAGGGGAGACCCTTGTAGGAGATGATCCCACTGTCCAGGGCATAGACCTTCACGCCCCGCAGACTGAAGCCAGAGCGTGCCTGCAGCACCAGGAAGACAGTGACGAAGATGACAACGATGAAAACGCAGCTGAGGCTGGCGATAAGGACCGGCAGGTTGGCTGCAGGGGAGGCCTGAGCCAGCCCCTCGCCATCTGTCAGGGCAGGGGACGCGCGGCTGCTCTGCGTCTGGTGGGAGCAGGAGAGGTCCAGGCTGCTGAAGTGGGAGTGTGCGGGGCAGGTCAGGCACTGGTTGGGGCCAGGCCCAGTGCAAGTGGCACAGGAGGAGTGGCAGGGAAGACACAGGTGGGGTGCGATGGGCTCCACACTGTTCTCCAGCTCGTAGTGTGTGCTCTGGATGCCAGGTGCAAAGCCAGGCGGACAGTGCTTCAGGCAGTTCTTCTGGTGCAGGTAGTAGCCCTCCTCGCAGACTGCAGGAAGGCAGGGTCAGTGCAGGCCAGGGGGCTGCCAGTGCCATATGCTCTCATCCCCTCCACACCAGTCCCACACTCACCCACGCAGGTCTGACTAGGGGTCAGGGTCTTGCAGCCGCTGCTCTCCAGCTGGTTGGAGAGGCCTGGGGAGTCAGTGGCTGTCCCATAGAGCACGAGGGTGAACTTGGTCAGCGTGCCTGCAACAACGCAGGTTGAGGGCCACTGAGGCAGGGTGAGGGCCAACAATGTGGCCACCTGCACTCAGGACAGGTACAGGGATGGGTCTTGCACTGTTCCCTGCCATGGGCTCTCAGGAAACAGCAAGGCTGTGCCCACCACCTGGAAGTGCCCAACATGGGACCATACCCCTGTGCAAGGCTGCCTGCAGGGTGGGGGGAGAGCAAGGCCAGCTGGCACAGGGGTCATCTGCTGCCCCAGAGCAGCTGCATCCCCTCCCCGTGTACCCAGCTCCAGCTTCTCCCCAGCCAGGTCACTGCAAAGTGTCTGAGGAGTCTCTGTCCCCCTGGCTCAGCAGGACACTGAGCACCAACTCTGCTCCCACTCCCACCTCAGGCTCAACGGGGAAGGCAGCAGTGTGGGCAAGGCTGGCCCACCCCTACCATAGTTGTTGGCATCACTGGTGTTCTCGATCTCCAGCACCCACTCCCCAGAGGGGTCCTCATCCCACGAGTGCGTCGTCATGAAGGCCCAGTCGTTGAAGCCATCAGCTGAGAAGTCGTGGGGTCTGGTGAGGGCAGGACAAGAGGTGAGCACCAGCATCCTGCAGACCCACTTGTGTCAGCCCAGGTCTGGGGCCACCCTGGGGCACCCTGCAACTGGGCACCTACCTGGCAGCAAGGAGGGTGGAGCGGGTGCCCATGGGACTGACAAGGTGGATAGCCAAGTCCCCACGCCGGTTGTAGGACAGCGTCAGCCTGGCCTGTGCGTGCTCCAGACGACTGATGTAGTTGGCTTTCCCCAGGCAGGCATCCACCTTCCGCCGCACCTCCAGGCGTTTTCCTATGTCCCTGAGAAGGAGAGGCAGGAGTGAGCCCTGTCCCAGCCCTAGGGCATGTATCAGGCTGCCCAGACCCTATTCCACACTGCGGGGTTGTGTGGCTGCCCCAGGAACTGGTCACAGTGCCCTGGGGTGGCTAGAGCAGGAAGAGATGCCATCCATTGACTAGGGAAATGATCATCCCATACTGGGCAGGCACTGGTGAGGCCACACCTCAAATCCTGGCTTCAGTTTTGGGTCCCTCACTCCAAGAAGGACATTGAGGTGCTGGAGCATGTCCAGAAAAGAGCAATGAAGCTAGTGAAGGATCTAGAGCACAAGTCTTGTGAGGAGCAGCTGAGGGAACTAGGGTTGTATTGCCTAGAGAAGAGAAGGCTCAGGAGAGACCTCCTTGATCTCTCTGACTCCCTGAAAGGAGGCTGAAGCTAGGTGGGGGTTGGTCTCTTCTCCAAAGGAACACGCAATAGGACAAGAGGAAATGGCCTCAAGCTGCACCAAGGGAGATTTAGGTTGGACGTGAGGAAAAATTAATTCATGAAAAGGGCTGTCAAGCCTTGGCCCAGGCTGCCCAGGGCAGTGGTGGAGGGGGTTTAGATGTGTGGAGGGGTTTAGAAGATGTGTAGACATGGTGCTGAGAGGACACGGTTTAGTGGTGACCTGGCAGTGCTTATAAATGGTTGGATTCAATGATCTTAAAGGTCTGTTCCAACCTGAATGATTCCATGACTCTATGATTCTGTTCTATCCCAGACGGTGCAGGCACTAGACAGCCCTGTCCCAGATCCTCACCATGGGGGGAGAGTATGCTCTGATCACCCAGTATCACTTCCCCAGCCACCGCTCTGTGCCAGACCTGAATGGGCACTTTGCCCATGGCCAAGTCAGCTACACCCTGCACAGTGTGACCAGGGACAGGATGGACACAGCTGTCCCCATCCTGCTGCTTGTCTGCAGCCACCCACAGTGCTGGCCCTGGTGCCAACACAGGATGCTGGTCACAAAGAGTGTCCATTCTGGATGGGCACGGCTGGGTGCCAGGGGACAGGGGCAAGGCAGCAGCCAGAGACAGACCCAGCCCTGCTCCCTTCACACCCTGGGGCACCCATCCCCTCAAAAGCCCCTAGGAGTATCCCAGCCACACACGAGACTCAGCACATGTTGTGCTGTGGCAGCAGCAGCCAAGCAGGAGTAAAAGAAGCTTCTGTCTGCCCCTGAAAAGCCCCTCTGTGACGGGATTGGCTGCTCCCAAACCGCAGTGTCCTGGGCTGGCCTGGCCCCAGCAGCAGCCAGCATGCTCAGCAACTGACAGTGGCACTGGGTGATGGCTGAAACACCTTTCCCAGCTCTTCCAACACCCTTGCAGGAGGACAGCCCAGAGCCTCCGGGGCAGCTCAACCCCAGCAATCCTCCCTATTCCCTGCCCTGCACCTGCCAGAGGTGCTCAGGCTCCTGCCCAGGGCCATATGAGGGATAGATGGTGGACTATGCCCTCCTGGGCTCACCAGCACTTACTTTGGCTCTGTGAGGACGTCGATCACACACTTCCTCTGAGGTCCCACCGTTGTCCAGTTCTTGGCCAGGCTCACCATGGCCCCAGCATCCAGCAGGCCGTAGCCATAGGAGTGGCTAACTGTGGGCAGAGAGAAGGCCAACACCACTCCCAGGGGACCCCATCAGTGTACACGGGCCTAGCCACATCGCATAGCTCACAGAAGCCCCTGGTCCCTCCCTGGCATCCCCAATACCTTTGCGGCCAACGCCATTGGTGATCCAGTCATTGGCATTGAGGTGAGCTGGCTTCGACGTCTGCACCACCAGATGCTGCATGTCTCGCCAGGTCAAATTCTTGCTGTGAGGAGACAGTGGGCTCAGGCACCAGTGCCCAGCTCCTCCCGGCTCCAGGCAGACCTGTGCCAGGGTGCTGGTGCCTCCCGACACCACCAGCCCAGCCCCACTCCATCCTGGCCCTTACTTGGCTTCCAGGGCAAGGGCAATGATGCCAGCAGCCAGGGGTGCTGAGGCTGATGTCCCCGTGTGCGATTCGGTGCACTTCTGTCTGAGGTCAGTCGTCACCTGTGAGGGGGGATGTCAGGGTACGAGGTGCTGTGGGCATCGCCCATGTCCAGGATTGTGGCCCCACAAGGGAGGGAAGGTAGAGCCACCACCCCTGGGGCAGCTCAGGAGCTTCCTCCAGTCACCCTCAACTCACAAGATCGAGCCCTGGGAGTGTCCTGGAGGGCAGCAGCATGGCAGAGGGGGGCCAGCCCTGCTCCCAGCACCATGACCCACTCGGCTCCCAGAAGGATGCCCATGGTGGCCACAGATCATGGCACATCCCACCCCTGTGAACCACTGGCAGCCCCAACTCACAATCTGCTTCTCATTCTGGTTGCCGCTGCTGTAGGTGGTGGCGAGGGTGGAGGAGCAGGCCTCGCTGTACCAGGGCACGTTACCATACTGTGTGGTGCTGCTGATGGACAGTGTGTAGATGCTGTTGGTGTAACCGTCACAGTTGCAGCTGTCGTGCTCGCGGCCCCCATTCCCGGATGCCCAGACGAAGATGGAGCCCAGACCCCCTCGGCCCTAGCAACAGAAGCAGGGTGAGGGCCAGCACTGCTGTCATTACGTGTAACCCATGTTCCAACAGGGCAGGGAGGCCCAGGCAGGAGCCAGGACAAGTGGACGGTGCCAGGCCCAGTGCTCCTGCAGCCTGAGTGGGAAAGACTGAGCAGACACAGCTGGCACACTGGGACATCATCAGTCACAGCCTGCTGGCCTCAGCACCCAGCACCACCACCCATCACCACCACCATGCCCATCGAGGGTGCCAGGGCACTTCTGCAGAGGCTGCCCCAACTGGCAAGGCACTGGGCAGCAGGCAGTCCTGACAAAGTGGGGCTTCCAAGAACGGGCATCTTTCTCTGCTCAGGAATCACCCAAGTTGACTCTGTCTGTGTGGAATCCACCTGGCAGCTCTGCAATAGCTTGGCAGAGCATTCCCAACCTGCAGCTTGACACCCAAAAGCCACAGCTCCACTCACAGCACATGTGGCACAGACAGGGGGTTTGCCAGCCTGCCTTCTCTGTGCAGAGAACCCCAGAATGTGTGACACAGCTAACCATGGTGGTGCCAAAGTACAGGCAGCACAGGCAGCACATGGTGAGAGTAGGGGAGGACAGGTGGATGAAGTGAGGGTGAATGGCTGGAATGAGACCAGGCTGGAAACAGCTCATGGTTTTGGGGAGTGAGAAGAGCTGGTCCTGGTGCGATGCTGCGCAACCCTCTGAGAGGGGAGGACAGGGCTGCTCAAAAAGACAGAGAGATAAGCACCCGTCAGGGGAGGGGCCGTGACTCAGCTGTCACACAAGAAGAACAGGAAAAACCAACAGAGCCTGATCCCGGAGGTGGGCTGGAAGAGCACAGGCAAGGGGCGGGAGCTCAACCGGCACTCCCCTGGCATGCTCTCCTGCTCACCTGGCTGACTCCTCGGAAGAAAGCCTCTTCTGCCAGCCGGGCCGGGCCATCCACAGTCTTGCCATCATCCTCGGGGCCCCAGCTGGCACTGTAGATGTGGATGTGGTTGGGATTGAGGCCCAGGGAATGGGCCTCCACAGCATCAGTCACCTCCCCATCCAGCATGCGCACACCTAGGACCAGAGAGCAGATGTCACAGGTGACCGGAGGGGGCAGGGTGGACACAGTGCCCGTGGTAAAAGCCCTCCACCTGCCACTGCCACCCCACGCCATGGGCCATCACTATAGCCAGCAGTGTCAAGATCCTGGCACAGCCCAGTCCTCTGGTACCCACAGAGCCCAACAAGGGCTCTGCCTTTGGCACACAGCAGGGTGTACCCACCTCCAATCCTGGCATTGTAGGCCACTCCAACACCACAGATCCCGTTGTTTGCCACGGCAGCGACTTCCCCAGCGCAGCGTGTGCCATGTCTGCAGCCGAAACAGGACCCTCAGATG
The DNA here is from genome assembly GCA_013399015.1 of Galbula dea. Lineage (NCBI taxonomy): Eukaryota > Metazoa > Chordata > Aves > Piciformes > Galbulidae > Galbula > Galbula dea. The sequence goes on along the minus strand of VWZX01010985.1, from coordinate 268,266 downwards.
GAGTGTGAGGAGCACAGGGCTGGGCACCAGCCACAGCGGAGGGACCAGCGCTCACACTGCCTCCTGTCCCTTCTCAACCAGGTGGCCAACAAAGGCCCCACAAGGCTCCTTCATCTGCCCTTCTGCTCCAGAGCAAGGACTGAATGGGAGCCAGGCGGCCCCAAAAAATACTGCTTACATCAGAAAGGGAGGCAAGGGGTTTTCTCCATGAGGCAGAAGTGTGCTGCCACCTTTGCACCTTCCTGCAGTTCACGAGGGCTGGCACTGGCACCAAGGCCCTGCCACAGCTGGGCTGTGCCACCCTCGTCTCCTCACCATTGCCACCTATCTCACCTATTGTCATTCATCTGCGTGTAGCGGGGCTGTGGGTCTGGGTCCTGGTCGTTGACATCAAAGCTTGCCCCTGGATCCTGGAAGGCAGATCTGGCAGTTGGAGACTGTCTACATTGGCCACCCGTGCCCCAGCACCTGTGCCCCATGGCCCCAAGGCTGGGCTGAGCAGCGGGGTAGGCTCCAGTCCCACCTCCATCACTTTCCTCCCTGTCCTGCACAAGCCCTGTGCCACGCAGTTCTGGGGCTGTCCCAGACAGGCTCCCGTATCACATTGGTCTGCAGCATCACCTCACACTTACATAGTTGCCCTCCAGGTCAGGGTGGTTCTTCTCAATGCCATCATCCAGGATGGACACTACGATGCCCTTGCCCGTGTAGCCCTGCTCCCAGGCCTGGCGCACATTAAGGTCCCGCTGGTTCGTGTTGTACTATCGAGAGAAGCCCTGGCAATAGGAGCTGTGCCTGGCCACTGGCACTGCAGCAGGATGTGCCCACCCCTCCCAGCCTTGCTGTAAGAGTGGGCAAGAGTCAGCCTTCACCCCGCTCTGCTGTGGTGTGATGAGGAAACCCCAGGGGACCCAGGCACAGAGGCCAGGGTGTGGCTGGCCAAGGAGGGCCACCTGGGAAGAAGCCTAAGCCCAGACTCTGCTTGGGCCTCATAAAGTTGGGTCCTTTGCAGAGATCAGACCTGTATTCGAGCTCCACAATGCAGATGGGCACAGAGGTCACTCTTGGGCCAGGCAAAGGGCTGCTGACCCCAGTCCAGACCCCAAGCTGTTCCCAGCACAGCCTCTTCCCTGGACTGTCTTTAGACACACAATACTGAGCAGCCTACTCCAGCCTTCCTCCTCTTTCTCCTCCTCCCCATCAGTCTGGCTGGCAGCAGCAGTCATTCCTTGGGTGCTACACTTGCATCCCCAGAACTCACACCCACTCTCGTGACACTCACCAGGTACCACTGCTGTGGGAACTTGGGGTCTGTGGGCTCCATGAAAATGTCTCGCTTGGTCCTGCGCTTTGCCACCTGCTGCTCCAACCAGTGCACCTAGGGACAGAGAGGGCATAGGGCTCCCTATTTGCCCCTCAGCAGCTGCCACCCGTGCCAGCAGCTCCCCAGCCCCCCAGCTAGCAGCCTGCCTAGAGGGTCTCTCCCTGGGGAGCTCACAGCCAGCCCTGGGCTGATGGAGCCACCGCAGCACCCAGACTGTCCCTCCTGGCCTCCCATGCCCAGCCATGCTGTGACAGGCTTCGCTCCAGCAGAGCAGGCAGGTCAGGGCATGGAGCTCTACTGAGCAGCACGCTGCCAAGAGCCTGCCAGCCGCTGTGACATGTCACGTGCCCCTGCTGCACTGATGACATGTCAGACCCCTGGGCTGGAGCCAGGGGACAGAGACCACAGCAGCCCTGTCACAGCACCACGTTGGGATCTGGCACTGCCAGCACTGCCCTACACACCTTGCCCTGTGTACAAGCCCTCCAGGAAGCAAAGGCCACCCCATGTCCTGGCATCACAGCAGCCCCAGGATGGTGACACCCTCTCTGCTGACCCCTGCCCTTGCCAGCCACATGCCAGGCTCACACCCGGCTCTGCCATGGGCATCAATGCCAGGGGATGCTTTAAGGCAGCTCAGCCCTGTCCTGTGTCCAGTACTGGCTCACATGGCAGTGTAAAGTGCTCAGGAGCAGAGCCATACCCTGCCTGCTGTCTGTCCCCCACTGACCTACCTGTGGTTCCCTGGCCAAACGGCTGTGCCAGGGCTGGTGGGGCGAGAGTGAACGCTTCACCACACCGCTGTGCCGGAAGTGGTAATAGTCACCAAAGATCTACAACAGAGGAAGGAGCGGGACCGTCAGGAGAGCCCAATCTCCCTGATTCCCCATCCCTTCACTTTCAAGCCCAAGCCTCGAGGGTGCCACAGGCAGGCTGAGCCCCTACTTCAGAGTAGCTCGTGGGGTTTGTGTCCAGTACCCAGGGGAGCACCCTCTGCAAGAGGCTGCAGCAGCTAGCGACAAAGCAGCTGGGGAGACCCTGGGGCCACAGCAATGTGACCTCTGCTCACCCCACCCTCCCACTGGTCCCTCAAGTCCCAAATTGTCCAACAAAACTGCCACCCTCCCTGGCAGGGAGCAGCAGAGAGGGACAGGCCTTTCAGAGCCAGCCTGGAAAAGGCACCAACCTCAGGAGACAAAACCACCACTCTTCTCCCAGAGCTAGCCAGCACCGCTGCTTACCAGTGATGGGGGCCTCCAGAAACCACTCCCAGGTGGCCGCAGCCAGAGCAGGGAGGGTCTGAGCCAGCCTCTGCCCCTCAGACAGAACACCTGCAGGTGCTCTGCGCCCTGCCAGAGCACCTAGAACCCCACTGGATCACTCACCCAACACCCATCTCTACCCGGGCACAGCCAGCTCCAGCAGAGTGCAGTGAGGGGCTCACAGGCATCCAACCTCAGCTGAGGAGCCATGCTGCGATGGCCCCTGCTTGGCTCCCAGCACACAGGGCTGGGGCAGGACAGGGCTCCAGCACAGCCCAGCTGAGCCAGGAGGCCACGCAGCTGGTTATTTTTAAACCCCAAACCCTCTCCAGTGCTGTCATTTCCTGATCCCCTCCTGAGTGTCCCAAAGGCTGGTCTGGCCCCTGTCACCCAGGGCCTCCCAGCCCAGCAGCCTGCCTGGGCTGGGGAGAAGGGGCCAAGCAGCCATCCTGCCCTGCTGGAAGCCAATGAGGCAGGGCAGTAGCCGCAGGCAGGATCTGGCTGTGCCACTGCCTGCAGGGTGAGGGTGCACAGCTTCGGGAACACAAGAGAGAGGACATCTCGCCCTCCACCACCCAAGTCTACCATAAAACTGTTTGGTTGCAGTTAACAAACCCCTCCAAGCTTATCAGAGCTCTGCAGACATATGCCACCACCCTGGCCAGCCATGCAGCCAGCTGGAGAAAGCAGGGAGGAAAGGTGCACCCAGGTGAGCAGCACCCTCAGCCCTGAGGCAGCAAATCCAGGATGCAACTCCATGTCCTGCACTTCACTCTGAACCCCCTCTGTCGGACCAGAGAATGGCACCCAGAGCCATGCCTGCACCACCCCTGCTCCCAGGGGGAACCACGTGATGGCAGGCCAAGCCCCTGCCCACCAAAGGGGAACTGCTCCACTCTGCAGCACAGCTCCCATGCACTCACTGCTCTGTGGGCAGGAAAGGGAAGGGACTCAGCCCACGGCAGCACACAGGACAGCAGGAGCCAAACACCAGGGTCAGGCTCCATCTCCAGGGGATTCTGGTACTTGCAGCACACATCAATTCCCAGGGAAGGGGCAGGCAAAGCCTCTGGCCACGATTGCAAGGCCTCACTCTCTGCTGCAACATGGGGAGGGCCAGGGCTCAGTGTGCAGCTCTGCAGCCCTTTCCTGCGGGGCACAGGCAGGCACTGGAGCCCTAGCACAGCCAGCTGCAGAGCTGCAGCCCTGCCTGCCACAGCAACATTCCACCTCCAGCACTGCCGGTCACTGGGAGCAGACCAAGGCCTGTCCCCATGGCACACCACGTTCCCCTGTCACAGCCTGGGCCACCAGCAGCTCTGAGTGCCTGGGTGGAGAGACTCTGCACCAGGCTGGCAGAAGGGAAGGCGAGCTGCAGGCAAGCTGCCCTCCCCCAGCACCCCTCATCCCTCGGGGCTAAGGACAGAGCCCTGATTGTTCCGGCACACAGATCGTGGCTCTGCCTGGTCATCTGCTCAGATTAGGTCTCACAGACACCGCAGTGGGAGCCAGGAGCCAGCCAGCCCACACGTTCCACACTAATCCCCACAGGCCTTGTCCTCAGCAGGGGCAGAGCTGCCCCCAGCCCCTTGTGATCCTGGGGCTGGCAGCACTGGTCCCACAGAGCATGATGCTAGTTCAGTCCTCCTGCCGTGGCTCAGGGCCGCCTTGGTCAGCCCCATGGTCGACATGCTCCTACCTGTGTCCCTGAGAGCGGGGCGATGTGCCGAGTGGCAGCAGGGGCTAGTGGGGGTGGGAGGTCAGAGCACTCCTCCCTTGGCTGGTTCTGCTGCAGCCACTGAGTCCCAGGGTCCTGCCAGTGTGGCTCAAGGCTGGCATCAGCAGCCATGCCCTTCCCTGGGAGTCCCCATGCCCAGCTGGGGCTGTGACCCCTCCCAGGCACCAGCCCCAGAGGCACGAACCACTGTGTTGCCACCCCACTGCCACTTTCATCCTCCTTTTCTGACTGCATGGTCATTTGGGTCCCCTTCAAGGCCACTGGCACCAGAGGCAGGTCCTGGCACCTCTGCTGGCCCAGTAGCCTGCCTGCCAGCCCCAGCTCCACAGGGAGTACGACAGGACAGGACAGCCTCCAAGGACAGTGTCCGGACCCTACCCTGAGGCCAGGATCCTCTCAGAGAAGGACCCCGGGGGCCTCTCACTGGGGCACTGCCAGAAGCACCCAATCCCTCCCCTTCCAGCCTGGCTGCCGCATCCTGTCCCAGAGGCACACACCCCCCAGGAAGAACAGCCCAGAAACCTCCCAGTTCCTTCCAGTCCTGCTCATCCAGGGCTTCGGTGGGAGCTGCCTGGGCCAGCCAAACCTCATCCCACAGCACAGACACCAGGATAGGCTCCAGAATGACAGAAAACATGCCCAGACCTGCGGCTCCTGCCACAGCCTGAGCTGCTGCAGCCCGCGGGGCTCTGCCTGCAGGTGCTGCCTCTCTGGGAGAGCTAGGGGAGAGGTGCCAGGCTCCAGCCATGGAACGAATGGCACAGGGAGAGGGTGGGTGTCGCTAGGCAGAACTAGCACAGAACCTCCATGGCTTACAGGGAGGGACACAAAACAAGTCCAGGCTCCCCACCAAGCCACGGGGCCAGATGGGCACCCCTGGTCCAGTGGAGATGTGGCCACAGAAGCCAATGCCCCTCGGCCCTGGCAACCACGCCTGGGACCTGGCACCACAGAGCAATGGGAAGCACTGCTAGAAGCCAGGAGTAGGCTGATGGCACCTCAGCCCTGTCCTCACTCTCAGGGGTTTTGACAGAGCTCTGGCCCAGTGGGACACATCCTGGGTGGCTCTCCCAGCCCCCTCTGCACAGCAGCAGTCCCAGCCTGGGATGTCTTTTGTCCTGCCCTCAGTTCTAAGACACTGCCACACAGCCAGCACCTGCATAGGACTGCCCCAATGCCCCTGCAGTACAGACACCTCAGTGGGGCCTGACCCTGGTACAATTCCAGGAGGACTTGGGGCTCCTTTTGGGCAGCAAGATGAGGTACCCACTGGCTCCAGTGGCAGCACCTTCCCTGCCTGCTGCAGTAGCTGCTCAGAGTAAGGTCCTGACGCTGCAGCCACGAGTTGTGCAATTTCCTCTGGGATTTCGCCCTTTGCTTCCTTCCTGGAGAGCCAGGCCAGCCTGGGGGTAGCACCAGCTCACAGGGCGACAGACCCCTCGGCATGTGGACAGCCCAGCTGTAGCTGGCAGAGCCATGTGGGCTCTGTGGCGCCAGCCTCACCTCACTGGAGCAGCAGTAGTCCAGTTCTCTGTGCCTGAAGGAGAAACAGGGGCATCCCTCTGGGCCAGACTGCTGCACCCAGTCCTGTGGAGTCCCCTGGCTACCCCCTTGGTCATGGCAGTCATGCTGTCACCAGCTCCATTGGCAAAGCTTCCACTTGCCACCAGCCCAGAGGCCAGTGCCCTGACTGTAGCACAGGGAGAAAAGCCTCATGGATCATCCTATGCCCGGAGCATCGGGCAGCCAGCATCGTGCTACAACAGAGGCAATAAGAAGCACTGGCCTGCAACAGAGACACATCCTGCCCACTGCACTGGCAGCAGCAGCCTGGCCATTGCCTGGCTTTCACATGGCTGCCTCAGGAGCCAGACCTGCCAGCACGCTGGCTACCAGAAAGCACACGACCCACAGATGGCCAGGGAAAGCAGAGCATGGGGTCTGGAGCATAGGGGAGCTGGACACTGCTGGGAGGAGAGCACCGCAGAGCTCCTCATGCTGGGGACAAGGCCAGCAACAGCCAGGATTGGCCAGACTGCAGCAGGGCTGACAGAGGACAACACTTCCACAGGGAGAGAGACTTAGAGGACTTACCGGGCCCAAGTTGAGGAATCCATGCTTCCTGGCCAGCCTGTCAGCCTCCTGGGGCCCTGCAGGGACTAGCACAGCCCAGGTGTTGGTGTAAATATGCTGGGCCAGCACCTCCTGGCCCAGGAGAGCAAAGGCAACCACCAGTGTCCAGAGCAGGAGCAGTGAGCAGGGCCTCAGATCCATCAGAGTATCGGGGTTCCTTGAGCTGGGGAGCAGGAGAGTCCCGTCCCGGGAGCGGTGGGTCCAGTGGGCTCCCTGCGTCAGCACCCTGAGGTGTGCCAGCCACTCTGCCCCACTGGTCCCCACTCAGCCCAAGCCAGCATGGGGATGAGCCCACAGCAACTGGGTTGGAGGGCAGCAGCACGGACACACCGTCCAGGACAGCAGCACAACCTGCAGAGAGATGGAAGAGTGGTCAGGCCCTGGGGCACCTCCCCTCCCACCCAGGGAGTGCAGGCTCCAACAGACCGAGCTGCGGCTCTGACACCAGGCAAGGGGGACCGTGGCACACAGCACCCACCACCCATCCGCAGCTCACCGACAGCCGGAAGGGACCTGGGGCCCTGTGGAGCCACGGTGGTGTGGCTGGTGAACGCCCTGGCACGCCTGCCCCAGCACAGAGCTGCTGTTTACCTTGCCTGTTGCCCAATGTGTACTCACAAACAGAGGAAGCAAACAGGGAGGGAAGAAGGCTACCAGAGGAGGGGGGAGGCAAGATAAGGGAAGTCATGTCCCCTGCTGCCAGCCGGCAGAAGTCCCTCCACCAACAGGGACGGGCCTATCTGGGCACAGAGCTGGGAGCAACTGGGGTGGGAAGCCTCCTTCTCCAGTCCCCAGGAGAGTCCAGAGGACATGCTGTGTGAGGGACCCCAGAGAAACAAGAGAGTGGATGGAGGAAAGCCAGGGACAGACTCAGCACCCCCACAGACAGTGATCGCTTAGGCAGGGCCTGGCAGAGGCGCTGAGCACTGAGCTGCCTGTCACTATCAGCGGCTCAGCTCTGCCCTTCCTCCAGAGCATAACAGGGTGACACCGATGTGACTCATCTCCACAACAGCCGGGAAACCAACACAGGGACCAGGAACAGGGGCACACCATTACCTCCAGCACACACCCAGAGACCAGGAAAAGGGGCATGCCATCACCTTCAGCACACACCGAGGGGCCTGCATGCAGGGACGCCTGGGGACAGCTCGCACCATCTTGCATGGCAAACACAAGAAGCTGGGAAGGCAGGTGGGGAGCAGAGCAGGGAGCGACCCACCCAGCACAGGACAGTGTTGCCAGTGTGAGCTCCACACACAGGGGTCTACAAAGACCCTGAAATATCTGGTTGTGTTTCAGAGACAGTGGGAAAGGTGAGAGCCAGCAGCAGCTGGAGAAGCCCCATTCCCCTCTGGCAAGCAGCAGCCACGGTGAGCAAGAGCCTGTGGTGCTGCCAGGGGAGGAGAGCAGCCTGGCAGCTGCCAGAGACCTCACCACAGGCTGCAGCAGAGACAGTGCCGTGATTCAGGCACACTGCAGTGAGGTCTTGGCGCTCTGCAGGCCTGATCACCCTGCTGAGGCACCCCTGACCCACAGGCACCCACTGGAGGCTGGATGGGAGGCGTGGCTCAGAGGTCATATCAGGGCCCAAACCACAGTTTCCAGTGGGAAAGGCTCCTGGAGCCCCCAGAGAAGGGAAAGAGCTACCATGTAAGTGGAGAAAGCAGTGAGCACAACACAAGGAGACACTGTCTGCCACAGCTGGTCTCCATGCCAGTGCCTGGCCCCGTCTGCACATCCCTGAGCTGGGCAGTCTCCTCTGCCTTGTTGGTCCCAGAGCCACCCTGCTCCGCAGCGATGCCTGCTCCACTTGGGGACAGTGCTGCAGCAGGACCCTGCCACAGGTTGCTGAGCCTGGCCCCCCACAGCCCCAGGACTCCATGCTGGCTGCACCAGCCCACCCATACGGGCTGGCTCCCTCCCTGCTACAACCTGGCAGCTCTGCCACTCACCCTGGTCCTGCTGCAAACCTCTGGCCTCATGCCCTGAGCACAGAAGGAGGAAGAAGACACACAGGGCCAGCTGCAGGCTGGCCCACACAGTGGGCTGTGAGCAGGGACACGGGTCCCTGCCAGCTCACGGGCCAATCTCTCTGCTCTGCACTCGTGGCCCCATGAGCAGCGTGTGGCTAATCACATCTAGCACACATGGTGTGGCAGCCAGACAGAATCCTTCCTGATACTGATGGATCCCAGCACTTACCCACAAGCTGAGCCCTACTGCCACACCGCAGTGACATGGCAGTCCCAAGGCTGGAGCAGCAGCTCCGTGGAATGGTAGAAGCCACCAGCCATCCCCACAGTACGGCCAGAGCCAGCAGTCGTCCCCATGTAGCCACCCCCATGTCACAGCCAGAGGTACCAGCTGTCTCCATGGCACAGGCGGAGCCACCAGTTGACCCCATGGAGCCACCAGCCGTCCCAGCATCCGCAGGGCTGCTCCGGCGGCAGGTCCACGGCTGGCTACTCTGGCGGCCGGGCCAGGGCTGGCCCCGTGGGTGCGGTGGAACGAGGCCTCGCTCCCTCCTTGTCCTCGCCTTCCCGCAGCGGCCGCTCGGCCCGCTCCCCCACCACCACCCCGGGACGGCCGCGGCACCGTGCTCCCGGTACCGTCGGGGACACAGACCCTGCCGGGCCGCACAGGTCCCCCGCCGGCCGTCCCCGAGCCCGGGGCTGACCAATGGCCCTGCCGCCCCTGCCCGCTCCCCGCGGTCCCTCCCGCCCGTCNGCTCGGCCCTGCTCGGCACGGCACGGCACGGTCCCAGTCCGCCCGGCACGGCGCGGCACTGCCGCCGCTCCGCCGGGCGCCGCCGGATGCCGTCACCGCCACCCGCCCCGCCCGCCCCGCTGCTGCGGCCGGCACGGGCCTCCTCGCCTTCACCCCCCGCTCAAGACCTGGCCTCTCCGCCCCGTGTTGGGCCCAGCTCCCACTAGGCACCAAGAGAACCGGGGCCGCTCCCCCTTGAACCGGCCTGGGGAGACCCACCGACACAGGGCACGGCCCCCGAGTTCAGCACAGCCTGTGCCCTGTCCTGGCATGGGAGTGACCGTACTCACCTGGGGCTGCTCGTGCGCACCTGGAGACTGCCTGTGCCAGCGCCCGAGCAGGAGACCTGGCTCTACCCCATGAACACCCAGACTCCCCCCCATGGATCCCAGGCACCAATTAGGGGTGCAAGGGCACTCACAAAGAAAGGCACCCAGAAGACACCTGGTCACTGTAGAGTGGGGCTAAGTGGCACATGAGCCCACCCAGACCAGCCTGTTCCAGCCCCAGAATCAGCAGAGCTGAGGGTTCCTCAGGAGTGCCACTATCCTTCCAGGAAGTTCGGTACCACCAGGGCTGTAGCCTGAGGGAGAGAACCTGTCTGGAAAGAGCAGCACTAGGAAAATCCATCAGCCCGGTTTCAGGAGAGAGATTTCCACCAAGGAGAGGTGGTGAGAAGCAAAACGCAGCTCATCTCAGCTCCGGTCATGGTACAAACAACTCTCTCTCGTTCCTCGTGTGCTGGGACTGTGTCAGGAGCAGCACCAAACTGGTCAGGAGCAAAACAAACACAGCAGAACCCAAACTGACCTGAGTCCTCAGCACTGCAGAAGGGTCCAGGCAGAATCGGGTTCTGTAGCTCCCTGCGAGGGAAAGGAAACCACTCGGATATCGTGATCCAGATCGTGAAGCATTAGCAATCGCACAGGAAACAGTCACCTTGGTAACCGAGATGCTGAGAACACCCAGAAAATCTGGCACAGGGCAGGCTCTGCAAAACTGGGTGAGATTTGCAGGGCAGACACCAGCTGTGGCCTTGCCCAGGCCAACCTGGCTACCAGGGCCACCAGCCACAGTACCCCAGGTCCACCCTCTGGGGTCATGGTCCCACTGGGCAGCCCAAAGGCTCCCCAGCACCCCACGGACATGCCACACTCACCCCTACATCACCAAAGCCTGGTCGGGAGATGTCCCCAGCTGCTGGCGAGCCCTGGCAGACCCCTGGATGTGCCACCAAGCTGGAGTGCCCCACAGAGTTATATGGGGGATGGGTGTGCTGGGGGCAGGTCCTGAGGTGGACCCTGACTGGGAATGGGAGGGCTGGCAGTGGCCCCCCTACACAGAGCTTATCTTCATGTCCCTGATTGAGGCCATGCCCAGGCAAGTGACAAACCTGACAAGTTGTTGCACCTGGCCCAGGTAACATGTCACACTGAGGAGAGGAGCTGACAAAAGGGCCCTTGTCACCGCAGGACTTACCTGTGTGCCACGGGGCAGGTAGGCAGGAAGCACCCACACTCTTTACGTAAACTGCTGGCTTTGGACAGCATGGTGACCCCGAACCCCTGCCAAAAACAATGCCTGTCACTGGCCAGCACCTGCCTGTGTGCCAAGACACCGATGCAAATGGGACCTGCTTCTCCCCAGGGCCAGGGTATGATGGTAGACCAAGCAGACAGCAGAGCCCCAGCTCCAATCTGAATGGCTACTATTCCCCACACCTCGTGGGCTGATAAGCATCCCCTGGCCAATCGGGCACCAAGGGCCTGCTGCAGACACCTCTGTCAGGACCACAAACTCTCCTCTTGGACATTCAACTGACTTGGGGGCTATTTTCTGGAGGCATCAGTATGCCCCAGGAGACAGCCAACACATCATCATACCAGCAGCGAGGTCTGCCCAGCCAGGCAACGTCCTGTAGCATCTCCTGGAGTCTGCACTGTGGTCACAGAGGCCAGACTGCTCCAGTGGTTGGGGGGAAGCCCTCCCGTGTTCCTCAGCACCAAGCATACTCTGTGGTGTGGCCCAGCAGCAAACAAAATCAACCTACTTCCATGGAAAAAACAGGTCATTTCTTGGCTTTTGGGTTGCAGAGGTTGCACAAGCTCCAACAGTGATGCAACTGTCCATCTTCCTGAGCCTTCCGGAAGGTAGAACAGTGAGAGGACTGTGCCCCTTCCCAGAGGCTCTCCCAGCCTGGGGCAGATTGGGGTCACAGCACAACTGTGGCAATACGACTCCTGTGCAGCCACCTCACCACGGGTGACAGCAGACTGGGGACCAGCGGAGGAACTAGGCCACACAAACAGTGGAGGTAACCCCGTAACAGGCAGCAGTGGCAGCCAGAGGACACCCGGAGGGACCAAATCAATAACTCCATGTTTATCTGGGACACAGTGACTTGCTCTGTCCCCCATGCTCACTCTGGCACACGGGTGAGCCCACAGCCCCTCTGCTGTGCTCCTCCCTGTCCCCCCCGCCTGTGTCCTCTCCTGAAGCTCTGGCCATGATCCCTTTCCCCGAGGTTTCTCTGGCCCCTCTCCTACTCTCCTCTCCCCACTGGGTATTACTGGCAGGCTCCTGGCGAGTCCCCAGTGTCCTGGGAGCTGGGAATGCTGTGCTCCACCGGGTCATGCCAGCTCAAGCCCAGACACAACATCCCAGTGCGGTCAGAGGCAGGGAAAGTCATCCCAAACAGCCTGACCTGAGGTACAGCCACAGACACAAACAGCCAAGACTCAGGGTAGCTCTGTAACTTTATCTGCCTCCAACTTTGCCATCAGCAGCCGCAATGCTGCCAAGGTATTGACCCACAGCACTGGCCCCGTTCCAGGCCATGGTGTGTCACACCCTGACATCACCTCTCCCCTAAAATGGCAGCCCAAAGCCACTGCAGGGCCACATGTCAGCAGCTGCTGCACTGGGCAGAGGGGCTGGGGTTGCCCTCCAACATGTCAGCTCTTGGCAGCCTGATTGCCACGTCTGCAGGGGCAGGAACAGGGCCACTGCACTTCACATACTCCATGCCACCGCAGGCAGCCAAGGGCCCTGCCGGGTAGACCTCCCAAAGCCCCCTGTGATGCCAGTACCTCTGTGGCTCCACCGCACCAGCCTGGACAACACCCAGCTGGGCTGTGCCTCTCAAGTGGACATGGGGCAGAGAGGACACATCACAGGCCAAGGGCCACTTCTCACCTGCAACCACAGAGACAAGCCAGGCTGTGAAAGCATTTCCCTGTTTGCCAAGGTCTTTAATTCTGCTTCACCTGAATGGGACATGATGTGCTTTGTGTGCAGTTCCCAAGAGTTCCTTTAGCTGGTGCATCCAATTGTTTCAGTGAGCCCTGTGTTAAGGCCTGCTCCTTGCCATGGTGGCAGAGGGCTCACCAGTTGGGAACACGCTGTGACAAGCCTCAAAAATAACATCTCGTCAGATGACTAAATGCAGAGCATGAGCTGTAATCATCATCATCATTTGGGCCACACAAATGAGCTCTTGCCTATTGCTGGGCAAGGCTGAGGAGAACCATCAGTAGCTGTAGGATGATTGTTGAGCATCAAGGCTGGGCCGACCACCAACCCAATGACAGATGCTCCCTGTTACCCCATCTCCCCCCCCACCACGGCAAGGGGAAGAGGATAAGAAAAAGACAGAGAGACTTGTGGATTGGAAAGGGAAATAATAACAATGATAAATGAAATATATACAAATATGTACAAACCCCAATACTGAACCCAACCCCCCCTCGATGTCACCACTGGTACTGTGGCAGAAGGCCTCAGCAGCAGACGAGAGACAGGCTCAGGGGCTGCATCCTGTACTGGATGCAGGAACTTAACGGATCAGGATCGAGGGCAGAACCACTGAAGCACAGTAGAAGAAAAAAAGAAAGTGCTTCAAAGCTAGCAAAGGGGAACTGACCCCCAGTTTATATATCAAATATGACATATATGGAATGGAATCCTTAGTTGGTCAGGTGAGGGTCACCTGTCCTGTCCACTCCTCCCTGAAGGTGCAGCATTTACCCTGCACCCCCCAACATGAGACACAAGATTCAGCAGTGACCTTGCTTTGCATACCAATCCCTGGTATAAATCTAAACATTAGGCCTTATCACTGCTAGAAGCAGGCAGTGTCTGCATAAACATGTTGTTAGTTTCAGAAGGTGCAGTTTCTCATAGGAGCTTTAACTGAAAACTAAAAGCACTGAACAGAATTAGTTCTGTTCTAACCCAAACCAGAACAATGATAAAGCTATGAATGCACTGGGCACTGGTAAGGCCACACCCTGAATCCTGGTTTCAGTTTTGGGCCTCTCACTCCAAGAAGGACATTGATGTGCTGGAGTGTGTCCAAAGAAGGGCTGCCCCTAGCAGTACATAGCTAACACGTGTCTCTGGCCTCTCGGCTGCCTAAATCTCCCTGACAAATGGTGTCACAGCAACACTTCCCCAAGAAGAAAACCTCTTCCTTTCTTTCAAGAAGACACCACAAGATGCCCGAAACAGGATGGCAGACGTGGCTGTGACGTTTTGTGACATATTTTGCCCAACCTCAAGAGAAGTCTCATCTTCCTTGGCTGGATGCCAGTCTGGGGGCAACTCATTGACCCAATTGCTCCCAGCTCTGCCATCAACTTTCCTCTGCGAGACCCTACACCCCTCTGAGGATAACGTGCAGATGTGGTCAGGAAAACCCCTCATGCCTGCCACAATGCAGCCATGGCCCTAGCCCTTCTGAGCACAATGATGCCACCAGTGCCACTGGAAAGTCCAGAGGCTTCCCCAGCTCCGCATCACAGCCTTGCCTCCTAGCATCACCCGTCCTGAGGGCTGTGGTGACACATGGCTGCACAGGGACTGCTTGTCCTCGCTGCCCAGGAGCTGGGGAACCTGGCAGCAGTGCAGGGGCTGCCAAAGCAGGAGGGCTGAGGCCTGCCTCCAGCCACGGTGGTGACAGCCAAAACCACCCAGCGCTGGCTCTTCCCCGAGCACAGCTGCGCAGCGGCAGGCACAGTGTAGACTCAGCAGTGGCTCTGCCGCCGAGCCCCACTGTGCACTGAGGGAGCAGCAGTTTTCCCACCCTGTGCCAAGGGCAGTTTGGCAATACCACCAAGTACAGGATGTATCCCCGTAGCCTAGCGAGACCACTTACACCCCACGGATGACGCTGAACGTTTGGTGCCCGTGTGGCCACTCCAGCAGTGGGTGGCTCAGCTCCTTGGCTCGGCACCTCCACCTCAGCCCCATAGGGAACTTCCATACCCAAGAGAGTGGCAACAAGCGAGGGAGGGGCTCTAGATCAGCGCCCCGACCGCCGTGGCACCGGTCAGCCGCAGCCAGAGGTCCCTGGCGAGTAGCACCGGCGCTGGAGCTGGGCTGCTCCGGCCGCCCACCGGGAACCCTGCCCCAGTGCCGCCCGAAGGGACACCGCCTGTGATAGTCTTTCCCGACGGTTCTGCCAGCGCCTCGCCAAAACACCTCGGTGATGGCGGACAAAACACATGGAAGAGTTAAGGGAAACAAGCTTTCCCGCGGCCGGGGGAAAACTACCGACCGAACAGCCCGCCCGCTCCCCTGACCCTCCGCCGCACACCGAGTCGCAGAGAACGCGAAACAAATACCCGCCGCCCAGGCGGGAACCCCAAGGTCACGTTACTAACGGCGCCGCGCGACACCCCAGAAATAACCCTACGTCCATCGTCAGTTCCGGTTACTAGCGGGGGCCTGCGGCGGGTTCCGGTTCCGGTGGAAGTGGGGTCGCTGCTCCAGTTCCCGGTGAGAGGTTGCGCGTAGCTGCTGTCAGGGTCTCCTGTTCGATCCCGATCCCGATCCCGGTCGCGCCGCCACCATGTCGGTCCCCAGCGCCCTCATGAAGCAGCCACCGATCCAGTCCACGGCGGGCGCCGTGCCCGTCCGCAATGAGAAGGGTGAGTGATGGGGCGACGGCGGGAGGATGCGGGCCCGGGGCTCCTGGTGACGGCCCGGCCGTGGCGCGGCGGGACGCGGGCTCGGGGCCCCGCTGGGGGCCCCGTTGACGGCCCCGCATCCGCAGGCGAGCTTTCCATGGAGAAGGTGAAGGTGAAGCGGTACGTGTCGGGGAAGCGGCCCGACTACGCGCCCATGGAGTCCTCGGAGGAGGAGGATGAGGAGTTCCAGTTCATCAAGAAGGCAAAGGAGCAGGAGGTGGAGCCCGAAGAGCAGGAGGAGGAACTTGCCAACGATCCCCGGCTCCGGCGCCTTCAGAACCGTATCGCTGAGGATGTGGAGGAGCGGTGAGTGCTCCGGTCAGGGAGGAGCAGTGCCTCCACCATGCTCTGCTGCAGGTCTGCTCTCGCAGGGAGCTGGGGAGCCTGGGCCCTGCACCGCCACACTGCGGTGAGGGACTGCAGGAACACTGAACAGAAGCTGGGAGCATTCTCTAGGCAGCACGTGAGAGAGGCTCAGATCTTGCACCTGTGCTGCACTGTACCTCAGGCCTGGTCCTACTGTGAGCAGCTTTTCCAACCCAGAGTCACCATTTCCCAGGGCACAGCCCCATGTCTGGGTGCAGTTGGGGGTGTGCCAGTGAAAACAGGCCCTGAAATAAAAACAAGGACAGTGTGTTGAGGGTCCAGGTGGTAGAGGAAGGGATCGTGTCATGTGAAGTATGTGCTGGGCAGGCAGTGACCAAGAGCCATCTGCCTCCTCCTGTGGAGCTGCTGCCGCTCTCAGTTCTAGTAACAAGGAGGATACCCACTGGGAGCTCTGTTCCTCCCCAGAGCACAGACAGGGAACGGCTGCTGGTGCCCAGCCGCTCCACCGTCTTGGGAATGAATATGTGGGGTCAGTCTGTGCTTAGCGATTCCAGCATTTACCGCAGCCTCATCAGGAGCAATTCATGAGCAGTCAACTTGTTGCAGCCTCTGCTTTCAAAGTGCTGTGATTTATTTGGGGTCTGTTGCAGGCTGGCAAGGCACCGTAAAATTGTGGAGCCTGAAGTGGTTGGAGAAAGTGATTCAGAGGTGGAGGGGGAAGCGTGGCGCCTGGAGCGGGAGGACACCAGCGAGGAGGAAGAGGAAGAGATCGATGATGAGGTGCACTTGCAGAGCTGAATGGTGGGGCCAGGGAAGCCTCTGAATGGCACAAGCTGGAACAACATTTTGCACACATGTGTGGGCTGTCCAGGGGATCTGGACCAGCCTCACAGCTGGGTGTGACTTCACTGGTATGTTACTGTCCTCTTGTGCAGGACAGGACACCAGGAAAGGCCACCCTGCCTTGGGATGGATGGGTGTATCGTCTCCTAGCCAACACTCCAGACACATTGTGGACAGAGGAGTGAGAGGGAAGTGGTAGCAGCTGGTGGTCTGACTGCTCTGCGTTTTTCTCCATTAGGAGATTGAGCGTCGGCGTGGGATGATGCGTCAGCGAGCACAGGAGAGGAAAACTGAGGAGATGGAGGTGATGGAGTTGGAAGATGAGGGTCGATCCGGAGAAGAGTCTGAGTCAGAGTCTGAATATGAGGAGTACACGGACAGTGAGGATGAAATGGAGCCGCGTCTCAAACCTGTCTTCATCCGCAAGTGAGTGACGCAACCACATGGGTCAGCCCTGGGTGTGGACAAAGGAGTCAGGGCTGGGGCTGAGCAGACCCCACTGCTGTATTCCGCCTTTCTTCACCTCCCTGGTGGAACAGTGCCAGTCACAGCCTGGCAGAGCAGAGCTGGGTAGCACGGGGTGATCCCTGCGCCAACATCCCCTTGGATTGCTGTGAGGAGCCAAGCGGCTGTGCTGGCTCCTGAGGGACGGGTCCTTGCCCACAGGAAGGACCGGATCACTGTCCAGGAGCGGGAGGCAGAAGCCCTGAGACAGAAGGAGCTGGAGCAGGAGGCAAAGCGGCTGGCGGAGGAGAGGCGCAAATACACATTGAAGGTGCTGAGAGCCGGGTGGGAGGTTGTGCTGGGTCGGGATTCGTGCCGGTGTGGGGACAGCTGCCACAGCCAGCTAAGCTGGGTCTGTACTGCAGATTGTAGAGGAGGAGGCAAAGAAGGAGTTTGAGGAGAACAAACGCTCGCTGGCAGCACTGGATGCACTTGATACAGACGATGAGAATGACGAGGAGGAGTATGAGGCCTGGAAAGTGCGTGAGCTGAAGCGGATCAAACGGGACCGTGAAGAGCGAGAAGCGTAAGTGTCACCTGCGTAGACAAGGCTGAGAGCCTGCAGGCAGCTGAGGTGTCTCCTTTTAGGCTTCCCTTTGGTTGTAGCTAGAGCAAGTGCGCAAAGCCTTTCTGCCTGCTCTGGGGTGCCTCCGCTCCTTGGCAGTCAGTAAATGCACGGGACAGCAGCTCTGCCAGGAGGGTGCCCTGGGGGTACAGGTGCTCAGGGGCTTTTCTCCTGCCCAGCATGGAGAAGGAGAAGGCAGAGATTGAGCGGATGCGGAACTTGACAGAGGAGGAGCGACGTGCAGAGCTCCGGGCCAATGGCAAGGTCATCACCAACAAGGCAGTGAAGGGCAAGTACAAGTTCCTGCAGAAGTACTACCACCGCGGAGCCTTCTTCATGGTGAGTGGTGCTGCGAGGGCTGGGGCATGGCTGCGCTGGTGGTAGGGGCTACACAGGAGTATGGGGACGTTGGAGCCCCTGGGGCTAGGGGTGACCTGGGACAGGAGCTTGTCCTTGGAGGATGGACAGGGCTAAAGTGGCAAAGGTGATCTGAACTTGGCCAGCTCTTGTGACAGAGGGTGAGCAGCCAAGCTGTCCCCTGTGCTGCCATTTGGGCTGATAGACCCCCTTGGAACCAAACTGGCTCTGTGTGTGCTACAGCTGGCCTCTGGGGACACAAGGGTGGCTGCAGGGGTTACTTGTGTCCCCCACCCTCAGCAGTAGATGAGTAGGGCTTCAAGCACTGCCACAGCCCTGGCAGAGCAGCAGTATGGCTTCTGGTGGCTTTGCCCACCTCTGCTAGGCTCCTGGATCATCCCTCCCTGCAGGATGAAGATGAGGAGGTCTACAAGAGGGACTTCAGCGCCCCAACCCTTGAGGACCACTTCAATAAGACCATCCTGCCCAAAGTTATGCAGGTGGGTTTCTGGGCTGGAGGGCACTGGGTAGTATGCCGTGGTGCCATGACAAAGGGTTGCAGTGAGCTGCAGGCTGTCACATCCTCCCTGGATGCTGCTCACAGGCTTTTCCACTCCCCAGGTCAAGAACTTTGGGCGCTCGGGGCGGACCAAGTACACACACTTGGTGGACCAGGACACAACGTCCTTTGACTCAGCCTGGGGCCAGGAGAGTGCCCAGAACACCAAGTTCTTCAAGCAGAAAGCAGCAGGTGTGCGGGATGTCTTCGAGAGACCTTCGGCCAAGAAGCGCAAAACCACTTAAGGCAGTGGGCAGGAGGGCATGGCACGGCTGATGGCATGTTATCTCCCGGCTACTGTGAGCCTGGGCAGAGACAGAAGGTGGACAGACTATGCCAGGACTTGTGTGGTAACCAGCCCTTCTGCTCTGCACCACAGTGGTCTGCTCCCCATGCTGTGGAGACCCAGTACCACGGAGAACAATGGCCTGTCCATGCTGGCCAGGCCTTGGACCATGCTGCCATCCCACGAGCAGCTGCCCCTCAGCAGGGCCATGCAGGAGTGTGACAACACCCTTGCCTCCAGCACACCCACTTTTGGAGGAATTAATGGACTTTTATACCTGTCTGGTCCACAGCACCTCCCTGTTGCTTGTACTCTTCCCCTTTTTTTGGTGGAACAGCACTGACACTATCCCCTCCCCCTATTCAGCAAGGTTTGTTTTTTCTACATGTGGGGGTTTGATTAAAATGGTTGGTTTCTTATATATTTGGGCTGTGACTGTCCCATTCAGTACCCTCTTTTGAGCCCAGACAGGCTGGTACAGCCAAGGAGGCACTGCAACACTGAGCAGGGCAGGGCCTGCAAAGGCAGCTTTCACCACACTGGGCTCACTGCCATTCCCCAGGATGGGAGACCTGAGACTCCTGCCACAGCTCCTGGGACATGGCACCATCCCACAGGTGCACCTCACTGTGCAGGGTCAGGTGCCCGGTTCTGCACAGACCACACTGACAGCCCAGCTCCCACTGCTGCCTTTATTGGGTGTGCTAAGGGCCGGCGTGCCCCGGCTGGCAGGCACAGCGCTCAGTTGGTGAGGGTGATGAGAGCCTCCACCACATTGCCCATGTGCTCCCGCAGGCTCCGCTCTGCTGCCGCCCGCGAGATCTCCATCTCTGTCATCTGCATGGAAACAGCCACAGGCTGGGCTTAGGTGGGCAACAGGGGCCACCCGCCGTGCACCCACCCAGCCCCAGCACTGCAGGCACCCGCCTCATCTCCGGGTGGAGTTTGGGACATGACACAGCCCACTCGGAGTCCTGCCCTACTCACGATCAGCTCTAGGTCCTCCTTCTTGATAGTCACTTTGGCCAGTTCTTTCTCCCTGCGGCAAGAGATTGAGAAACCCCCGTGACCGACAGCCCACCCCCTACCTCCAGTGACCGATGGACACCCCTCACCTCTGGTAAGCAACGGCCCCCCCCCCCCCCCCCCCCCCCCCCCCCCCC
>VWZX01010985.1:238116-248394 GCA_013399015.1 Galbula dea | reverse complement strand
CCCCCCCGCCTCCTCCGGTAACCGCCAGGGCACTCTCCCTCCCTCCTCCGCTAACCGACAGGAGCACTCGCTCCGGTAACCGCCCCCCTCCCCCTCCGGAAACTGTTCTGCGGGGTAGGAGCAGCTCCTCGCAGCAGCGCAGGGTCCCCGGGTAGGGCCGGGACATCAGCCAGGGATCTGCGTGCCCGGGACCCGGCCTGTGTTCTGAAGGGTCACCCAGTATGGGACCGACCCGGTCCACCGAGCGCGGGCCGTTACCTCTCCTGCTTCGCTTTCTGCTCCCGGGACCTCCGGTCTCCGATCACCGACATGGCCTGTCAGGACGAGCGCAGTCACCCCCCGGGACGGGCACGGGGACAGGCCCCGCGCGGTGCTCGGGGCCCGGCTCGGCACCGCCGCCCCTCCCCGCCCCGGCCCCGGTCCCGGTCCCGCCCCACCGTCTCCAGGTTGGAGCTCTGGATCTCCTTCTCCTCCGCATAGTCGGTGACGCGCTCCAGGTCCGCGGCGCCGCTGTCGTGCTTCCTCGGCTTCTCAACCGCGCGTCCGCCCGTCCCATCGCCGCCGCCGCCGGAACCATTCGGCTCTGTCTCTAGCTCCAGCTCCACGTCTCCTTCCGCCGCCATCCCGCCGCCGCCGCTGCGTCCCGCTTCCGGTCACGTGCTGCCGCCCTCGCCGGAACCAGCGAGCGGTACGCTCCGACAGGAAAGAATGGCAGGAGCGGCGCTGGTCTCTCCGCTCAGCCCCAGCTCTGGTCCCGGTCCCGGTCCTGGTTCCTCTGCCTGGACCACGCCCCATCTCCAGCCCCGGTCCCGGCCCCGGCCCCGGTCCCGGTCCCAGTCGCTTCGCCCGGCTCCCACCACCCTCGCCGCGGGGAGCGTAGCCCCGGCCCTCCCCCGTCCTGCCGGCGGTGGGCACTGCGGAGCCCGGAGGGCCGAGAGGCTAGGGGCGGCTCCCAGGCGGTGCCGGTCTGGGGAGGGCTTTGCCCGCCGCCCCCGGGCCCCCAGCGGCCGCGCTAAGCCGTGTAAGAGGGTTAGGGATCCCGATTTGGCTCCTGCCGCCGTCACTGTACTACACACTGCGCCCGCCTCTAGGGAGCATGTCGGGCACTTTCCCACCCACGTTCCCAGCCTCCCACAGCTCTCGGTGCAGGGACGTGTGCGTGGGGACGATCCACGCGAGATGTCCCTTGGGGCCTCTGGTGGGCTGAGCCCAGTCGGCAGCCGATCACCCCCGCAGTCACTCAAACACCGCAGCAGGGCAGAGGGGGAATAGGAAGAGAAAAGCAGTAAAACCTCATGAGTTGAGATAAAGACACTTTAACCTCCTAAGGAAAATAAGGAAATAAAACGACCGCCAGGGCTGTAGAGTCTGTCAGTCACTCGTCACCTCCCAGCAGCAGCTGGTGCGCAGCCACTGGGAGCCAAACCCTTCCTCTTCCTCTGTCTCCAGTGTCACTGCTGGGGATGATGCTGTGTCACGGACACTGTGTCACGGACCGTGGGGTCGGCTGTCGCGGCTCTGTTGCCTCTCGGCCTCCTGTTCTGGCGCTGGGCAAGCCCTGTGCAGCCACAGCCCAAGCACCTGAGTCCTGTCGAGGCTGCTCCAGCACGAAGCCAGAACTGCTGCACAGGAGCTGGAGGAGGGTGACTCCAGCTCAGCCAGACGCAGTGCAGCCTCTGCAGCAGCAGCAGGATCCCTGCACCCGCTGCCTTGTTCCCAACCCCTGCCCCACGATGTGTCTGTCTCTCTTGAGTGCCTCTGTGCCTACTGGTGACTTTGCATCCCTCCAGCGATTTGGTACCTTCACACCCCAAAACCAGACAGCACAGCATCTCAGCACTGTCCTTGGACCAGCCACTGCCATGAAGGTGATGGCACCCTGAGGCCCCAACATGCTCTGCTCTATGCCAGCCCATGCCCAAGCCAGCTGCTATGGCCTCATCCTGCCCCGTGAGAGGCCAGGGTCCCAGCCAGGGGTTCCCATGGCTAGGAGTCACTGGTGGACTGTGGACAGGCTCCCAGTGGTGGCTGCCAAGAAGTAGCAGGGAGCAGATGGTAGGGCGGGCTGAGCTGACAATCCATCTAATCCCATCAGGGTTGTGGGGGTTGCACGGAGCCGAGCCGGGCCATGGCGGGCACACGGGCACACAGCCACCTCCTGCACTCGCTGCTCTCCCAGGTGGGACCGAGAGGACTGCTGGGGCTTGAGTGGGTCTGGAGCAGGGGTGGAGCGGGGTGGGGGTGCAGGGACAGCCTGGGGGGCAACTCTGGCCTGGAGGGGTCCCCACTGACCACATGCCCCCCCCAGCTGTGCTGCGGTTGTGGCTGCAGCTCTTGCTATGGGCTCCGTGTGTCCACGAGCACTCGCATCCTCTACACGCTCCTGCATGTCCTGGCCTCTGCTGTGTGCTGCCTCATGCTGTCCCGCACCGTGGCCCAGGCCGTCAGGGAGAAGGTGACGGCGGGAGCTGGGACATCCAGGGTGCTGGGGGTCCCAGGGGTACTGAGGGTGCTGGGAATGCCAAGGTCCCAGGGGCACATAGGGGTCCCAGCGGCACTTAGGAATTCCAGGAGCTCTGGGGGTACCAGCTCTGGGGGTACCAGCCAGGACTACTGGATGCTGGGGAGACTAGGAGTGACAGGGCTGCTGAGAATGTCAAGGGTGCTGGAGGAGCCAAGGGAGAAGGGATGCTGGGGCACCAAAGATGCAGGACTTGCCCAGCATCTTGGGGGTCCCAGCAGTGCTGGGGATGGAGGTACCGGGAACGCTGGGGTGCTGGATGCCATGGGCACCAAGAAGTGCTGGGCACACCGGTAGCCCCCTCCCATCACTGGCTATGCCTGCAGGTGCCCTTCTCTTCAGTGCTGTGCGAGCACCTGCCCGGGGGCAGAGACTGCGAGCGCCTGGTGGGCTCCTCGGCTGTGTACCGGGTCTGCTTCGGCACTTCCTGCTTCCACCTGGCACAGGCTGCCCTGCTCCTCAACGTGCGCTCCAGCGCTGACTGCCGTGCTCAGCTCCACAATGGGTACAGGGGCACAGGCATGGGTCAGGGCTGTTAGCTGGGTGTGCCAGGGGCCCTGTCACCCTGACTCTCGCTGTACTGCAGGTTCTGGCTCCTGAAGTCGCTGGTACTGGTGGGGCTCTGTGCTGCCAGCTTCTTCATCCCTGAGGACGGCTTCATCCAAGGTGCATTTCACACCCCACCCAGGCTGGCAGCCCAGGGCCCTGCTTGCCTGCTCTGTCACCCCTACCTCTGTCCTCTTCCCTCAGCCTGGCACTACACAGGTGTCTGTGGGGGCTTCGCCTTCATCCTCATCCAGCTGGTGCTGATCACAGCCTTTGCCCATACCTGGAACAAGAACTGGTGAGTGCTGGGGTGCCTGGCAGGCACTCACCTGCTGCTGGCTCTCACCTGCCCTCTGCTTTCCTGGCAGGCTGACGGGTGCAGCACAGGACAAGCGCTGGTACCTGGCTGTGCTTCTGGCCACCGCTACCTTCTACACCATTGCTTCGGCCACGTTCTCACTCCTCTACAAGTACTACACCCACCCAGTTGCCTGCCACCTCAACAAGGCACTGCTCGCCCTCAACGGGACCCTCTGTGGCATCATGTCCTTCATCTCCATCACACCCTGTGTGCGGCTCAGTGAGTACTGCACAGCATGGCACGGCTCAGTGCAGCATGGCATGACAAGGGCCACCGCATTGTGGGTCTGGCCACATCCTGGGGCTGAGAGGATGGCAGGAGGCTCCCAGCTCAGGGCCAACGCTTGGCCACCTGAGGAGGATATAGCTCTCCAGAGCTCCCGCTGGACCTCTCATCTCTCAGCACAGGGCGTTGGGCAGGGGGATGGTGGGAGGGGGCTTCCCAGGGCTCACTGGAGCCCGTCTGCCAGCTCGGGGCACTCTGGGGCCTCCAGCGACACCTTTGACCCCACCCTTGCAGAGCAGCCGCGGTCTGGGCTGCTGCAGTCCTCCATCATCAGCTGCTACATGATGTACCTCACCTTCTCTGCGCTGTCCAGCCGTCCCCCAGAGAGAGGTGGGTGTTCCCGCCTGCCCCTGGCAGCCCCCTGCCTAGGCACGCACCTGCCTCACCTCCATCTTCCCGCAGTGCTCTACAAGGGGCAGAACCTCACTGTCTGCTTCCCGGGTGTCCGGCAGGACGAGCTGCAGACCGAGGACACCACCGTCGCTGTCCTGGGGGCTGCCATCATGTACGCTTGCGTCCTCTTCGCATGGTGCGTGTGCCCGCGGCGTGTGCGCGGGCACGGCGACCGCGTTACCATTCCTTCCCATCACGGGCAGACCAATGGACACCACACCGGGACCCTGTTCCCAGCCTGTGGCACAGCCAGCAATGCCGGGTCATGTCCTCAGGGATGGCGGGGCCAGAGAAGGCGGGTCATCTGCAGGCAGGGAGGGGCAGTGTGGTGACGCCAGGCATGGCAGGTCTCCTGTGGCCACACCGCATCCACGGGGTGGGCTGGGGGCCTGGCACAGGGCGGTGTGTACCCATGTTACGATTCCTGCCTCTCTCCCAATTACAGTAATGAAGCCTCCTACCTCGCTGAGATCTTTGGGCCCCTCTGGATGGTCAAAGTCTACAGCTTTGAGTTTAAAGTGAGTGTGGATGCTGCAACCCCTCGCTCAGCTATGTCCCATGTCCTCCTGTCACGGGCACCCCAGATCCCCTGCCCCAAGCCCCCATCCCAGGCCCAGGTCTGGGACAGGTTTGTCTAGCCAAGCGTAGGAGGTTTCTCCTGGTGCACCCCTGCTTGAAGCTGCTCCTCGGTGCCAAGCAGCCCCAGTGCCAGGCAGGGCCAGATCTTGTGGTGGCCATGGGGCCAGGCTGAGCTGTCCAGCAGCAGTTGCCACCATGCTGCTGTCTTTGCAGAAACCCTCCTGCTGCTTCTGCTGCCCTGAAAAGATGGAGGAAGAGCTGAGAGGTGGGTGCCAGGTGGGTGGGCAAAGCCCAGGAGGTATGAGCAAGGAGGGGGTGCAGGAGTTGCTGTGCCCTTGCATTGCTTTCCCAGGAGCCGAGCTGCCACGTGAGCAAGCTGAGGAGACCACCGGGGGACAGTGCATGGTCCAGGATGAGCGAGAACGAGTGGTCTACAGCTACTCAGCCTTCCACTTTGTATTCTTCCTTGCCTCCCTCTATGTCATGATGACCCTCACCAACTGGTTCAGGTAGGGCCCCACACTGCTGCCCAGCCCTCCTCACTCTCACTTCCCTTCCCTCTGGGTAGTGCAGCTGCCCAGCCTGGACTGCAGCCCTGCCAACATCCTTGCTGCCCCAGCATCCTCGCTGCACCAGCATCATCACCCCCTCAGCATCATCACCCCACCGATGGGTCTCCACGGCCGGTGGGAAGTGCCCAGGGACACACAGCCACTGGGACACAGGGCGACCTGGCAGCTGGCACTGGGATCCCATGTGCTGGAACCCCTCGGGTGCCTAACACCTGCCTTCTCCCACCAGCTATGAGAATGCAGTGCTGGAGACCACCTTCACGCACGGCAGCTGGTCGACCTTCTGGGTGAAGGTGTCCTCATGCTGGGCCTGCGTCCTGCTCTACCTGTGGCTGCTGCTGAGTCCCCTCTGCTGCCGTGGCTCCCCCCAGCACCGGCGCAGCAGCTCAGTTGTGCGCGTCCTACGCAGACGACGTGCCCCACAGCGCATCAGTGTTTCCACATAGTCCCTGCTGGGATGGACTGTGCCCCGCAGCATCCAGGGCTGGTCCCTGCCATGCCCTGTGCCTGTGCTCTGGCCACACTGGTGACCCCTGTCCTGTGAGACAGTGACATTGAGAGGGACCCAGGAAGTGGGTGCTCCCAAGGCTATGGGTCCTGCACTGAGCCAAGGCCATCTGAGGAGATGGCTAGTGTGAGCTGGAGCAGTGGGTGCTCAGTTCTGGCTGCTGCTGGGCTCCCTCCAGGAAGGGAGGCAGCTCCTGCCATGCTGGTTGTCAACCCAGCTGCCCTGGTGTGGGGCCTGCATGGAGCAGGGCTCTGCCCCGACTATCTCCACTCAGCTTCTGACAGTGTGCTGATTGTAAATAGCTCTTGAATACATTTTTTTTTATACAAAACTGTGAGCTGAGCCTGTTCCATCCACACCCACACAAGCTGTGGGGTGGGCTGAGGCTCGACATGGAGGTGTCCAAAATGCCCCAGCACCAGACCTGTCCATGCAGCGCCTTCAAGTGGACTCTGCTGGAGAGGGGGGACAGGCAGGGGTGAGGGGTAGCAGAGTAGAGAGCACTGGGCTGTGGTTTGGGGCCTCAGGAGAATACCCAGCCAATGGCCAGTACCACTAACATGCTCCCAGGTGAGCCCCTGGAAGAGCCAGACATGCCTTGGGGCATGTCCCGTGGGGACCCAGCACATGAGATGCTGCCAGCACTCAGGGACCAGCATTGAGCCCCTGGAGCTGGAGGCTTCAGACTCTGGTATCTCACCCAGGGTGCCTCCATGCTGAACAGGTGCTGGCAGGGGATGGGGGCATGGGGAAGTCCAGCTTCCTGTTATGCCTCTGCATGAACGAATTCAGAGGAGACATCTTCAGCACTCTTGGTAGCACCCTCGGTACCCCCCCAGCATCTGCCTCTTCAGCACCTTGGGTACCACCCCTAGCACCTTGGCTACCCTGCTGGGCAGAGGCGTGGGAGCAGCACCCCACTGTCCCAGCATGGGTGGATTTCCAGATAAAATAGCTGCTAGTAGACAGGGCACAAACCACATTACAGATCTGGGATATAGCTGGGCAGGATAGGTGAAGGCACAGGGGCTGGAGTCCTGCTGCAGTGCCAGATGCTGTTCCAGCAGCAGTCCCACAGGCTGGCAGTCACCACGCCAGCTGGAGTGACATCCCTAGCCCTAGGTACTAGAGCATCACATAGTCATGTGCTGCTCAAGATCAGCTTCCTGAGCAGTTTCCACAGTTTCAGCACTGGGTCCTCCATAGGCGAAGGGTCCAATAGGCACTAAGCCCTCGCCAAAGAGGGGCAGGATCCTTGGGGCTTTCTCAGGGAGAGCTGAGCTGTGCTATGCCCCAGTCCTGAGGAAGAAGGAACAAGACAGAAGCAAGCTGGACTGTTTGCTAAGGAAGGTGTGGGGACAGTCCCTTGGCATGCTTCCCTCCACTTTCTCCTTTTGCTGGTGTTTGTGTTGGATCTGGAACTGCAGCAACAGGCTCCCAGGCACAGCACAGACACGACAGAAGCCAGTGCATGTAGCAGAGCTCTGTGGCTCCCACAGGAGATGAGATAGGTCACAGCACCAGCTGGAGGCTGCTAGCCCCATGGAGCCAGTAGCCTTCCTTCCTCCCTCCTGTAGGCCACCAAACAACCACTGCTGCTCATTCTGGTGGGGAACTAGATGGACCTGCAACCTGGCCTGCCAGAGGCTGTGGAGGTCCACACAGCCCTTGGGCAGCAGCTGAGCATGGTGAGCAGCCATATGCGAGGCCCCCAGGGTGGCAGGGACCTTAGCAGGGAACCCACCAACAGCTGCTGCTCCCCCAGGCCCACAGCTTCTTGTTCTAGAAGACCAGCACGATGGATGGCACAAATGTGTCGGAGGCTGTGCTGCACCTTGCCCAGAGAGGAGCTCTGCTGCCATGGCACCCACTGGGCTCCATGCTGCCAGGGCAGTGGAGCCGGCTGACAGTGCTGCTTCGTGCCCCGCAGGGAAGTGAAGAGGACGATGGGGCAGAGTGAAGGCGTCAGCACAGGACTGGACCTCAGGATCCCCCCGGAGGACATGGATCTAGTGCAGGAAACGAGATGGCTGCCAGCTCCATGCCCTTGCCATGGATAGTTCCTGTTCTGACAATGTCCACAGAAGAGCTGGCAGCTTATCCACTTCAGCTCCTGCACCTGCTCATCCTACCGGTTGCAGAAGTTCAGGCCCAGCCACCATAGCCCAGTCCCTGCGTCACTCCATCCTTCCCTCCTTACCACAACCCATCATCCGCTTCCACTGCAACCCTTTCCTGGTGTAAATGACAGTACTCCCATTCTCCCCACGCCCTTCACCTCTACCCCAGGAACTCTCCATGCACCTGCGGCTGTGCTCAGGCTCCCACCGGCTGCTCCGATCCCGCAGTGATGCCTGCACACACCTCCCAAGCCAGGCCCCACCTTCGTTCCTCATCATGAGGATACAGCCGCTCCACAGCCGCGCTTCTTCAATCCCTCCTCTTCCGCAGCACCGAATATGGCCGCGAACGCTCCTGTCCGGCGGCGGTGCACCCCCCCCCCTTCCCGCTCCCCAAGAGCCCCAGTCCTCCCCCTGCCTGGGCGAACGGAGGAATGAGACGGGACCTGCAGAGCTCCACAAGCTACTTTAATATGAGATGTGCCCGAAGCGGGCGCAGGGGGCTTCCGAGATTGCCGGCGGGGCGGTCCGGCCCCGGAGCTGCAGCGGGCATCCTGCCGGCGGACGGCCCTGCCCGGCCCGACCCGACCCGACCGCGGGCTACTTAGCGCCCTCCTTCTTCTCGTCAGCCTTCTTCTGCTTCTGCTGCATGATCTCCGAGTCCCTGCGGGAAAGCGTCGCCAGGCTGGCAGTGGTACCGGCACCGCCATCGGAACGGGACCTGGGAACGGGGATCAGGGCCGGGGGCAGCAGGGACATCCCGGTACTTACCTCTGCTTGCGGGCGGCGGCCGAGAGCCCGTCGTCCCGCCGCTTCCCCTTGCCCGAGTCGCTCTGCTTCTTCAGGTTCTTCTGCCGCGCCAGTTCGCGCTGGTTCCCGCCTGCGACGGCGCCGCCGCCTCAGAACAGCCCTGCCTAGGCCCCGGCCCTCCGGCCCAACCCCAGTCCCGCGGCCCAGCCCGCGCCCCGCCGATCATGGCGCCGCTCCCCCCGCCCCCCGGCCGGCCCCATCCCGCAGGGCGGGTCTGGGCTGTGCTACCCCGGCCCCGGCCCGCACTCACGGGTCATGGCTCCACTGCCTCCCGCCCTCCGCTCCGCCGCCACGTCCCGCACTGACACCCCCCCCAACGCCCCGCCCCGCGCCGCTCTTTAAGGGCGCAGCACGGCCAATCACCGCCCCGAACCCGCCCCCGCCGCCCTCCTATTGGTGTGCCGCTCCAGCTGGACCACGCCTGATTGGCCTCCGGCTACGGCTGCCGTTCTGCCGGCGGGGGCGGAAAAAGTCGGAAGCCGGAGCGCAGGCGCTAGGCCGTGCCCACGCGCTAAGGGGCGGGGACACAGCCCTCATGACGCACAGGGAGGGCAGGCCCGAGGGTGGTGCGGAGACTTTCCCGTTCCTTCGCTCCGTTGGTCGCAGCTGCCGTGAACCCCATGCTACGAGCCGGCGGCCACGCAGCCTCTTCTCCGTCCCCGGCGGGGCGGCTCCTCCGGGCAGGCTCCTAGCGCCACTCAGGCCTCTCTTTCCGCTGCGGGTGGTGCCGGGGCTCTGTGGGGAAGTACCACTGTGAGCAACACCCGGGACGGGCACCTCCCACCCCGACCGCGCGCCCCCGGGCGACCTGGTCCGCCCACGTACCCGCAGGTCGGCGGCGGCATCGGGCCGCGGCGGAGCTCCGCGGGGTCGGCACCGTCTGTGTGGCTCCGACGGTTCACCAGCCGCGAAAGTTCGGCATGGATCACCTGCGGGCGGTGGGACGGCTGCGGTGGGCGGGACTGTTGGCGGTCTCTCGAACTCGGTGTTCCCCGAGCCCAGCTCAGGAGGGACCCTTGCCCACCCCAGTGCTCCTAGTACCCAGCTTCTGCGGACAACCCCCGGCTCCAAGTCGTGCCCGACCTTGTTGGTTGGGTCCAGCTCCAGAGCTCTCCTCAGATCTAGCGCGGCCTCCGCATCCCGGCCCCGCTGCGCCAGCAACTGCGGGGAGAGGAGCGGGCGGTAGCAGGTGGCGGGGCGCAGACGCGGCCGGGCTGGGGACCAGTGCGGTACCTACCTGCCCGCGGCGGAGCAGCGCCCGCCCGTTGTCTGGGCTGATGCGGAGAACTGCCTCGCAGGACGCCAGCGCCTCCTCCGCCCTCTGCAGCTTTAGTTCCGCGGCCGCACAGTTGTTGAGGCACTTGACGCGCTGCTCCCGCAGCTCCTCTTCCTCCTCCGGCCCCGGCGGGGCTGCGGCACGAGTACGGCCTTAGCGCCCCGCCCCGCATCCCCGGCCCCCTCTCCCTGCCCCAACTTACCGGCAATGGGGCCGTCGAGGACGCGCAGGGCCAAGCGGTACGAGCCCAGCGCCGCCTCGAAGTCTCCCCGGGCGAAATGGAAGTTGCCTCGTTCCCTGCGCTGCG
>VWZX01010985.1:165991-238110 GCA_013399015.1 Galbula dea | reverse complement strand
CGTTCCCTGCGCTGCGAGCCCTGGCGCAGGCGGGCGGCGGGGGGCAACGCCTGAGCCTCGGGGTCGTCCCGTACTTCTACCAGCGTCACCTCGAACAGCAGCGGGGCCTCGGGCGGCACGTCGGGCTCTCTGCGGAGACAGCGCCGGCTGCTGTTGCCCTGCCCTTGACGCCTAGATCTCGGCCCTAACACTTCCCCGCCTCGGTACCCCTGCCCGCTCGCCCGTCCTACCTGCCCAGGCGACCGTAGCCGTAGGGGAAGGCAGCGAGGAAGAAGGAGACTTCCCCGGTCTGCATGGTGGGGACGCCCAGCTCCAATGCCTGCGAGCAACAGACACAGCGAGGCTGAGCGGGCGCGGTACCGGGCACCGCACGGCCCGTCTCGCGCCCCGTCCGGGGCTGACCTGTATGACGTCGCCGTGTCCAGGCACGAAGGTGAGCCGCGGGTCCCGTTCCACCAACCCGCCGTCCTCCAGGACTCCCAACACCTTCACCGACACCTGCTGGCCCGGCCCCGGCCGCGGTCCGCCCTGCCCGTCCAGCACCACGCGCTTCCGGAGCAGCCGGTCCTCTGCGGGCGGAGACGGGTTACGGTTAGCTGAGAGCTGACAGTGGGACCCCCGTACCGGCATCCCCCAGAGTGCGGCTCCCCCCGAACCGGCATTCCCTGGGGCACAGCTCCCCCCCGGAAGCGGCATCCACTGGGGCAGGGGCCGCCCGGCGACACTCACCCGTCAAGTCGCTCCAGCCGTCGGCCGTGAAGAGCGGCCCAAAGCTGTCGGGGCCCGGGATAGCCAGCGCCTCCAGCCGCCGGTAGAAGAACTGCTCTTCGTCGCGCACCGAGGGCAGGGGGATGGCGGTATGAGGCAGCAGGAACCGCACCCGCCGGGCCCGGCCGGGCTCCCGCGGCTGCTCTCCGGCCCCCGCATCCCGCTCCGGGGAGCCCTCGGGCGAGGGTCCCGGCATGCCGGCTCCCGACCCGCCTCGTCCTGCGCCGCTACTGGCCGGCCTCGGGCCGGACCTACCCTGGAGCTCAGCGGCGGACGACCGCGGCCCCCAGTCCGCACTGGGCGCGTCGCCGCCGGCCCCGCCGCGCCTGCTTGGGGCCGCGCGGGCCGGGGCCGCCGCGCGCATCCCTCGTCGCCGTTACTTAACACCGGGAAGCCGCTCAGGAGATTAGCCCGAGGCGGCGGCAAAAATAGCCGGCTCAACCCGAGCCGAGCCCCTCCGCCGCCGCCCCGATTGCTTGGCTGCAGGAGAGGCACCACCAGGCACTCAGATACCCTCTGCTTAGGCTGAGCCAACCCCCATGGGTGCAATACTTAAACCTTGAGGGAGCAGCTGAGCTCTCACCAGCTTTCCAGGCAGGTTTCTTGCTGAAAGCAGGGCCTTTATCAATTACCTTTGCTAACTATGAATCCCTCCTTAGGTGTCAGCTTCTTATCTGAAGCCTCATTAGCTTCAGTTTAATTGCAACACACAGTAAGGGGTACCTAGGTAGCCAGCACTGCACGCCAGCACAACATTCTCTCATCCTTTGTCCCTCCTGCCAGAGGCTTCACTGAGTCAGTGCTCACCTCACCCCTGCATGGCACCAACATGTACTGAGAAGGTTCTGGGCCAAACTTGCTGAGGAACTAAAATCACGCTTAGTGCCCAGCTGCCACTTGGTCTGAAGTCACAGACTAGGAAGCAAAGAAGATGCCCCAGCTCCTACCAGCCCAACACAGGGCCGTAGCCTGCCCATGGAGGAATCAGTGCTCTTGTGCTATAGGAGGTAGTTGTCAGTAGAGCCTGTTGTCAAATGTGCCACACTGTCTGCTCTGCACCACAGAGCCCCTGCAGCCAACAGCAGAGTATGGAGGAAGATGTGCTTTAAGATACTGATGTAGCTGGGGAAGAAATTCTTGTACTGCATAGCTGCTGGAAACAGAGAACCATGTGCCAAGCATTCTATGATCTACTGTACCTGGAGGGTTCCAGTAGCAATAAATAACTGCTACACAGCCTGTGGAGTCACGGGGAAGGAATCCAGAGAGAAAGTGCTGGCTCTTACCATGGCAACATAACAGTGCCTTAGTCTGCTGATCCTCACTTCAACTCACATGCAGCCTGAGAAATTCAGAGCCAGGGGAAAAGCCCATCTCTGCTCACCCACCCTTTTGCTCCTGACCTTCCCTGCTAGGACTGTACCCCGAGATTGTCAGTCACAGCCCACACCATCCCCCTGCAGCACAGGATGCCACTCCTCTCCCTCCAGAAGAGAAAGCCACAGCTACCAAGACTGCTTCCTACCAAGAGAAGTAATGATCTTACAGTTAACTGGTCTGAAGTGTCCTAACGACAGACAAGCTAACTGCCCGTGAGAAATACCCCCAGCACTAACCCCACCTGCATGGGGTACAGTATGTGGTTAGTAACGCTCCTCCTGTACACCTGACTGCCTCTGCACAGCTTAAAGCTGACCTATCACTGCAACTCACGTGCTGCTGATCAAGCTCTGTGCCAGAGTGCCCTGTCTGCCTGCACTGGTTGAGAGCCAGCAGTCACATCAAGCACCGCATACCTCCAAACTCGCTGAGGCAGCAGACAAGACAGCAAAAGCATTTGTCACCAGTCCCTAGGCCCAAAATCCATGTAAATAGATTTTGAATCTGAAGCACAGCACATCGTGTTACCTTAACAGCTGCTGCTGCATGTTCTGGAAGGACTCTCATTAACTAAGAAGGAAAACAGGCTACTATTTAGAAACAGACTTCCAAAGGCTCACTGAAAGAAACTAGACCTACAGCAGGAAGCTGCTGCCTATGAAGAGCAGGATCCAGGTGTTAGGTCTGACAGGTCTCCCTAGGACAGGGACACTTGGTCTTAGGGGGTTATTTTATTGTTTTCACTTTTCCAAATGTACAAAACAAAATTAGAAAATAACCCTATCCCCACCCCCTCCCACCCCACAAAACAAACCAGTCTGGGGAGCCCCACAACAGTGCAGCTAAGAGACGGCAGGAAAATAAACAGAACTAGATACAGCAGCTGGGTCCCCTTGGCCCACGTGGCCACTGGCTCTCCACAACCCAGTACTGGCCCCAGTCTGCCCAGTGCTTCCCCAATTCACACAGAGCTCATCCTGACAAGATGGCAAGTGGGTACTTTACAAATCTTCCTTCACCTTCTTCTTAGATTTCTTGGTTTTATCTTCCTCCTGCAGCACAGGAGTGTTGGTTGCCTCCCGCTTCAAGTAGCTGATGAAGTCACTCACTTCTCTGCCACCCTGCAGAAAGCACAGGACAGTGAGGCAAGTGCCAGTACCTGCCCCCCTCACCTCTCCTGGTGGGCTTCCCCTTGCTGGAGATGGAGTTTGGGAGCCAGGCAGGATAGTGGAGGGGCTACAAGCAGAGCTCTCCCCATGGGTCTACAGCATGTTGCAGAACAGTCCCACAGGTGCTACCAGCTGCATTCCCAGGGAAACAGGACAGTGCCACCTCCAACTCCAGAGAGGCTTGACATCATTTGGACACCTGGATCCTATTTCATTTCTTTCCAAAGCAGCAAAACACCCACCTCATACTTCTTTGGACTCTGCTTCTTGCCAGCTGGAGCAAAATAGATGGTGGGGAAGCTAGGGAGAGAGGAGAGATGCCTGAGCTCCTAAGGTGCTTGGTTTTCCTTTGGACCAGCAGCCTAGCCCTTACTGAAGGGACCCACACCCCACCTCCCCCCAGCTCAACACAGTAACAGCTGCAGTAACAGCTTCGGCCAAGAGCTGTGGCCTCCAAAAGCCTGGCCACGTCTGAAGGGTTGACTGAGCTAAACTGCTTTCAGAAATGCAAACCTGGGTTTCTACACTGCCAAGAACAGGATCACAGCAGATTCATAAGCAGCAAGATGAGCCTCCAGGCACAGTCAGGACATGAGAATCCCAAAAAGCAAAGCAGATTAATGCCCTTTGCTTTCACACTTGATTTCCTCATGCTAACCAAACACTCAACAACCGCATGCCAGTTGCCCCCACCCAGTCTCCCTGCCAGACTGTTGCGGCTGCTGGTCAGCGATAGAAGCCTGGACTCCAACACCAACATGGTAGTGTAACAGCAGGAAGACCTACCCTCTGACTTCATATGGAGAAGGCACATCATTGGCTGTAGCATCCATTTTGGCAATGATGATATTGGGGTCTTTACTGAGCTGTTGGTAGAAAGAGCTTATCAGTAACCTATCTGTAGGAGTTACCACCAGGAACTCACTGATCAACATCATCTAAGACAGTGGTGTCGAGGACAGTGCACATATTATGCTAAAATGTGAGCAAGTGTCTTCTGAGCAGTTTTCTTCTGCCTCACCAGGGACACAGGGAACAAAGACCCTCCTCAGCCAGCTGTCTGCAGCACCCATGTCCCAGTGGCACCTGCTGACTTGGTCTGGTGTAACATCTGGGGCATACTGACTGCTGAGCAACTGCTCACCTTCCACCTCAAAAGTGAGCTGTGAGGGTATGCTGTGCTCAGGAAGGAGGTGCCTGACAGACAAAGAGCAAAAGTCTGGTCAGATGTGGGATAACAGATCTATTTACTCCACCCAAGAATGCGTGCAGGGCAGTGTTACCCTTCACCAGGTGGGAGATGACTGATACATCACGCAGAGGGAAAAGACCCAAAAAGGAACTTTGGCAGTTGAGGCCAGTCAATAATCGGGGAGTTTTTATGTGCCATGGCAAAGGGCATAGGCTAAACTCATCAGTGTGGTTGCTACCATGCTCTAGGTCCAGCTAACATACTTCCACACTCACGTGAGATGCCAAAACCTGTATCCTCAGAAGGCACAGTTATGCCTCGTTATCATGAAGTCTGCACAGACAGAACCTGCAGGACTGCTGAGTGCTCCAAAATTCTAGTTTGCATTTGCATTAGGAGTCCCAGACATACCTTCTCCCCCAATTCTTTGTATTTGGGCTCCAGATTCTTGCAGTGGCCACACCACGGTGCATAAAACTCTATCAGGACATCTTTGTCTTCTGCATTAACAATTTCATCAAAGTTCTCAGCAACCACGACCTGGTAATGTTTGATCACACAGGTTAGTTTCTCCAAGACAGGAGAGAGGCTGTAACATGCTCCACACACTGCCCTCCCACCACAAGAGTCATGCTGCATCTCCACAGTGAGCAGCAAAACAACCAAACACACAACTCTTCACCAAGCTGTGACACTCTCAGGTAAAATCCTGTCATAAGGTACCAGCAATACCTCCAAGGGAGGTTTGCACCTGGCATCCTTGCAGGAGGAGGACAAAAGTTATCAGGGGACTTAACAGGGAAAGGCTGAGAGAGCTGGGTCTGTTTAGCCTAGAGAAGAGAAAACTGAGGAGGGATCTTATCAATACTTAATGAGTGGGTGTCAGAAGGATGGGGTCAGTCTTTTTTCAGTGGTGCCCAGTGACAGGACAAGAAGTAACAGGCACAAACTGGAACACAGGAAGTTCCATCTACATATAAGGAGAAACTTCTTTACTTAGAGGGTGGTAGAGCACTAGAACAGGTTGCTCAGGGAGGTGTTGGAGTGTCTGTCTCTGGAAACATTCCAAACCCACCTGGACACCATCCTGTGCAAGCTGCTCTAGCTGAACCTGCTCTGACATGAGGGTTGGACTAGGTGACCTCCAGAGGTCCCTTCCAACCCCTAGCATTCTATATGGTTCTGTAACATCCTAATCAGCCCCAATATATTATGGGAAAATNAAAAAAAAAAAAATTATTTTTAGTCCCAGCAGGTTCCATTAGAGAAATCAGTCTAGCAAGACTGGCTGAGGCCATCTCTGCTTTCATTTGATGCAGAATTTACTGGGATGGCTGAAAGGTAGGAATTATATCATCCACCCTCACGATGAGATGAACACAACTCTTTAGAAGTGCAATCATGACCAGCTTAAAGGCCACACCATGAGGAAGCACAAGTCAGAACAGCAGGTTTACATAATCCCTGTAAATCTGGATGATCCTGCACTGCTAGAGCACATCAGTACTGGTCAAGTAGCAGTTACCACACTGAGAGAATAAAATAAAATCAAAACTGCAAGCTGCACTTCCCCCTGGCTCAGAAAACTGCAATATGACAAGGGAGTGAATTCCTCTTCCATCTATCACAGGAGAGGCTTCTCAAGGCACCACCACACAGCACAGGACACTGGTATAAGAATAGAAGCTGCTGCTGAAGTGTTCTTACAACTACTAGTAGGAGCTAATGCAGAACTCACCTTCACAGGGCCATCGTTGCTTTCAGGGAGAGGCTCTGATTTCAGATACTTTTTCAAGTTTCCATCAAAGTAATCTTGCAGGAATCTCTCCAGAGCCCTTCCATCACGGCTGAAAGTGAAGTGACATTTTACAGCCATCATCACATGAAGAGGATGACAGAAAAAAAATTCAAGGCTGATTTAAGCTTTTTCCACCCACAGAACAGATGCCACCTACATCCCTGAGAGCACCAGCCTGGGGCTGGCTTAGAAGACCCCAGCACAAGGGCAAGGAGGCCCTTCCAAGTTTTGACAGAAGATCAGATGCACACCCCATTTTAGGTTTTAGGCCTTCCAGCACCCCGAAGTTTCTTAAGAAGGTACAATTGTCCCCTCTGCCCTTCAATCTTAGCTCCTACTTAGACACTTAAATATCTTGAACTACATTCTCTAAACTCTGTGCATAGCAAGAGTGGCTGCAGACTCTCTAGAGGGCAGCAAAACCTCGGAGGAGAAGCCACGCCGACCCAGCAACCATTTCTTCCAGCTGGGACATCCAGCTTTCTTGTTTCCTTCACACAGAATCACAGAATCATTACGGTTGGAAAGGACCCTCAAGATCATCTAGTCCAACCGATAGCCCTACACTACTCTTATCCCTAAATCATCCCCTGAAGAAACACATCTATCCTCTTCTTAAAAACCTTCAGGGATGGTGACTCCACCACCTCCCTGGGCAGCCTATTCCAAGTCCCTCAAGCGAGGGACAACTCTGCCAAGTTCAAAAACTTACGAGAATTCTTCCTGCATGACATATTTGTCTCCTTTAGCAGTTCTGATGGCAACAACTGGAGCCTCACCCACGCTGCTGTCTAAACCAAACTCTGAAAGCTCATGGCCAAAGGTTTTCCGACTAGCAACAGCAAAGGACAGTTTGTGGCCAGCATCTAAGAACTTCTTTGCAATCATCATAACTCTGAAGGGAAGAACAAAACAAAACAAAAAATAAAACCCACAAAACATGATTCCTTGGAACATTTTCTTCCACATGATGTAATGTCTTTCAAGTCGAAGTGCTTGCTGAACAGTGGCATAATGTGTTCTGCACAGACAAGTTCTATAGCGACAGTACTGAGATGCAGAGGAGAAAGCTCATGTCTGTCATGAACAAGGCCTGGGCAAGTGTGGCATGCTTTCATCCTCCACTTGTCAGCAGAATGACCAGGACCTCAGGCACTGGAATCCCACACAGCACCAGTAAGGAATTTTGTGCTTAAGGTCTAAGGACTAGGGATCCAAAAGCAAGCAGGTGTGGTTTTGGGTGAGGCTGCATGCTTTGGGATCTAGGCAGGTAGTAGCCAACCCAATAGTTCTGGTTACAAACTCATCTGGAAACCTTCTGGGAGAGAATTTACATATGAACAATAGGAGAAACTTTGTCAACCAAACTATGGTCCAGCAGCAACACAGGGAACGAGCAAGTTGTTTAACCCTCCACCGCTGCTACCTGTTGCGCCAGTAGTTCGAACCCTTCGCATTCTTCTCGTAGTCCACATCATAGTATGCCACCATCAAGTCCTTCCCCTGGATCAAGTCTTTGTTGTCTTCAGTCATGTGTGGGCAGATGCCAAAGCTATCAATGAGACAGATGTCAGCAGCTTCAGTTTCACTGCTCAGAACCCACCAGCTCCCAGGAACTGGCTTGGTGCAGGACACTCCCCATTTCCCACCCAACAATGTTAAATGCCAGGAATCAATAGGGTCTAAGGAAGAAACACTTTTGCCCATTCATGTACCACATTAAAAGTCAAATCTCCATCAGTAGCCAAAACATCAGTGGCTACATCCAACGTAAATCAGGCCAAAGCTCGCACATTTCTCAGGATGTTCAGTTTTTAAACAGAAAAGTGCTTGTTAGAATAGGGAGAGTAAATGCCAGCAGCCACGCCAGCATTTCCAGAAGGAGGGTGGCCCCCACAGGACACAATGTGGCCAAAAAAGCTCCTCTGCACACTATGCAGAAAACAGCAGCAGTGGCAGCTACCAAACACCTGTTCTGAAAGGGCCAAACTCAGCTGGGGCCAGGCTACCATGTTCTCTGGTGATGAATCACTCACATGTTCTCCTGGATGAATTTCTTGATCTTTCCACTGGTGATTTTGTCTTCTGTGTACTTGATGGAGCTGTCCTCAAATTTGTTCGTCAGGCGTGGAGGACGGAATAAGACTACACCCCTGAGGGGAAGCAGGTATCATTGATTAAAGCACCCCTGGGTGTCCAAGGACAGCAGCTAGGCTCCTCCAGCGACTACCTACAGTCACTGCTCATGGCTTCAACATGACTGTCCAGTTTCCCAGTGGCACTTACACCAGATCTACCTGGCAGACCCTTCTCTGTTATTGAGACAGGCCACAATGAGAAAGAAAACCCCACCAGAACCAGCTATGGGGAAACAAAACACTTCTGCCAAGACACTTTCCACCTGGAGGCAGACACTAGCCCCCTTGTACCTTTTTATCTGAACTCCAGAGAGATTAAAGTGATATCACTGACAGCTGGGGAAGAAACAAAACCTTAATCTATGTTTGGAGAGTGAATCCAGTTATCAACTGGCATCCATTAACTTATTGCAAATGTCTCAATAACAAGAAGCCTGTGTTAAGTAACTTACTCTCCATCCTCATCATACTTCTGCACCAAGTGGTCCTCACTGGTGTGTGCAAAACGGTAGTTATCTCGGAGGTTGTTGGCAGCTTTCATGAATTCCGAATAAGCATCACTAGATGCATCTCCAAAGAAGCCTGCAACAGAAAGACAGCTGGTGACCCCAAACCCACTCAGCAGCAGCCACCGTGCAGCCTCATCATCAATCTCTACGATGCACTGGAAGATCACTACTGAATCAGGCACCCCAATGCATGTTCAGGCCTTCATCTTTGACACCTTCTCTCCTGTTTCTGTTGAAGCCCTTCCACCAGCAGAACATTACTCAAGAGTCTGCCTTGCTCAGTCACTCAGCCAAGAGGCAGGTGTCCTCCAAGCACTAAAGGATTGTTCCCTTTGCACCAAGGTATCTGTATGTAACCATGTGACACTACTAGTGGTAACCACTACCAATGGTACTTGAAGTAAGTCTGGGAATCCAGATCAGCACCCACCCAGCCAACATTTGTAAGATGGCACCTCAAGCGCACAAAGGAAAGCTGCTGCTGCACTTGTGACCCATGGTCAAACCACTGACAGTCCACCCGTGTCACGAGGTGGCACCTGAATGTACTTTCTAGCAATCCAAATCTACCTGCTGATAGTCAGCCAAAAGAGCAATGAGCTTTAAAAACAACACACTGTGATGCCAGAAAGTCTGACAGAGAGTCAAAGAATCACAAACGAGAAAAAAAACAATCCACCAGTTGGAAGAACTCCCCAGAGGTCACCAAGTCCCATTTCCTGCTCAAAGAAGGACCAGCTTTGACATCAGATCGGGTTGCTCAGAGCTTTGTCCAGCTGAGCATTGAAAGTCTGGCTGTTTCGAAATCCCTCTGGGCACACATTCCAGTGCCTTATCAATACCACAAAAAACATCCTTACTCATGTCCAGCTGGACTTTTTCTTGCTACGGCCTGTGATGCTGTTTCTTACCCTTCCACAGCATATTCCAAGACATCCCTCCAAGCTGAGTGTTCACCTATTTCAGTGCTGCACTGAATCTACTCACCCACTACAGAAGCATCTTTATCACTGATGAATTTCTCAAAATCAGCCACAGAATGGAGAGCCACTGAAGCAGGCCCTGCCTGTTTCTTGAGATGACTGACAATTCCATCTTAAAAGAAAAGTTAAATGATTAAAGGGATCAACAGAAAGTTCCACAAGACACTCTTCAAGCTTCCCAAAGCAAAAGTTTGTTTCTGGAGGACCTATACACCTCTCCCACACAACAAACATGACATGAACTGAAGGAGCACGACCACTAGCTTTACTTTCTAGCATTTTCCAGGTATTGCCCATCAAGGGCACTAGAAGTTAGAGTGGAAACCTTCACCTTTAAGAGAGAGTTTTAAGGAGTAATAACCGTCCGGGGCTGTGCCAACACAAACGGCTCTGGAAAGGATAAGGGCAGTGTGTGTAGGTGGGAACCTTCTCTGTATCCTGCTCCAGTATCGGCTTCAAACTGAAGGAAGGAAGATTTAGATAGGATGTGAGGAAGAAATTCTTTACCCAGAGGGTGGTGAGGCACTGAAACAAGTTGCCCAGAGAGGCTGCAGATGCTCCATCCCCAGCAGCATTCAAGAGCAGGTTGGATGTGGCCCTAGGCAACCTGGTCTAGCAGGTGGCATCCCTGTCCACAGCAGGGGGGTTGGAGTTAAATGATCTTTAAGGTCCCTTCCAACCCAGGCAATTTTATGAATCTATGAATTCCTCAACACACGTAACAACCCTGATACAAGTCTATCACGTGTGGGTCTGCCTTCTAGCACCACCCTGGCAAGCCAATGCTTGCTGACGAGCTCTCACCTGCTGTCCTGGGCCCATCATAGGTTCCTGCCTCTTCTCCGTCTCGGAAAATCTTTAAGGTGGGATATCCACTGACTCCATACTTATTACAGGTGTTTGAGTTTGCTGTACAGTCAACCTAAAGGGAAAGAAATGCTGCTACTCAGTGACCCAGCCACCTGCACCCACAAAAGCGAGCAGCTTTGCTGTTGCTCATATTATTACATATAAAGTCTGGAGGATCTGAAAGCACATGTCTTTAACTAGCACTGGATTTCTTTCATATAAAGCACAAGGATGCACAAAGCATCCACAAGACCAACAGGTGGAGAGCAAAGACTGGGGAAGGAGGTAGCATGGGTGTAAAGACAGGCCCAGAAAAATAACTGAAGAAATACTGGAAAGATTAAGCAGTTGCAAGTTTGGCCAGACTACACACCAAAAAAGCAATGGAAAGTGTAGATTCTTGTAATGAACGACAGGCTTAACAGAAATCAACTGTTCGGAGCATCTCATCAGTTCTAAAGTTACTCTAACGCCTGAAGAATGCAGGCTGAGCAAAACTGGCAAGCAGGCCACGTTGTTGAGCCCATGCTACTTCCCAGAAAGGAAGGAAGACCCCGATTTGAGAAAATCACACAAATTTTCTGGCAGAAATGAAAGCTCTTAGACAATAACCCTTATTTTCTAAGTCAAGGGACAACACCATGAAGAACAGCACAAGGCTAGCTCTCAGACTACACAGCTCATAGAGGGCTTACTCCTCCCAGCTCGGGTGAGCCCTCTTTCCGCACCCGTACACACCCATTTTACGGTCTGCACATCATCTGTGTGGCAGCACCCTCGCAGGGTTCGCATCCATAGCGCTCTGGCATTTTAAGTCTTCACCGACATGGAGCCTGCCAAAGCTCCAGGGAGCCTCGGCCAGGCCCGAGGCACACAGCCGCAGGCGTGAAGAGCCGACTGTAACAGCAAAGCCTTTATGTGACCCGAGTCTGTCTACAACTTGCCCCGGTCCCGGAACCGCGCCCGGAAGGGCTGGTGGGGTTCCTCCTCACCTTCACGAGTGGCACGATCCCCTTCAGCCTCGTTGCTGCGGACTCGTACTCTGGCGCCAGCCGCTTGCAGTGCCCGCACCTGAGAGAACAGAGTAGTTACGCCGGCCCGGAACGTCCCGGCACACCTCCGCCAGCGGCCCCGCAGAACCCCACCGCTCCCGCCCGCCCCTGTCCGGGCCGCCCCTCACCAGGGCGCGAAGAACTCCACCAGTACCAGCCCCGGACGCTCAGCCAGGCCGCTCTCGAAGTCGGCATCGCTGAGCTCCACCACGTCGGAGGCGCGGGCGACGGTGGCGAGGAACGCGAGCAGCACAAGCAGCGCAGCAGGCCGGGAGCGTTGGTCGGACATGGCGACACCAGACTCCCTCCTCAGCAGCGGCGAACGCTGAAGAGGCGCCGGGGGTCCACCGGACGGAAATCCCACCCCCGCAGCCGGATCTGCCGTGTGGCAGCTCCTCGTTGGACGCCGGGCAGTGTGTCACGTCAGCCCCGGCCAATGAACTGCCGGCAGGGGTGGGTGGGGCTAGGTGCGGAGACTCCGCCTCTCTCTTCCGGGCTGGCGCGTTCCAGGGCCGCAACGGGGCGGGACAGGAGCAGCCCGGCCCGGCGCGGCCCGGCCCGGCCTCCTCGGGCTCGGCAGGATCGTGGTGCGTTCAGGGCTCGGCACTGTCACCAAATCACAGCGTGGCCCTGGGTTTTCTCCCCCTGTCCAGTCTCGGCCCAGCTACCGGTCCTAAGTCCTGCCGCAGCGGCTGGCGCTATCCCGCCGAGAGTCGGACCTGCCCCAGCCCCGGCCACCGACCCAGAACCTGACCCAGCCCCAACCCCACGGGTGAGCCCCACGCTGGTTCTGGGGAGCAGCAGCGGGAACTGGGGGCTTCTCCGTTGCGAGAGCCCTGGGAGCGGGGGAGCAGCCCGGCCCCGCGCCGGACACGCTGATGATGCTCTTCCTTGCCTCACCGGCAGGTCTGTCCGTCTGGGTTTGGCCTGGCTCAGGCCCCGGTACTGCAGCCAGTGCCGGGGGAGCACGGCATCGAGGCAGTGGGAGCTCACCGGGGCTCGGAGGGTTGCCGAGTCCGGCGAGGGGACGGGCAGAGCAGCCCCCGCTCCCGGCGAGACGAGCTCCGGCCAAAACCCGCCAGCAAAAGGTCTCATGAGCTGCAGAGCCCTGCGCCCAGAGCCCGCTCGCGTCTGGTCTCGTTACCCTGCCCCGATGCGCATCGGTGCCAGCAGGGGGCGCTGCCGACCTCTCCTGGAGCGGGACTATGGGGGTGTGGGGCATGAGGGCGACCGTCCCGTCCCGTCGCGGCCAGCGCCGCGGAGAGACACAGCGCGGGAGCGGCTCTCGCAGCCGGCCCGGGCAGGGTGCTCCCGGGACAGGCAGAGTCCCGCAGCCCAGGAGTCCCTACAGTGTCCCGCAGCCCGGCTGCCTCCGGGACTACTGTCATGGAGCTGTGCTCGAGGGTACGTGCCGCTCTCAGACCCTGCCACAGTGCCGGCACGGCGCCCGAGGCAGAGCTCCCCGTCCCGGGGGTGGGATCCTGCTCCCGCACACCCGGGCGCTGAGAACCAGGCCGGTCCCCTGCGGTGATCCTGTCAAGGGAGGTAGTGATCCGCCAGCTCTAGAGATGTGGGTGAGGGTCTCGCGTGGTTACCGAGGGGTCCCAAGGAGCAGGGTCCGCACTCTGTGCCCGCTGGCTGCTTGCGGGGCCATGCGGCTGGCGATGGAGCTGGGCCGGGAGAGGGCTGCCAGGCGAGCGGCGGGGGCCGGTGCGGCTGCTGCTCCCACCGTGAGGCAGCCAGCGTAGGGCGCTGCGCAGGTGAACGGCGCCGCCGATCCGGTGCCTGGTGCCCGGTTCCCGGTGCCCCGCCTGAACGGCCGCGGGGATGCCGCTGCAGCTGCTGTTCTGGCGAATCGCTCCCGCCGCACGGACGTGGTCCCCGCCTCGCCAGTCTCCCCAGCCCCCCGGCCGGGGCTGGGCTTGCCACTGTTGTCACCCAGGGGCAACTCTGGTCTCAGCAATGCAGCCCTGGCTAGTGTCCAGTGTGAGGGAGAGACTGCCCAGGACAGCCAAGATGATCACGGCAGCGTGTCTTCTGCCCCATGCAACCCAGCCTGCCTGTCGTTGGCACCTCCTCTTCCTGGTCACTCCTTGTCCTGGGCTCTGCATCTCCGGGATTACCACGGGCACCGCGGGATGCCAGGAGGACTCGAGTTTTGCAGGTTTGATCCCACTGCCTGCCCAGCCCGTGCTCCCTCTTGGCCATGTCCCATCCCACCTCTGCCCAGATGAGATCTCCCTGCTGCCACCCCCTCCCCTAAAGCCAGGCCCTGAGCAGGTGCTCTGGGAGGCAGCAGATGGTGTTGTCCTTGCCCAGAACTGTGCACGTGTGTGTGCGCACCTGCGAGTGCTGCGAGGGCTCCCAGCAGCAGAAGGAAACCTTGACCCGGGTGGGTGCCTCTGCAAGGGCACAGGGTGCTGTGGAGATTGGCAGGGCAGTGGGTGCCGGGATAAGGAGGAGTCTGAGCAACAGCTACAGCAGCGCACGTTTATGTAGCTTGTCCTGGCTCATTGCAGTTAATGGAACACAGCAACATGCTGGGCACAGAGATCACGTAAGCTATGGGGCCAGCTG
Organism: Galbula dea; assembly: GCA_013399015.1. Lineage (NCBI taxonomy): Eukaryota > Metazoa > Chordata > Aves > Piciformes > Galbulidae > Galbula > Galbula dea. The sequence goes on along the minus strand of VWZX01010985.1, from coordinate 223,695 downwards.
GGTCCCACAGAGCTGGCGCTACCTTGGTCCAGCTCAGTGCCGGAACTGCGGCACCGGGGAGGGGATGCGAATGTCCTGCCCCTTCTCCAGCCGCCGTTCACAGTCGATCAGGTAGTTCACACCATCTATCACCAGCTGCACCAGCTCCACCTGCGCCAAGAGCACACATGTTCTGACTTGGTGGCTGTCCAGGGAGCCACACCAGCAAGGCCAGGTGGGCACTAGCACCCAGGGCCCTAGAATGCGATCCTGGAGCTGTTTGGGTGCTGTGGAACTGTCATACACACATGCTCCAGAACTTCCCTCACCAAAAGCAGCTCTGCCTGGCACCCACCTCTGACTTTCCCAGCCGGTCTAGGTTGGAGATGTCAAAGACGTTGCCAGTAGCTGCAGTGTCCACACCACCTGTTCCACGCTTCTGCAGCCGGAGGTTCTCCAAGATCTTAGGGAAGCGGCTATCCTGGTGCCCAGAGAAGGTATCAGTGCTTAGTGGGACCATCAGCAAGATTGCTGGGGCTCTGCAGCCCTCTTACCATGCACCGGACCCTGTTTAGGAGGCTCATGATCCCTGCAGGGAGCCCTGCCCTAAGCAGACCTGGACTGACACTGGAGTCCCCAGCCTCTCCAGCTGAGCATGCAGGCAGAGGCTGGACAGTACACTTTCTGAGGAAACCTGGGAAAGGTCCAGGGCCAGGTCCCAAGCAGTCCTGCACCTCCCTGGCGTGCCCCCCCCCCAAAACTGGCCATGGTAATACCTTGCTGAGCAGCGGCAGCTTGATATGGACACCTGCTCGCAACCCAGTGCCCAGGTTGGAGGGGCAGGTCAGGATGTAACCCAGCCTCTCGTTCCACATGAACTCCCAGCCTCGCTCCTGGATTAGTCGCTCCACCTGGGACAGAGGCACAAGCAGCTATTCAGCCCCCAGCCATGGGTTGCCCAGCCCTTGGCATGCCAGCATCACCCAGCACCGCTCAGCACTGCCCAGCCCCAGATGAGCACAGAGGGCGAACCTCATAGCAGCCCTGCTTCTGTCTGTCCATCTGCCTGTTCATGGGGCAGGTGCAGCAGGGGCTAAGGGACATTTACCTCCTTTAGGCCCCGACAGAACCTCTCAAAGACACGCTTCATGTTGCCACCCTTCTCCATGGAGATGATGCGTGTGTGATCCTCCTCGTTGATCCAGATCAGGAAGGTCTTCTCGTTATTGTGCCTAGGGACAGGGCAGTGTTCAGCTGCACTGATGGCCAGCAGAGATCCTGTGACCACCTGGCCATCTGTGCCAACCCCGGCTGTAACTTTTCTGACCATGGTGCCACTGCTGTCCTGTGGCCCTTAGGCTCTCCTTGCACCCATGGCTGGGAGCATGTTGCCAGAGCACAGCTCAGCAGCGAAGCAGACAGTGAGGAGATGCTCCTGGAGATGGACCAGTGTTCATCCACAGGCACTGCTGCAGGTGATGACTGCTGGCACGAGTGCTTTGAGTGCAGGCAAGCACTGCCAGGGAAGACCAGTGTGGTGCCAGCGTGGTGGCAACGCTGCCTGGACTGGGGACAGGAGCAGAGCTCCCACAGCATGCAGGCAGCAGGAGGGGGCTGAGAGACATGGGGTGCACAATGGGGTGCTGGGTTCGGGGGTGGCTGGAGCTGGGTGTGCTGTGGAGGTGTTCTCCATGAGACTGTGTAAAGGCACTGTGCCAGCAAGGGCAGCGTGGGTGAGTGTGTGTGCCAGCTGTCATGCTGCAGGTGTGTGGGATGCAGCATGGGGTGTTGTGTGGCTGTACAGGGATGCTGGGAGGGAGCAGTGGGTGCAAGTGTGGCAGGATAAGTTTACAGGCAGGTGGAGCCCTGGGGATTGCCTGGGGAGCAGAAGGCAATGATAGGTTTTTGGGAGCCTGAAGTGCAAGGTGTTGCACGACGGTCAGAGTGAGCAGGATCCACAGCAGGGGCTGGCTCCAAAGTCGCAGTTCTGGGGAGGACGCTGTGGTTTGTGCATGGATCTGCTGGCTTCTGCCTGCATTGCACAAGGAACTCCAAGGTCAGGCTAGAAACCTGGGACAAACATGGCCCAGGGACGCTGGAGTCTGTAATGTGATGAACACTGGGAACATGGTGGCGGGTCTAGAGCAGCTGGACAGAGCAGCAGCATCCACTGCCCTTCCACCTTCCTCACTGCCTCATGCCGGGGCAAATTCTCACCAGATGCCTCTGGCGTCAGGCCAGTCCCGAGCCATTCCTGCTGCCGTCAGGAGCGGGGACACCGGCTTGTCGAAGAGGAAGTGGTCCTGGAGGGAGGCAGAGTGTGTGGGCTCACCAGGGCTGCAGAGCTAGTGCGAGGGCACCCTGTCTTATGGTCCTAGCCTGCCATGCAGACAATGCACTGCAGCTGTCCCAGGCAAGGCAAGCTCATGATCTGTTCTGACTTGCGGGCAAGGGTCACTGCCCTCCTGGCTAGGGAGGCAGGAGGCTACTAGAACACAGCCCACCCCAATACCAGAGGTTGGTGGGGCACGAACCGTGTGTCACAAGCTCACCATCTGCTGGGCATGGACAGGAACATGATGCAAAAGCCAGAGGGGCTGTGAGCTGCTGTAGCTGTGTTTAGCGAGCTCTGTCTTCCCCTGGCTCAGGAGGGCTGCTGGAGTACCCTGAGCACCCTCTGCACCCTAGGGCAGCCTCGCTGGGGAAGAGGGTCCTGGTCCAACAAGACAGTGGGGCTGGGAAAGGAGGATACGGCTTCCCAGAGAGGCAGAGCTGGGGAAGGGTCCTGTTCTGCAGGCACCTGGGGTGGGTGGCCAGGATCTGCATCAACTCACATCAATGAGCTGCTGTTGCTCTTTCTCCGTCATCTCGCTGAGGCGGTAGTACCGGCCCGCCAGGTCCCCGGTGAGGCCGTTCAGTGCATCCACCGTCACCTTCTCCACCTCTCGCCGCTCTGCGCGGGAGCAGGCTGGCGGCAGGCTCAGCCCGCGAATGCTGCGCCCAGTCCGGACCCGGGATGAGAGCACATAGCGCTCATCAAAGTGGCCAAACTTTATCTGGAACAGACAGAAGCCATGGGAGCTTACAGAGTGGCACCAGTGCTGGCAGGGCCCTGTACCCTGAGGCTTCGGAAGGGTCCTCATGTGCAGCACCGCTGCCTGGATCACGCACCTTGGTGGCATCCAGGTCCGTGATGTGCTTCATGGTGCGGGGGTTGTATCCATTGTGCCGCTCCTGAATTACAGGGTCGAACAGGTCGGCGAACACCTGGAAGCAAGTGGGACAATGTGCAGCACTAAAGACTCAGAACCCCATGAAGACCCTACCACGAGCTTGGCACAGTCCTGCTGGTGCAGGGGACATGGCAGCAGGGGTGTCCCACAGTGTGTCCTGCAATGCAGCAGCAATACAACAGTGATCCACAGGGCCAACGCTGTTTGGGCAAGTGGAGCTCAGAGGCAAGGAGGACGTTGCAGGTCTCTGGGAACAGCTGCTCTGAAGGAGCCGTGTCCCATACTGTGTGCGCTTTTGGGCCCCCCACTCCAAAAAGGACTTTGAGGTGCTGGAGTGTGTCCAAAGAAGAGTAACAAAGCTGGTGAAGGGTCTAGAGCACAAGTCTTGTGAGAAGCAGCAGGGTTGTTTAGCCTGGAGAAAAGGAGGCTCGGGGGGAGACTTTCTCGCTCTCTACAACTCCTTGAAAGGAGGTTGGAGTGAGGTGGGAGTTGGTCTTTTCTTCCAAGGAACAAGAGATAGGACAAGAGGAAACAGCCTCAAGTTGTGCCAGAGGAGGTTTAGGTTGGACATGAGGAACAATTTCTTCCTCAAAAGGGTTGTCAAGGCCTGGCCCAGGCTGCCCAGGGCAGTGTTGGAGTCATCATCCCTGGAGAGGTTTCAAAGCCATAGAGATGTGCTGAGGGCCATGGTTTAGTGGTGACCTGGCAGTGCTGGTTAATGGTTGGACTTGATACTCTTAAAGGTCTTTTAAAACCTAAATGTTTCTATGATTCTATGCTGGGGCTGGCCAGGGGGCCTCCCCAGCTGCCCAGGCTGGGCAGGAGGAGGTGGGCAATAACATCTCAGGCTACAGGAGGCACCCCAAGTACTGAACTTCTCTGGCTGCTGTAGGCACCCTGGAGAGCCCAGAGTGCAGGAGGGCTTTGGCTACCACTTACCTCATAGGACTCCTCATCGCCAGCTACAATGCCCACAGTCTTGATGAAGGGGTGCCCGGGGTTGTCAACACCTGTCTGGATGCACTGGTCCAGAGTCCAGCCATTTGGGGTTGATTTGTCACAGAGCCTGGCATAGATGGCTGGCGTCAGGTTGCTGGCCATGCAGTTGTTGTGCTTGCGCAGGTCGGGGTACTCAGCACTGCGGGAGGAGAGGTTGACGAGTCCTTCAGGGCTAGGAACTCTGGTGCTTGTGTCCTTGCCCCACAGAAACACTCAGGGCAGGAGTGGGCAGGAGAGCTCTGGGGAGGGGGTGTCAAACTGGCCTGCTTGTCCACACCAGCAAAAGCCAGTCAGGAGCAGGAAGGCAGCTGCAGGCATTGCATGCTGAGAGCAGAGAACAGCCAGAGCTGAGGACTGATGTTGCCACAGGGACAAGAGTCCAAAGAGAGCAAATCTGAAGCACTTGAGAGGGTGTGGATCCTTATCAACCACATACCAGGGCCCCAGTGTTGGGAGAGCTTGCCAGGTGAGAGGCAATGGCCACGTCAGCCCCAGTCCCACACTGGGGCATGGGCAGATAGCAAGAGCCTGTGCACTGAGCTGCCAGGGTGGCTGGGCCATGGGGAGCAGGTCTCACTCCCCTTTTCCTCCCTGGAACTTCCCCAACACAGCCCAAACAGTGTGGCTGCTCCCATCAGCCCACCTGCCCCACAATGGGCTCTGCCCGTGCAGCGAGGGGGGAGGCAGGACAGGGGAGCCCTGGTGTGTCTGGCTCCTGGGGCCCCGTTGAGTACCCCGACCCCCATACCATCCCTGGATGCCATGGGGCAGAAGATTGGGTGACCTCGATCTGCAGCTGGTGGGAACCGCACCACTCCAGCACAGTTTATTGTATTAGGGTGATGCTTTCCTCTAATCAGCTTAGCAGGAGGCTGTCCGCTGACCTCATTCTCACTTTAGTCAGGCTTTGTGCTTGCTCTGTGCTGATGGGGGTATTGGAAGGGCAGGACCCTGACTGATCTGCTTGTCCAAATCCCTCCTGCTGGGACGTTGTGCCTCTGCTTGCTTTGGTGGGATGGGACAGGCCCTTGTCAGCCCAGGAGACCCAGCTGGTGGCCAAGGGGGTCCCTCAGTCCTGGGGACACCTGTGTCCTCTCCCTAGGGGGTCACTGCCTTGGGGATGGCACAGCGTGCTTTTGGGGGTCCATGTGGGAGAAGAGGTGCCTGGGCTAGTACAGATCGGGGCTGGTGGGAGGAACAGTTGGTCACCATCACCAGCAGTGGGTCCTGGCACCCTCCTGGCACCCAGGTCCTGCTCCTGGGTGACTGGTGTGGCTGCCAGTGCCTGGCCCATGCTGCAATGCAGAGTCCTGTAACTGCTGCCACCTCCTCCCTTGCATCTGCAGGCCAAGGAATGTGCGTTGGCCCTTCGCCTACTGCTTGGCTACTGCTTGTGGCTTCCTGTGCTTTGCAGACAGAAAGGGCGGAAGGGCTTACATAGTCTGCTCTGTGTAGGGAAGCACTGGCAGTTACAGCCTGGACCAGTACAAGGAGGCATTTGCTCCAGACAGGAGTTGGTCCCAGGCCATGAAGGCTGAGCCTGCTCCCCCTGCCCACTCACATCTGTGCCATGTTGAGATGCTGACTTGTTGTATATGAGACACAGCCTGCCCCAGATGCTCCCACTGCTCCTGCCCCTGCTGTCAGCTGCCTGCTGACCCATCTCCTCAGGGATACAGTCTCATATAAAGTATTTGCTGAGTAGAATGGAACACTTGGACAAATTCCTCTTCTGTCACCAGCATGGCTGATTTGCCTAGCATGCCAGGACCACCAGCCTGCTCTGCTTTTCACCCTGGTAGCAGCAGACTTGTCCAGAGAGCCAGCAAAGGTGGCTCCAGGAAGCAAGCTTCCTTCCGGCAGGCAGAAGGTTGCTGAAGCTTCAAGTGTGCTGCCTGCTACGGACAATCCATACCTTCAAGAATACAAACCCTCAAGACTCTGGCCCTGCCTGCAGCGTCTGTGTCTGCTGCAGTGCTGATTTAGCTCCTAGTCTGAGTGCACTCTTCTCAGAACAGCCCTGAAACCCAGCCAGGAAATCTTGGGTATATCTCCTCAGCCTTTCTTGAGCACCCAAACTAAGCCGGATGATGCCAGGATCAGGAGGGCAATGCAGGGACAGAAGCTGAACACCAGTGCTGTGCTCACAGAGACTGGCCATCCCTGAGTCCCAGCTGCACCCCCAGGACTGGTACAGGAGGGCTTTGTGAACAGGCACCTGTGCCCCACCACAGTCTCCTGGCTGTCCAGGTGTTCTCTGCCAGATGCAGGAAGACGATGCTACACTTGGCCTGACTCAGGCTGCCTTGGCCATTAGGTTTTGTCCCCAAAGCTAGATTTTAATATTATGACCCTTTCAGCACCATGTTTTATTCTGACTGACATGGCACTGAAGCTCCTACCTGGCCACAGGGGCTGGAATATTCTTCGGTGCCAGGTGGACATCTGCCAGAAGCACGACTTGATGCAGGTACTTCTCTCCCTCCCACGCTGTCTTGTGTCCTGCCTATGACCTCCGGGAGCAGCTGCTGGCAGCACCTGCCCCTTCTGCCCCTGTGCCTGCTTCACCCCAGAGGAGACCTGCCGAGCTCTCAGCAGGTATTGTTAGAACATCCACTGTCTGGGCAGTCTCCCTGGGAGCAGCAGCCCCCAGCATCTCCCCACAGCCCTTCACCACTAATCCTGAAGCCTCTGGTGCCCTTCCTGGCACCACTGGCTGCGGGTGCCCACGTGGATGGCAGCCCCTGCCACGTGTGGTCTACAGAGAGGCATGGGGTGCTGACCGTGGACCCTACATGGGGTGGTAGGTAGAGGAGCCGGGGGCTGGCAGCCTGCTACATGTGCTGGAGCATGAGGCTTGTTGACACAGGGGGAAGGGGGCTAACGCTTTGTGTGGAGATGCTTTGCTGGGGAGCCCTACCAAAAGTGGGGCCGTGCCTCCTGTGGGACCTAACTGGCAGTAGGCACACCCATGCCCACATCTCCTCTCGGGATGCCCGTGCCCCGCCCCCAGCATGGCTATTTGTTCTGCGGTGTTGTGGAGTGCAGCTCAGATCGCGCAAGGCTATTGCCAATATCTCTGTTATCTAAAGAGTAGAGGAGCAAACCCCCCAGCTGGGTTGACTTGTCCCCAGAGAGCAGAATGCTGCCCCGAGCTCCTGGGGCTCCTTCTAGGCTCTTTGCAAGTGTCAGCACCATCACAAAGCCATCCTCAGCCGAAGAGACTCACCCAGGAAGCTCATCTTCTCAGCCATATCCTCTGCCTCGATTTAATCCCCTCCTCCAGACCCACCTCAGCCCCTTCCTTCCCACAGGTGGTGCCCGGCTGTTCCACAGGTCCCATTCTTGTTTTCGACAGTGTTTAGAACCGTCTGTTTTTCTCAGACACCGGCCACAGCAACGCCTTTGCAGCACAGCCAGCTCGGCCCCTGCCCCTCACTGCGAGGACAAGGCTGGAATTTTGTCTGTGCAAGGGGACACACATATATCCAGGTTCAGTGGGGACATGCCAGCTCTCCCCAGGCATGCAGCAGCAGAACATGGGCGGAGCTCCTGCCTTACTCACACCAGCCAGCAGCTCTCTTAGGTCCTGGTGTTTTTCCCTCACCATCCTCACTTGGTAAAAGCCTGATGTCTGTGGCCATGCAGTTGTTCAGAAAGCTTGAAATGACACCCCTCTTGGGAGGTAAATGAAAAATAACATCCAGCCTTCATCACTCTTTGGACTCGCTCCATTTCTGTTCCCTCGTTTCTGTGGCCCGACCCAGCTCCTGGCACTGGCTCTCGCGCTCAGCTTTCTGCAGGAGCAGGGCTCAGCCTGCAATGCAGCGTTCTCCCGCTGCACGATATTTGGTGCAGGGACCACGGCAGCCGCGTGTGCCTGGAGCAGCAATATGCTGCCTTCTTCCCCACTCTGCTCCTTCACTGTGCGCAGTCCCTGCTGGCACCAGGATGGGGAAGAAAACCTGCTCCTCGCTTCCCTGACCCGCTCATGAGCTGTGCCAGTCTGAGCAGCCGGTGCCAAGCAAGGTGGAAGGACTAGCCAGTAGCTGCCACGTCCCTCTCCCCTCCCTGTCCCTGCCCTGCTCAGTCCTTGTGAGGCACAGGCAGCNCCCCCCACTCCTAGAGGCCAGACAGCACAGGTGCTGGGCAGGATCAGCCTCCATCTCTCCCGGCCTGGAGACCCCATTTCCTCATTACTCTGGTGAGCAACGGTGACTGGAGTAGCAGTAACGCCTCTGCTCGTGACAGCAAAGCGCTTGGCCCTCCTGGGGCCCGTCCGGATCCGTGGCACAGCCCATGGCAAACAGTGCTTCAAACAGGGAGCAACACGAGACCTCCTGCGCTGGAGCTTGAACCTTAGCACTGCTCTGCAGTTATAACACTTATCTGGCTTAAGGGATCAGGCACAGGTTGTGCAAACAGGGCCAACGGCTCTTGCAGAGCCAGCATTACCCCAGAAGCACCTCTAAGCCAGGCCACGGTTGTGCACGTGTCTGCCTAGCCCAGCTCTGTCCGTGCCCACCTCCCTGAAGTCCTGACTGCACATCTCAGAGCCCATCTTCACCCCAGCTTTGCTCACAGGCTGGGTCCTGCCTGCCCAGCACCCATGGGCCCTTCCAGCTCTCCCTGTTAAAACTGCCCCTGAGATGAAAGTGCAAGAACTTGCCAGGAAACCTTTTCTCTCCAAGACAGCAGTCGGTGTCCCCAAGGCAGGCATGGAGACAGGCCAGTACAGCCAGATGGGGCCGGGCCAGGAGCTGCTGCCAGCCCCAGGAGCCTGTTCCCACTCCTATAGCGGCTCTTGCAGAAGGAGCTCCGGGTGCTTGGCCAGGAGCAGAAAATGAGCCTTTTGCTCTGTCCAGTTCCCTCCAGGAGACTGGCAAGTGTCCCCTGGCTCCTGACACAGGGCCTGGGGTATGTCCTCCCTGCGCTGACTGGCCCAGCTCCCCACTGCCCCTGAAGCCCCTGCAAACCCCACACCCTCTGAAAGCACCTGTCCCCTCTCGCTCCCCCCTGCCGCGGGATGGCAACACAGCGGATTGTCCCGGTGCCCCGCGGCCACCCAGATTCACGGCAGGAGGGACGCTGGTCCCCGGGCACGGGGATGCGACCGGGGAGGCCCCCACAGCCCACCCGGTCCCGACGCCGTGCCAGCCCTACCTGTGCGGGAGGGCCCAGCCCAGCCCCGCCGCGTCGGCGTCGGTGCCCTTGGGCGCGGGGACATCTGGTCCCGCAGCACTGGTGGCAGGCCGAGGTGGGGCGGCTCCGTCCAACGCGGACGAGTCCCCGCCGCGGCCCGGGCTCGGCTCGTGGGCGTCCCGGTCATCCCCGCCCGCGGACGACCTGCGTCCGCCTCGCCTCCTCCGTGATCCGCCGCGGGACCCCACTTCCCGGCCGGAGACGGGGAGCAGCTCCGCGGCCGCCCCGCTGCCGGCGCCGCAAGGACAGGCCCCCTCTCACCGCCCCCCGCGCCCGGTTACCTGGGCGGGTAGCGCCGCCGCTGCCGGTCGCCCGCGCTGACCGTGTCCCGGGCGAGAAGGAAGCCGGCTGCGAGGGAGCCAGCGCCCACCATGGCCAGGAGACCAGCGGAGCGGCGGGAGGAGAGGGCGCGGGCGAAGGTGCTGGCCATCGCGGAGCAGCAGCGGAGCGAGCACAACGGGGCAGGGAGGCGGCGGCGGACGTTATGGGAGTGGGAACCGTAACCACGGCAACGGCACCGGGGGCGCGTCCCGCCCCGCCCCGCCCCGCCGCCTTCAGCACCGCGCGCCGGACAGCGCCGGAGGGGCGGTCCGCACCGGTCCCAGCATCGGGGACCTCCGCCTCCCACCCGCACCCGGACCCCCGCCCCGGGTTGAGCACGGCACAGCGCGGTGCAGCCCTCGGCAGGAAGGGCGCGGCTGGGACAATGTCCGCGTACCTGGTCCCAGGAGCGCCGGACGCGGGATGCGGGCAGCGGCCAGGGGCGGGGCGCGGGTCCGAAGGCCGGTTCTCGGCAGCCCAGCGTAGTGCGGGCGGCAGTCACCGGCCCTCCCGCCGAGCTTCGTGCCGCTACCTGCTGCTCCCTCCGCTGCTTCCGCACGCCTGGAAAAGGCGGTCTGCCCTCGCACCTCGTGCCCGCGGCACTGGCGGGGCAGAACCGGCGAGGCAGGGGGCGTGCCGTGTTTTGCCACCGCAGACCCCCGGAGATGGGAGCGTCGGCGGGCGCTCTCCGTGATATGCTGTCCAGCTTCTGTTTTAGGGCCAGTGCTCTTCAATATCTTCATAAACGCCTTGGTTGCAAGACTGGAAGGTTTGCTAAGTAAGTTTGCCGATGACACCAAATTGGGAGGAGCTGATGACTCCCTCAAAGGCAGAGAGGCCCTGCGGAGAGATCTAGACAGCTAAGGGTCTGAGCAGTCACCAAGTGTATAGAGTTTAACAAGGGCAAAAGCCGGATTTTGCACTTGGGATGGGACAACCTTGGATGTACATACAGATCGGTGAACGAGAGGGTAGAGAGCAGCCCTGCGGAGGGGGATCTGGGGATTCTGGTCAATGGCAAGTTGAACACGAGTCAGTAATGTGCCCTGGCAGCCAAAGGGCCAACCGTGTCCTGGGGTGCATCAAGCGCTGCATTGTTAGACAATTAAGGGTGGTGATAGTCCCACTCTACTCTGCACTGGTACAGCTTCATCTCGAGTGTTGTATGCAGCTTTGGGCATCACAATATAGGAAGGATATGAAGCTGTTGGGAGAGTATCCAAAGGAGAGCCACAAAGATGGTGAAGGGTCTAGAGGGAAAGCCATAGAAGAATGGCTAAAGTCTCTTGGTTTGTTCAGCCTGGAGAAGAGGAGACTGAGGGGAAACCTCATTGTGGTCTATAACTTCCTCATGAGGGGCAGTGGAGGGGTAGGGGCTGATCTCTTCTGTCTGTTGACCAGTGACAGAGCCCAAGGGCATGGGATGAAGCTGTGCCAGGAGGGTTAAGTCATGTATTAGGAAAAGGTTCTTCACACGGTGGATGGTGAAGCAATGGAACAGGCTCCCCAGGGAAGCAGTTAGGTCGCCAAACCAGACAGAATTCCAGAAGCATCTGATAAAACGTGATTTTTTGGGCGTCCTGTTCAGAGACAGGAGTTGGGTCCCTTCCAGCTGAGGATGTTCTACGATTCTATTATTCCTGTGCACGGGGAGTGGGCCTCTCGGCACAGTCTTGCCCCTACCCGGAGCCGGAGGGGGGAAAAAGTCAGGTGCTTGCAGTGGTAACACGGGGCCCGGCGGCACTGACAGTGTCCGGCCCGGAGCCCGCGCCCGACGTGCGCGCAGTACCTCGCGGCTCCGCCAGGGGCCGCCACTCCACGCCCGCCCCGATCTCGGCCAGCCCGCTCCGGGCTCGGCCAGCCCGCCCTCTTCCTCAACGATTGGCTGGCTGCGGCTGTCAGCAGGTAGTGATTGGCCGGCGGCAGCGCCGGCAGCACAGGGTGCCTTCGGAGGCCGCAGGTGAGTGGAGGGAAATGGCGGCGTTCGGCGTGGCGCCCCCTGCTGCCGTCGGCGGCGTACTGGGGCATCCCTGGTGCGCCCGGGTCGGGTCGGGCCGGGCCGGGCTATGGGCCTGCGGCGGCAAGCCAAAGAGGGGAAGGGAAGGAAAAGGAAAGGTAAAGGGGGGGAGGTGGAGGGTGCGCCTGGCCGCGCCGCTGCTGGCCTCGTCGGCGACTGGGTAGGTGTCAGAGGCGGCCCCACTCGGCCCGGCCCGCTCGCCTCCCGCCACCCGCCCGGGTCTCTCGGCGGCCGGCCTTCCCCGGCGCGGCCTGTCCCCTAGCACCGGCCGAGGCCGCGGCCGAGGGCGGAACGGGCCGGCCCGGGCGTTCTGCGCGGCGGGCTTTGCCCGGGGGGGCCAGTGCGGCGGCGGGCGAGGCCCTGGCCCGGCCCTGCCACGGCGGAGTCCGCCCGGTAGCCCCTTTGGCCGCTGCGGGATCTGGCGGGGAGCGGGCGGCTCGCTGGGCCTGTCTGTGCTCCTGTTGGTGTCGGCGCCGGTGCGTCCCCTCGGCGCGGATCGGTTCGCCGGCTGCTTGGCTCTGCCCGGGCCGAACGCGGTGGCTGCCCCCGGGGGAGGGGCTGCCGTCCCGCCGCCGGCGGTCTCTAGCTTCCCATGGAAGCCTTCTGGGGCTTGTGTCTGCATCGCCCTGGGGGTGCGAGGGAAGGGCAGAGCGGCAGCGGCTCATTAATTAATAAAACTTCATGAACGGTTGCAGTCTCAGAGAGTTTCACATGCTGTGAAGTTTTACACTTAACCATCTCATAATCTCATTAAAAATCTCATTAAAAACAACGTCCTAAGGCCAGAGTTGTGACAGTTGCTATGTGAGCAACATAACACTTGCTCCGATGTAGAAGTGATGGCTAAGAGGTTTTTACCAGGTTTGTGAATGGCATTGTCTGTATCTGGAGCTCAGGAGCTCTGATCAGGGACACCGTATGTGTCCAGCACTGCTGAATTCTGCCTGATTCTGAGGGGCATGATGGATTTGGAGTTGCCAAAAGTGCAGCTCCAAGAGGCAGAACTGTGTGTAGGAGCTTGACTTCAGTGTCCTGGTTGTGTATGCTTTGGACTGTGGCAATAGAACGTGAGGAGCTTTCTCTGGTACAGCAAGTTCAAATAGCCTTTAATTATTAACTCTGGAGTAGGTGTGCTTTTTCTTCTGAAGCAATTAAGTGTCTGTGATAAGAATACAGCTTTCACCTCTTGTTTGTAAGTGTGTAATTAACCTTAATACAAATAGCCTTTGTGACAGTGGGGCAACTCCTTGGGCAGAGGTAGGTTGAGGCATTTTGTGGTTCGTTTGGGTTGGTTGTTTGGTTTTAGTGCCTACAGCAGTTTCAGGTAGTTCAACAAGACGTTCTAGCATTAGTATTTTAAAAAGCCAGTTCTGTGTGTTCTTAGTGGTTGCAATCCTGTAGATACTTGATCTGGCCTCAGCCAGCCTGTGGGTATGTGAGCTGATCTGTCCCAGCAGCGTGTCTGTGTGCAGAGGTACCCTGCACCCCTGGGCCTTCTGCCTTGTGCTCCCTGGGGCGCACAGCTGGGCCTCTGCTCCCTGGCCTGCCTCTTCCACTGTCTGGGTGCTGCCACCAGTGAGGTGATAGCCTGGTTTGGTTATCGCTGTCCTTCATCCCTCCTCCCACTGCAAGGACTGCACTTTCAAAGTGGGGGTCTGCACCTGGAACAGGCTTTACTTAAAAATCAAAATGATTAACCACTCTTTTAGTGGTTAATGCCACACTGAGTATGAAGTTAATACAAGACCTGATCATATGTTCTTCTCTCTTAAATTTATGGTACCTCTGAAGTGAGGCACAAACAATAAGTCTCTTTATGATGTGAACATCCTTATCTGGACAGCACCAGGGTGATCTGCTCGGGAACAGGAAACAACTTACTATCTCATTTATCACTAATACAGGGTAGTCTAGGGAGCTGAATTAGTCCCAGGACTAAGGTCTCAGAGACAAGGTCTGTGTCTCAGTTTCAGGCTGCATGTCAGCAGCTTCTGACTGCTGTTGGGTGATTGCAGTAACCTTAGGTATGATTGTGTGGCATTTCATAAATACCCTTCTCAGAAGAGAGTGCAAGAACATATTTAGCTGTACAGGCTTTTTTCTGGGATAGGAGCAGGAGTGCAGAGAACTGGTTGCTTTCGTAGTTCTTAGGGCAAAGGTTTTCCTGCTGCTTGATCTGTTTTTTTCCAGGAGGGAGGGGAGAGCAAGGGATTGGAGAAAAACCCTCCTTTCCTTTTCTTGCACGGTTTACTTCATTAAATCATTGGCCATCAAGCTGATACTGTACTTGCTAAGGTCTTGTTGTGTGCTGGAGTGCTGAGGCAGTAGGGCACAAGAAGAAAAATGGTTCCTGAGCTTGTCAGGAATCCTGCTCTTGTCCTCATGTGGAAATAGCGTGGGCTATATGGAGCACACAGTGGAATGCCTGTATAGCCTAGTCTACTAGCACTGGTGCTCCCACTGGCAGAGAGCACTGATGGTGAGTGACAGCGCTAACTCTTGCTGGTCAGGACTCTTTTCTATGTGAGGTGTGCACTGTGCCTCCAGTTTGTGAGGGGCCAGGCAGCACTGTCTGGCTGAGCTGGGAGCCAGGTGCAGGAGATTGACCTTGGTGTGGTTGTTGCAAAGTCTGGGCTTGCTGTGCCACCTCTCTGGTTTCTGTTGGGCTGGTGTCAGCTCCCCCAGCCAATGTTCCGTTGGGGATAACCCATGGGCTTGCTGTTGAGCCAGTACCATCGTGGCTGCAGGACCTTGTCCCACCACTTTCTCTGAGTGCTTATCTGTTACATCTCCTTTCTGGGAGCACGCGCAGCCTTTCTGCGTTGAGGCATGCTTTGTTTTCATCCCTATTTCCAAGGGGGTATCAGAAGTGGCTGGGTTGCTCTGTATGTTTGTTTCTCTTGACCATTCCTACCTTGCTCAAATCTCCCTCCGTTGCTCCTAGTGAGGGGATTCTCACCTGCTGTGAAGCCATGCTGGCAGCAGGCCGATGGCATTTGGATGATTTGGGTGTGTCTGCTCTGCTCTGAGGAGAGCTGCCAAAGGACAGTACACCGACAGCTGTGTGGTCTTTTGTCGTGTGCTGGCTGTGAGGGAAAGCATGCTCAAAAGAGGAAGAAGCGGCTCTCAGTCTGGGGAATGCTGGAAATCATGTCAGAGCATGAGAAGCAGTGGTGGAGAGTGTCTTGTGTCCACTTTTAGGAAGTAGTTAATAACATGGTGTTCACAATGTCCTTCTCAAGGTTGCACTTGGGAGGAATGCTTTTCACAACTTTGTAGCTGGGGGAAATGTGGTAAAGAGCAACTGGTTGACATTTGTGTATGTGCAGCTATGATCAGAGGTGAAGAGCTGTGTCCATGGTGTGCACAGGTAATGCATGCTGTGTATTCAGACTGTCACTTCTGTGACTGATTGTGCTGCTGTTGTAGGTGACACACTCTTTTCCTGGTGTTCATAAAGCATAGCTTGTATCCTGATGATCAGCTTCTGTGGTCACAGAGTAAATCAGAGCCATCTTGCAAACCCAGAAGCCCTGACCTGCAACCTGAACTGCTGCTGATGCTTCCTCTGTGTCCTCTTTCCCTGCCAAATTGTTGCTGCTTCTTTCCTTTCCCTCCCCTCCACAAACTCACGCGTCTCTCAAGCTGGTCTCTCTGTTACTGTAGGTCTTCCTGAGCTGAAAGGATGAAAATTGGCAATTGGAAAGTCCCTGTTGCTGTCCTAAACTTCACCCTAACTTCTGGAGTCCCAGTTGCTGTCGTTGGGTGCACAAGCCTGTGAGGGTGTCGACTCTCCCCGGCCATGGTTTAGACAGCAGCTTGGAGCATGCATCATTGTAAGGCTTACATGATTTTAGTGCTGATGGTGACACTGCCCCTTTTTCCAGTTAACTGCCCAGTGGAGCTGCCCATCTGCAACAACTTTGAATCCTGGATCCTCTTCCGCCCTGAGGGTCTCTTCCTGCTTCCTCTTTCTGTGCTGGGCAGCGTGTCCCTGGGCTCACCCGTGGCAGAGCAATCCCTGCCCTCACCTCCATCGCCACGGCTTGCCCTACCTCTGACCTTCTCTATCTCTTCTTGCATGCTGTGATTCCAGAGCGGGATGGTTGGCCACCGAAGCTGCAATGTCGTCCCTGACGACCTCCAGTGAGGGAGAGAGCTCTGCTCCCAGGTTTATTGTTGGTTCCAGGGATGATGAGACAGACTTTCTGGGATCAAACATGAAGACAGATGAAACTGATTTCTTTGAAGATGATGAAGAGGAGGAGTCGGTAAGGAGGTCCTAGCATTCTGAGTTGGAGCATCTGTGCAGAATTCCTGGATCTCAGCCAGGGTTTGTGGGGTTGCTGTAGCCTCATGGTGCAGTAAATCCTTGCCCTGCCACTTGCTGGCCTCTTTCAAATACAGTAAAGGGTTTCTTTGTCCTAGCAACTTAACCTTGATGCTCCTGTAAACCTTTCCGTTCCACTAGGGAAATTTTTTAGGACAATTCTGGGAACTGTAAAAAAGCCAAAGGTGTGTCTGCAGAAAGGATGCGTTTATTCTTTTCTGTAACCTCGGGGAGCAGGATGCAAAACAGGGGATGATCTCCAGCTCCTGACTACTTTTGGCCCCTTTTCAGTGTTATGTTGAATGGTTCTTTGATGTTCTGCATACGGGACTTGGATGATGGGGGAGGACACTGCTGCCAGCTGTGCCAGCTGCTGGGACGATATGCCAGTGCAGTGGTTATTTCCATTGCCTCTATACCCTGAGTCTCCACTGCAAGTGGTTTGTTGACCTAGCAGCCCACATGGGCTTCCTTTAAACCCACACAGTGTTGTGTGTGTTGGTGGTTAGTGAGGAGCTATTTCTCAGGTGTGATGAAGGATTTGGAAACCCTTTCACAATTCCCAGATGTTGTTTTTGGTGTGGAACCTTGGCTTTGCAAGTCTGTGCAGGAATTTCTAAAGTCTCAGCTTACAGTTTGAAGCCACAATTGTTTGTGCTGGGTAACTTGCAGTCCTGTGAGTATCACTTCAGGTGATGTCACTGCATTTAATCTTGCTTGGGCCAGAATTAATCTGTCAGGAAAACATCCAGTCTGGGGTTTCTAGGCAGTGACAAAAAGTGCACCACAGAGCTGTTACAGTCTGTTACAGTTACCTGTGCTTTTTGAATGCACAGCTTCTCTCTTGAGTTACTTGGATTTGTCCACTGGATCTTCCTGTATCTTTGTCAGATGTTTGGAAGAGCACTTGATACTTCTCTTCTACTCGCTGCTACTTACCCTTGTACTCTCCATTTTCTCTACAATGAGACAGACTCAGCTCCTGGACTTTTTTGCTATAAAATATCTGCAGCTCTTCTCTGAGCCTACTTAAGTCCACCAGCTGTCTTGGTGAGTTGTAAGCCAGAGAACATGATGTTGGATTCCAGTCCCTGCTGCTTGTTCAGGTGCCAGATACTTATTTCTGACCGTAACATTAGTGCTCAGTAAAAGGAGGAGGTACTTACTACCTGGCAAAGAAGTGTTTGTTTTGGACTGATCCTTATTGGTGTCCCACAGGGGACTCTAGTGGGAGCTAGGAGTGATATGGGTTTGAGTCTAGCAAGGGCTGTGAGTCCGTGAGGTTGGAAGAAAACTCCTTCTTTTTCCCCCCCCTGCATTGCTGCATTTCTACATTGTTACAGTTTAAATTCAGTAAAGTAGTTGACCCTGTACTACACTGATCTCTGTCTTCCCTTAGCCACCTGAACGGCAGATTGTGGTTGGAATCTGTGCCATGACTAAAAAGTCCAAGTCAAAGCCCATGACACAGATTCTGGAGCGTCTCTGCAAGTTTGAGTATATCACAGTGGTGATTATGGGGGAAGATGTTATCCTGAATGAACCAGTGGAGAACTGGCCCTCTTGTGACTGCCTAATATCATTCCACTCCAAAGGTAAAAAGTCTGTGGCAGGCCTTAACCTACTCGAGGTCTAGACAAGGGACCTTCCACTCATTTCTCCCTGCCCTGTGTTTCAGGATTCCCCCTGGATAAAGCAGTTGCTTATGCCAAGCTGTGCAAGCCATTTCTGATCAATGACCTTGATATGCAGTACTATATCCAGGACAGGTAGGTGTCTGTGGCCCACTAAAGCCCCTTCTCTCTTCCTGTGTCCAGTTCTTCTCCTCAGCATGCTGTGCAAACTGTCCTTATGGCCACAAACAAATGGAGAGGAAGGGGACCTTGACAATGGCTTTTAGGGGTTTGTTTCCCCAAAACATAGAGGGGAATAGATCTGGGGGTAAAGCCATTGAGACAAGTCATGTTTTGTTTTCTGGTGCAAATGGAATGGCTAGATAAAGCAGGAAGGTCTCACAGACCAAGAGCACCACGACTAAGACAGGAAGACTAATCTCTGAGTAGGAGAGCCGAGTAGTGGGATGGGGCTCTGAGGCAGAAACTAGGAGCAAGGCCAGAACAGATTCTGAGGAGAGTATGTTTGGTCAGACAGTTCAAGAGGCTTCTCAGTCAGCTCTTTCTAGAGGCTACCAACCTACCATCAAATGCATACAGCCAGGCTGCTTTGGCTGTGTATGGGCAGAGCTCCTACTAGAGCCCAGACATCCTGCCATGTCTTTGGATTGTGAGCAGTGTTCCTGTGGGTGCTGATGGACACCACAAAGTGTAACTTTAGGGAAAGAATCATGGTTTCCCCACTGACACAGGAAGAAAAGAGGCTCTGCTGCATCTGTCTGGCCTGGGCGTTGGGCAGCTTTGTAAGAGGGCACCCTTCAGGAGGGCAGCTGTGGGTGGGTGGTGTGTGGTGGGTGTGTTGCTGTGTATTGGACATGTGCTAGTAAATAAGCATCCATGTGTAGGGGCAGATAGACATTTAGTCTGGAACAGCCCTGTCTGAAGTAGGGCAGAGGTACGCCCCATATGCCAAAGCTCTTGCCTGGAGAGCATGTGCTGAGAAGTATCTGCACTCTCTCAATGATTTTTCTGTGTTCATTTGACTTTGTTCTTCACCAGTGGGAGGGAAGCCTTTTCCTTGGCATGTACCAGGGACTTTCTAAACTCATACCATAGAATCATAGAATTATCAGGGTTGGAAGGGACCTCAGAGGTCATCTAGTCCAACCCCCCTACAGTGAGTAGGCACATCTCCAACTAAATCAGGTTGTCCAGCCTCACCTTGAACACCTCCAGGGATGAGGCCTCAACCACCTCCCTGAGCACCCTGTTCCAATGTTCCACTACCCTCATGGGAAGGAACTTTTTCCTAATACCTAATCTAAACCTACTCTTCCCTAATTTAAATCCATTACCCCTTGTCCTATCACTACAGGCCTTTGTGAACAGGCCCTCCCCAGCCTTTCTATATGACCCCTTCAGGTACTGGAAGGTGACTGTTAGGTCCCCCCGAAGCCTTCTTTTCTCGAGGCTGAACAATCCCAGCTCTCTCAGCCTATCCTCATAGGGGAGGTGTTCCAGCCCTCTGATCATTTCTGTAGCCCTCCTTTGGACCCGCTCCAGCAGGTCCATGTCCTTCCTGTGTTGAGGGCTCCAGAGCTGAACACAATACTCTTCTGACACTGTTTCTGTCCTCTGCAGGCGTGAAGTGTATCGGATCCTTCAAGAAGAGGGAATAGACTTGCCTCGCTATGCCGTGCTCAATCGAGACCCTGACAGACCAGAAGGTCAGTATCCAGGCTCTACTGTAAGCCATGTTCCCATACTGTACTATGTAAGTTCTTCTGCAGTGAACAGGTAATCAGCTTGCAGAGATGTGGCTTACAAGTCTGTTGGGGTTTTACAGACAAAAGTCCCAACAGCAAAACTGTCTGACTGGCCAGGGCTGAAGGGCTTTGGCTCTTCGCTAGGGTTGTCCACCCTTTCCTAACAGGCTGCTGCTGTGCTTTGTCTTCAGAGTGTAACTTGGTGGAAGGAGAGGACCACGTGGAGGTAAATGGAGCTGTTTTCCCAAAGCCATTTGTTGAGAAGCCAGTGAGTGCTGAAGACCATAATGTGTATATTTACTACCCGACGTCAGCAGGTGGGGGCAGCCAGCGGCTCTTCCGGAAGGTGAGGAAGGGAGCTCTGGTATTGGTTTTGGAACCAACAGATCTGTGGCTTCAGGAGGGAGCCTGAAAGAAGGTTTTGTGTTCGGGAAATCTAGATCTTCTTAGAATTTGTAGTTCGACCATTCTACCTGGGAATTGCAGAAGGACATACTCTGATGATGGTGCTGACTTCACCTTCTTCCATCCTCTGTTTGACACATGTCTTGTCTAGCAGTCCTGGAGAGCTCTGTCCTTTATTGAATTCCATGCTGTTTTTTCCAGATCACTTCCTCAGTTTATCAAGACTTTTTTTTTTTTTTTAAATAAACTTATGTTTCTGTCCTTTAACATCAATTGTTGCCCTTCTCAGCTTAGTATAGCTTACAGATGTGATAAATTCAGTATTTATTCCTGGATTCCACAGGGAATCTGACCTTACTCGCTTCCTCTGCTTTGCTAGCAAGCGGTCAATAGCTGTGATATATCTTTTTTCCAATCAGTTACACATCTGCTATTGATAATCTTAAAATTATTATTCCTTTGGCTAACATGCAGGTATGCCACTTGAGGCTGTATCCAAAGCCTTACTAAAATGAAAGTGACATCATCCTCCGTCCATAAGATCAGTCAGCTGTCCTAGAGGGAAGTAAATTGGTCTGATTATCACCTGCCATCATTTATTCTCATTTGCTTATTAGCAAGGCTCCTTAATTCCTGGGTATTTATCCACTATTTTTTGTTCCATATCCTTTTAGTGGAGTCAACCTAGTGGTCTATAATAACTTTTCTCCTCCTTAAATCCTGGAAAAGGACACACCTACTGTCTTGTGTTTTAGAGTAACTTTTGTCCTCCATAAAGAAGTGTACTGTAATAGCTGGGGGTTCTGAGAGGTGTTCTGCTAATTCTCTACCTATGGGATGAAACTTAGACTTTTTGTTCTTCCCTCTAAGGGAAGTAGCCTCCTGCTCTTCCCTGTGCTGTTTATTCTGTGCTTCCAGATTGGCAGCCGGAGTAGTGTGTACTCCCCAGAGAGCAGTGTCAGGAAGACAGGCTCGTACATTTACGAGGAGTTCATGCCTACAGATGGCACTGATGTAAAGGTAAGGAGAAGCCTGGAATAGCTCCTTCCTTCTTCAGGCCTGGGGTAGCTGAGGCATGGGTAGTCCTGCTCAGTCCTACCTCAATTCTGGAATGTTTGTTTAAACTATGAGATGCTGACAGTGCAGCTTGGACCCCAGAGCGGGGAGCAGGTGTGCTGTAGGCCATAACAGGAGGAATGCACGGGACCATCTGATCTTCCTCTCTCTCTGTCTGCAGCAGAAACACCTTCTGTAAACTGCAGTTAGTCAGATGGTTATGTTTTGAGTGTAACTATTTCTCTTCCCAGGTGTACACTGTTGGGCCAGACTATGCCCATGCAGAGGCTCGCAAATCCCCTGCTTTGGATGGGAAGGTTGAACGGGACAGCGAAGGGAAAGAAATCCGTTACCCAGTCATGCTGACTGCCATGGAGAAACTAGTTGCCCGGAAAGTTTGTGTAGCCTTTAAGGTCTGTGATTTCTCTCCTGTGCAAGCAGAATGCTCCACAAATGTCTGATTTGAATCTTGGTCAGTGTTAAAGCTTGAGCTGTGTTACCCTGGCAGATCTCTGGTGCAGAGTCTTCCACACCTCATGCCAGTTGCTGTCTCTACTGGCTGGATGCAGCTGGTCCTGCTGGCCATGGCAGTTTGCTGGTCAGAGATGACTGGGAAGGCAGGAGAGCCTGCAGCAAATGGCCTCTGTGCTGGCAGGTGGCTAGTGTCCAGCCTACATCTGAGCATTTAACGTCAGATTGTGAGAACACTTCTGTCTGTCTGACCTGCACTGAAGCCACCTTTACTGTTTCCTAGCTGTGTTTGTGTGGAAAGCTTGGTTGTCTTTTCTTTTGGTTTGTGGGTTGGTTTGAGTTGTTTTTTTTCTATTTTTGATCTGGCTTTGGTGTACATTTGTCTTCTGTTTTAAAGGTCAGTAGAGAGAGTGTGTGAGTCTAGGTATGCTTACAGGACGTGTTCAGAAGTGTCAGCAGAAGAAGCATTTGGCTACGATCTGCTGCAATCTGCAGCCCATGCAGTTGTACTGATGCAGTTGTGGGCTTTGTAGCCTTTTCCACGTGGTCACAGATGTCTTTGCCTGCACCACTTAATGTCTGTACTTGTCAGTCTGTTTCAAAATGGTTGGTTTTAGAGGCAAGAGCAGGAGAGCCAGGAGCTGCTCTGTCTTAAGCCTTTAGAGCTTTGGGAGGCAGAGGGGTGGCTTCATCCTGGGGCTTATGGGTTGGGCTAAGAGGGTGCAAAAATTCCTGTTACTGCTTGCTAGGGGCTGCATTTTCACACTTCTCCACGGCTCATGAGATAGTCATAGGGTGGAGGAAAGCTGCAAAGTGGAGCTGAGCTGGGCAGTGTATGCTGGCTGGGTCTGTGTGTGCCCTGCTTGGCTTGGCTGGGCCACCCCCTTGCTGCACTCCCTCACAGCAAGCCTGAGTCCTGTGTCCTCTGCTTCCTCACACAGCAAACAGTGTGTGGGTTCGACCTGCTGCGGGCAAACGGCCACTCCTTTGTTTGCGATGTGAACGGCTTCAGTTTTGTGAAGAACTCCATGAAGTATTATGATGACTGTGCCAAAATCCTTGGGTATGTAAGACTCAAGTTTTGGAAGTGGGTGAGGTATCTCATAGCAGAGCAAAATGAAAGGGGAGTCCTGATCAGTATGTCAGAGAAGTCTGCAGGTAGGTCACAGGGGGACATTTGCTCAGCAGGCAAAAGCTTGGTTCTGGGAGGAAAGGGTTAATTATTTTTAGCCCCTGGAGCTCCTGCCTGCATTGGCATGAGCTGTCTTTGTCTACAGCTGCATGTATGTTAGAGGGTTCTAAGCCCAGTGCTGCAGTATTGGTCGTGTCAGGGGAAACTGGTGTGTCCTAACTAACCCATGGTGTAGTAGGTGTCTCTGTGAGGGAGGTGAGGAGGAGTGCTGTCGCTCTCTTCAAATCTTGCAGCTGGACCACTAGGGGGGAGATGGAGAACCAAGGGAATGGAATCTCTTGTGAGTTTTGTATTCTCATTTCTTCCAGAAATATAATCATGCGGGAACTGGCTCCTCAGTTTCATATTCCCTGGTCCATCCCAACAGAGGCAGAAGACATTCCAATTGTCCCCACAACTTCAGGCACTATGTGAGTACCTACCACCTTCTCAAAAGGATGCTACATGAGGGACAAAGTGCAAACTCTGAGACACAGACATCCCTCAGCAGCATGCTGTTCTCCAGCAGTTCTCCGGCTGCTGTGCTGGCTGCAACCCTGAAGTGCCTGCGGAAAGGCTTAGCCGTGCACATGAGAGGAGTGATAAATGGTACATTAGTCGTAGGTTTGATAATCGCAGACGAGCAGTCATTGGAGGAATTACAGGAACTGCTCACATGGCTTTCAGAAGGCTCAAATTCTGGATAAGCACAGATTAGGCTATCACTGTCACTGGCTTGCTGCTCAGAGGCAATGCATGTTGAGCTGCCAGTGAAGTGGGTGGAAAACAATTAGCTGAAGTATTCCCATTACCCGTACTCCTGGCAGACCTTCATTTGATACTGTTGACCTTACTGTTTTTCTACCATATAAGGCTAAAGGAACAAAGTAGCTGCTATGGAAAAGGTATGGAGAGTATGTGTTCAATGTATTCATCCCTTCTTTACCATGTGATTGTTTGAAGGAAGCTGACAAGCACTGCAGAGCGCACAGGACTGTTGGCTTCAGTGACACCTTGTGACAATGAGGCTGAGAGAATCAATGCCCCTTTCTCTGGGATTCTATAAGAAACAGTTGGATATTATAGTAACTGAAAAAGCAAACCTATGTAGCCCTTCTAAAATCAGCAAGCATAACTAATGCTTCTTGTAGGTGTCTGGTTGCTGTGGGATCTTTCTATGTACAGCTCTTCCTGGTTGCTTGAAGACTGGACTCTGGCTGTATAACCATCCTTCTGAATGAAGGTGTTTTTTCCTGGGTCTTTATAAGTGGTCCTATGAGTATTACACAAGTTGGGCATGAAAACCAGCTTGGCACAATACAAATGGCTGTTTCTGTGGATTCTGCAACACCCAACCTGGTCCTTTCTGCTGCAGATCTGATTCTGCCTGTCATACTATGGTACTGTGGTGCTTTTCCCTGGTAGGAAACCAGGTGACCTGGACACTGCTTGCAGTGTTTTGACTGCTTTTACAGCCTTGGCACCTGTGCCTGGTTTAGTCTGGGAGTTCTGCCACTGAGGAGGAAAGCACTTGTCAGGAGGATGGAACTAAGTGAACGATGGGAAACTACTTTCTGGTGGCAGTTCTGGAGTGTAGAGGCATGTTTTCAGGGGTATCTTGTGTCTCCTCAGGATGGAGCTTCGTTGTGTTATTGCAGTCATCCGGCACGGAGATCGCACTCCAAAGCAGAAGATGAAGATGGAAGTTAAGCATCCCCGGTAAGAGTCAAGGCACAAAGTTGCTGTGCTGCTGCAGAGTGAGGAGGGCCTGTCCTCTGAATTGAGGAGGAGCAAAAGGGCTGAGTACAGGGCAGGCATTGCTTTTTCCTGGCTCTGTTTGAGCAAATACTTTCTGCCTAGTTAAGGGAAGGCCATTTCCCCATAAGGATTCTGGCACTTCTGTATGAACGCTGGAAGAATGAGTGAAGGTCTGCTGAGTGCTGCAAAAGGAAGTGCCCCACTAAATGGGAAACTAGTGGCTGCTTCCTTTTTATACCCGTGGCTGGAAACACTTTTTTTTCAGAATTTCTGATACACAGGGAGGAGCCAGTGGGCCTTCTGGATCTCCCTGAAGAACATAACGTGAATGAATATGTGGGGGTGACAGTCCTTGTAGCACTGAAACAGCAGAAGATGGATCAGAGTTCTTTGTTGTCTCTTCAGGTTCTTTGAATTATTTGAGAAATATGATGGCTACAAGACAGGGAAGTTGAAGCTGAAGAAACCAGAGCAGCTACAGGTGAGGGGACTCCTATCTAGGGTTACTTTGTAGGACATGCCTATAATACAGATCCCAGCATGAGGCAGTTCTTTGTGAGGGTGGAAACCCTCCAAAGGGCACCAGTCTGCTGCAGAAACACTCCCTTTCTCATTCCCCACCCTGTGTGCACTCAGCTAGGTGACAGCATGAGAGTGGAACAATAACTGTTCCTGGCTGATGTTAAGACTGCAGGATGGGGATGACCTGGTGCAGCTTGGGTATCTGTGGTGGTTGACCCTCATGAAAGATGAGTCCAGGCTAGGGAGTGGGGCAGTTAGAGGCACCTGCTTGTTTCTGAATGGGGCTGGAGCACAGGGTGGGGATGAAGCAGGGTGGGGATGAAGCAAACTGCAGTGTGAAAGGTTGTCCTGCCTGAACTGTGTCTTATGAAATGATGTGTCTCTGATGAGTGTCTGTGTGGACCTGATGCTGGGTGAAGCCTTCTGGAGTCCTTGCAAGAGTACACTGGTGAGTCTGAGGCAGAATTGCAGGATGCTTGAGACTGCTCTCCAACAGGAAGTGCTGGACATTGCACGGCAGCTTGTGGTGGACCTGGGAACCCACAGCGATTGTGAGATTGAGGAGAGGAAATCCAAACTGGAACAGCTGAAGAGCGTCTTGGAGATGTAAGAGTTCATATCTCGGGGCACTGGGAATTTGTCTCAGAGCTGTGGTCAACATGTGATGTAGAAACAAGGTGTGCTGCTGGTATTCTGACCGGTTGGCTCCCCAGAGGTCAGGGTCTCTTCCATCTCATGTTATCAGCTGTGCATGAGAGGTGCCATGCTCTTAATGTAGTCTCCTTGGCATCAGAACTACTGCTGATTCTTGTTCCAAGTCTGTCTGGATTTTGGCTAAACAACATATGACAAAACTGAGCTTCCTTTGCTGCAGGAGAGGAACTGGAGTCCTGTAGGGACCACCATGATATGAAGCGTTTTGATAAATTTGGAACAAATCTTTTAGATAAGGTTGTTCTGACTCCAGAAGTTTAACAAGAAGGAGCTTGGAACACATGAAAAGATGTTTGTGCCCACTTAGGTTTTGTGCAGCCAAGATAAAAGACAATATGGTGGTGTTGACATCTTGGAAACAAAAGAAGAATTTCTCTCAGAGCTACAGCTCACTGTTGCATACACAAGCAGTGTCTTGTGTTCAAGCTGTGTCTGTGGAGCAGAGAGGGTGAATTTTTGCTGTGATTCCTTTCCTGTGCTTCCTGCTCATTAGAGATGTGGTTGTCCTCAGAGTGGTTGCAGATTGGTTTTTCTTCTGTAATTTCATTAATTCACTTTAGCTGTAGATAGAAGTTAACCACGTTTGATTAAAGCTGTGGTGGGGTGTGAGAGCAGGGAGTTCTGCCAGCTGAAGAGAGGCAAGGAAATGGATCTTTGAATTTCCTTTGGGGGAGCTGTTTGGCTGGTTTTTGGGGGTATGTGCTGGGTCACAGGTAATGGCAAAAATGTTCATGTTCATGGCAGCTGATGTTGCAGCAGGAAGTCTCTTGCCCGTGCTGTGTTTTTGCTGTCTGCTGCTTGGGGACATCTGGGCAAAGAGTGAGCGGAGTTGATTTGTTTAAATTTCCCCCCACTCTCCTTGTGACAGGTATGGACATTTTTCTGGCATTAACCGTAAGGTTCAGTTGACCTATCTGCCTCATGGACATCCAAAAGCCGCAAGTGAAGATGAAGGTAAAGAAACCTGATGTTGCTGCCATGATCTTCAAGTGTAGTGTTCGAGTGTGTGCAGCTGTTCCACCTAGAGAGGCCTCTGAACGTGCAAGAAAAATTAGTGACCCGTATCTTATCATATGAAGGGCTGGAGTGACACATAATGCAGTGTACCAGTATTCCCCAGATGGTGCCACAGGGCTTCTGCTTTCTAACTTCATTAATGCTTTCTAACTTCCTGTACCTTCAGGAAGTAGTGACTCTTAATTGCTGGTTTGATTTCTGTGGATTTTGGGTCAGGCGTGTGTTGAGAATGCTCTGCAAGGTGCTAATGACAACTTCTTCCTCCCCTGCTCTCCCCCTGCAAGCTCAGCTTTGAGGTCTGATGTAGTGAGTACCTGTTTGTCTCCTAGAAGCTCGCAGAGAGTCTTCCCCATCACTCCTCCTGGTGCTTAAGTGGGGTGGAGAGCTGACACCAGCAGGAAGAGTCCAGGCAGAAGAGCTGGGGCGAGCCTTTCGTTGCATGTACCCTGGGGGCCAAGGTAAGCTTTGCCTGTGTATCTCCAGTCCTGTCCTGTGGCTGTGCCAGGCTGCCCAGCCCAGACATCTGTGGGCTGTCTGGAGCCTGTGTGACTCAGGTCATCGCTGGTTTTGTTCTTTCGAAATGATAAATTCAAGTGGATTTTGCACCCAAAGATCTCTAGGCTGGCTAGAGGTGTCTGGTCTAGTGGTTAACCTTTAGTATGTCTTGGAGCGCAACAGCATTCTTTCAGCTCATGTGTGTCAGTATTCAAACCAGAAAAGCCACTCTAATAAAATACATTCAGACACAGCAAATGCAATTCAAAATTGATTGTGGTGAACAAGGAATTTAGGTGAGAGGTAGAGAAGAGAGCAAATTATCTTGGAACACAGATAATTCTGCCTTGAGACAAGAGAATGGGAAGGTGACTTCTCCGTATTTTTGCCACCGTAATTCTGTGACTCTGAACAGCATTTAGTGCACACACGGGTCAGCAAGAGCCCAAAGTGGTGAAAAAAGGCTGAGATTGCCTTTTTCATCCAATTAAAGAGTCACAGAGTCACTAATAACACTGCTACTGTAGTCATCTGATGAGGCCAGAGTTGGATACTGCTTATCTTTGACTTGTATGTTTAAGTAATTCAATTTAATTAATAAAACTTCAAATTAATTAAGCTAATTTAAATGAAATTGGGGAACAATTGCAGGAGAGACAATTCCAGTGGATGTATAGGGACTAGATTGCAGCATAGTGAGCCAAAACCTGAGAGAATAGACCTGTCCTGCAGAGTTCTGCTCAAGTGGAGTGCTTTGGAAGCCTAGTGCCTCCCTGCTGAGCAGCTCTGCCTGCAGTTCAGGTGGCAGCAGCACCTGCTTTTGTGTGGAGAACAAGTAGGAGGAGGTAATTTTTTGTGTGCATCTTTATTCTGCACAGAGGTATTCGGGCTAGCAGAACAATTACGGACTGTTCACAGAGGGTTGCTGCAGAATTTGGGCAGCATCAGACTTGGCTGTTTGAATGCTCACTTTCTTCCTCAAAATGCACTTTCCTAAGTTCAGCGAAGGCTGACTCAGATTTCTAGTCATCATGTGTAGTTGGAACTGTCTGTTTTGGAGCAGCCTAAATGCTGTCTATGAACACAGTTAATTCACTGTATGACTTTGTTACTGCAGTCGAGTTTGTTGTCTAAAGCAGTATATTCAGCTGATGGTTTTGCAGGTGTCAGAATGCTGATTTTCTGTTTGTTCTCTGCTCCAGGTGATTATGCTGGTTTCCCTGGATGTGGCTTGCTCAGGCTGCACAGCACCTATCGTCACGATCTCAAGATCTACGCCTCAGATGAGGGACGAGTTCAGATGACAGCAGCAGCTTTTGCAAAGGTCCTTCCTCTCTTTCAGGCATCTCTTAGTTCTGCTACATTACTCTTAAAATACACCAACTATAAAGGAAGACCTCTGATGATGAGGAAGGAGCTGTCCTAGAAGCTTCCCCCTCACTGTTGGGAGTGTGGCTTTAAGGCCTAGTATTATTTGTGAAAGAAATGCAGGCTGATTTAGTGTGTTAATGTGACGGGAAGGATGGTGGTACATGATGCTAATAGGAAAAGTGTGCGGTGGCACTGGAAATCCAGCGTGGCTGCACATGTGTTACCTTAAGTATCCTGTCCGGGATAGGACTCTGACCAGAGGAGGAGTTATTTGTGGAGTACTGCTGGTTTTTAATGTTAGAGGACATCAGACTTCTTGCTGAGTATTAATTGCCTACAAAATCAGTGTTTCTTGGATGACTGTCCAGCCAGAGGACTTTCATTTCTTCTGGATTTAAAAGGGAAATGAAATGCTTTAGGTGGAGTGGGGGTTGGGAGAAGACAGGTTCATCTGCAGTTAAAGCTTGAGCCAAGGGGAATCCTGTGGTGATCTTAGCTGTTCTTCAGAGCCTCTGCTGTATCAACATTTTGCAGCTGAGTTGGCTGCTCTACAGTTGCCTAGGCAAATCTGAGGCTGCTGCAGGCAGGGCTTGCCTTTTGCCTCAGACAGCTCTAGAAGCATGCCAGAGCAACTGGGGACCGGAGGTGCTGTTGTTGTAAAACTGTTTTCAAGGACAGTTGAAGTGTCTCTGTAGTTGGCGGAAGGCTGGCCATGAAACTACCAGAAATGTGTGTTGCTTGGGTTGCACATAGCTGAAATCTTGTCCTGTGTTGCTTTAGGGTCTGCTGGCCTTGGAAGGAGAGCTGACCCCCATCCTGGTGCAAATGGTGAAAAGTGCCAATATGAATGGTCTCCTGGACAGTGACAGTGATTCTCTTAGCAGCTGTCAGCACAGAGTGAAGGCACGACTGCATGAAATCATGCAGAAGGATGCTCAGTTCTCTGAAGAGGATTATGAAAAGGTAAAGCACCTGTATGGCTTTATTGCTTCCTTCATCTGGAAGAGTAGCATTGCTGTAGTGATCTGACCTGAAGTCTATTGGTATGTGAACAGTAGTTTGGTTAATCTACAATAAGTTCTGGTCGAAATTACAGGATATAAGGAAATAACCAGAATATGGGAAGGGAAGTGAAAATCCTCAGTGTTACTCCACTGTCCCTTTGCAGAATCATCATGGTACCTTCCTCTCCCTTTGGAAGTCCCAATCTGTTTTATTCTCATGGGTGTGCTAAAAGAAGCCTTCTCGTGGTTTACTGCACACTGCCCAAACCAGTCCCAGTTGCTGTGGACAGGGAGTAGCACTGCCACCTTCTAGATCTGTGCTCTCTGCATGTGTGAACAGATCTTTTGGATACAGAGCCTTTTGTGGTCCTATCAATGTCTGCTAACTGCAGAGTAGAGAGCATGGGCTACATCCAGCACAGCAACCAACACAAGCACGATAGCTGCTTCTCTCACAAGTCCCCAAAACACTGTTTTTTAGACTCTCAGATCTGACTACCAGACTGAAATCCATTACTGTTAAGGAACATATTTATCACATCAAAGAACTACTTAAAGCTTCTGTGAAGCCCTTCTGCTCAAGCACAAGTGCAAAGTGAGACAAGACAGTAGGTGGGGGGAGGTCTGATCTGGTAGTAGCAGTTGTTTGCTCCCTCTGAGTTTTGAACTGAGGAAGTTCTTAAAACGTGCCTAACTACCCCTAGGAATAGGCCACCTTACTGTGTTCAGCTAGGAGCACTTCTGTACCTAAGGGGAAAACAGTACAGCTGCAAAAGGTAGACATTTTGTGCTCCCAGTTTGTAAAGATACTAACTAATTTCTACTGGTGTCTTCTCTCAGCTAGCACCTACAGGCAGTGCTTCTCTGCTCAACTCCATGGATTTTATCCAGAACCCAGTAGAGGTCTGTAACCAGGTGTTCACCCTGATTGAGAATCTCACTTCCCAGATACAGAAGCGGCTGGAAGACCCCAAATCTGCAGGTGAGCATGAGAACTGGGAAAAGTCTGGAGCAGATTCATTTATTGTTGCATCTTCAGAGGTCCCTAGCACTATTATGTTTGTCTGTAGCAAAGACATTCTAGAGTGAAATTCTGTATGTGCTATTCATGTAGAAGACTCTGATCCCACTTTCCACAAATGTTAAAGAGAGCTGTAATGTGAAGTAAACTGTATGTGCATCTTGGGTTTAGAGTGAACATGAGCAGCAGCAGTATAGCCTGGAGAGGTAATGCCTCATTCTTTTCAAACATTTTCTGGAGGGGAGCTCAAGACTATAACCGGCAAGTTTTTCAGTTACAATTTGCTCATCTTGGAGAAGTTTCCTAATAACAGTGCAGAGGTTTTTAAAAAGCATCTATGGGACATTTCAGACAATTTATGGCAGACATAAGCCATCAGGCAAGCAGTTTCACTTTTCTCAGGTATTTTGGAAGTAGCTTATTGCTGCATTTTAAAACTCCATGCACGAGCTCCACTGACTTTTCCAGTCTAAGATTCCTGTGAGTGAAACAATAATCAGAGCCCTTCTGTGCTGTAAGAAGTTAGTCATAGCTGTCACTGGAAGTCTACACAGAAGGAGGCAGGATGTGGATGTGATTGGGTGTTCTCTGCTGTTTAGACCTGCAGCTGTACCACAGTGAGACTTTGGAACTAATGCTGCAACGTTGGAGTAAGCTGGAGCGAGATTTCCGCATGAAGAATGGGCGTTATGACATCAGCAAGATCCCTGATATCTATGACTGCATCAAGTATGATGTACAGCACAACTGTGCCCTGAAACTGAAAGGCACAGCTGAGCTCTTCAAACTTTCCAAAGCCCTGGCAGATGTGATCATACCCCAGGTATAGCCTGCCCTGCCTGTGTGACGCTGTATGTGGTGTCTGTTTCTGACCCTTTCCCTGTCTGTGTTCCTTTGATTCTCTTGCACGTTAACTCTCAAGGCAGTGTATCACAGGTATTTATCAGATACATATCTTAGTGCTTGTATAATGCCAAAACCGTTTATGACTTGAGATGTGGCAGGGCTGGTGGCTTCCTGGATGAGGATTCTGGCAGCTGATGCAGCAGCTTTTTGGTGTTGGTTGTAGTGTGTTATGGCACAGCTTTGAGCCGAGTGTCTGTGCTATAGCAGCGTCCCATTCTCCACGTACGCGCTTTGCAGGGGAAGAGAGGCTTCTGTGTTAAAGCAAAGGCTTGTTCTGGCAAGTTTATTCTTGTTTACAGAGTTAGCTTCCTTCTCAGAAAGTTTATGCCCCTGAATATGGGAGTGGAAAGGGGGACCATGTGGAACAGATCTCTGTATTCACCTTTGTTCTGTCCCACTTCTGGCAGAAATGTTTCGTTTATATGGGATGAGCTTCTGCCAGCAAGGTCCAATTGCACTTGTGACCATGTAGAGCAGAAGTTATCTAAAGTTTTTCACAGTGTATCTGATGAGATGTGGTTTGGCTATTTCCAGCATAGCACTTTGGATGCAATCTTTGGAAATAGCAGATGTTGCATTAATAATTGTGCCATATCAGGGTGTAAGTTTGTGTGTCGTGGGAGGTGATTCCCTAATGGAGCTTGCACTTCTCAGCTCCCAGAACAATACTGACAGCAATGTCTAGATGGACTAGGATTCATGGAGGAGTCGTTGTCCTATGTTGCCCTCTTCAGTAAGCAGGGTGAGGAGAGGGGGGAGGGACAAAACACTGGAAAAAAAACAAACACAGAGAAAGGTTCTGAGTGACATTTCCTTTTCAATCCTGGCTTATCTGTAGTGGTGCTTGCAGACAGGGCTGTTGAAGTCCAGCATCCTTTCATGTGAGGATGTAGCAAAGAACCAGGGCTCAAGGATATATACTGTTTTGTTCCTGCAGGAATATGGAATTAGTAAGGAGGAGAAACTGGAGATTGCTATTGGCTTTTGTCTTCCTCTTGTTAAAAAGATCCAGTTGGACCTACAGAGAACCCATGAAGATGAGTCTGTCAACAAACTGCATCCCTTGTAAGGATCATGCTGGATGCTGCTGCTGGTGGGGAGGGCAGCTTTGGAGGAGTGTCTGGGTACCACATGTAACCCTGGGCTGATTTTGGTTTAGGTACTCAAGAGGAGTCCTGTCGCCAGGTCGCCACGTTCGTACTCGGCTCTACTTCACCAGTGAGAGCCACGTGCACTCTCTGCTCAGTATCTTCCGCTATGGGGGGCTCCTGGATGTAAGTGTCCCAGCAATGCTCACAGAGTAAGCCTCCCTGCTTTTTCTCAGTGGTCCTTCTAAGGTGGACAGTGTGTGTTTGGAGGTTGTCCCTCTAGCCAGTTCCCCCAGTAATGATGTGCATCAGTGGCCTTGGGCCACCTTCATCTCTGTTGTGTTTGCATGCTGCAGCTTCCTACCTTTCTGCCATGTAGGAGGATTGTTCTTCCCCAGTTCTGACACTGCCTGCCTTGCTTGTACAGAGGTGTCTTTTCTCCAAGAGCTGTCCTGCTGGGTTCAGATGAGCAGACCAGTTACCTATGTAGGAGGATAGCACTGAGGATAAGGAAGTTTCTATCTTCCTGCTTCCTTCAACCCTTTATTTCAAGAGCTTGGCCCTGTTATCTAGTGACCTTCTGTCAATTCTTAGTCAAGAAAATCAGTTTGCTTAGAGAGGAATTGACTTGAGGTTGTGAATGCATAGGGGGTGCTCCCTACCAGAGAGACAGATGACACATTTTCAAGGGGCTGACTCATCCAATCCAACCTTCACTTGCTCTCATAACCTGCTTCCTGAAGGAATTGGCATGAAAACCCTGAGAAAAGCTCTGCTTTAGACCCCTCCAGAGGCTCTCTGATTTATCTTCCCCTTTTTGAGCATGGTGTTCTGAAATGCTTCAAGAGTCTGGGCTTGCTTAGCAGGTGTGATTTCTGATGTCAGTGGGAGCTCAGTGTACCTGTAGGCAGTGATCATACAAGTACCTTTGAATTGCTCACTGAATGAGATGCTACTTTATTGCCCAGCTTGAGTGTCAGAGTATGCTGTGTTGCCAGCACGGGGATACCGGGTTGCATCTGGGTTCATTTGTACCGGTGGGCTTCATTTCTTGTCCACCGAGGTGGTGAGATGCTCCACAGCAACTCAAGTGGCACTGCAGTTACAGCTGCTCCCTAGCAGTGTAGGGACGCAGTGAGGGGCGGGCTGCCCTGCCCCATGGAGCACAAGGGTCTGTTGTGGCTCTGTAGGCTTTTCGTTCAGCATCGCGGTCCCTTGTTTAGTGCAGGTTCACCCCTTGTGCTTTTTGTGAGATTTCTCTACAATACCCTGTTCTGTAGGGCACTGTTTGGGAACCTGCTGTGTGTCCTGCTTTTCTCCAGTCAGCATGGCATATAGGGCTTGCAACTGGGTGTGCTCAACCTGCATGTGGACTGTATCGGTTGCTATAGTGTCCCTCTATGCACTTGCTCCCTGCCCTTTTTCACAGGGGTTTGCAAGGTTATCTCTCTTCATGCAACTTAAGCTAGCTGGTTTTGTCCTGACAATGTTGTTGTCTTGTGGACAGACGAAACTTTCACAGACCCATGCCACTGAATGCTGGCATGTGTCTGCTGTTGCTTATTCCACATGGCTATTTGTGTATACCTCAGGAAAACAAAGACCAGCAGTGGAAGAGAGCCATGGACTACTTGAGTGCTATCTCGGAGCTGAACTACATGACCCAGATTGTTATCATGCTCTATGAGGACAACAACAAGGTGAGGGGTATAGCTGTAGGATAAAATCCTTCCTGCCATGATGCAAGGCACATTCCCTGGGAGATGAGTTCAGCTGGGAACTCTGTAACCTGACCTGTCTCTGCTTGGGAATAAAGATGGACAGATCATTAACACAACTGATAGTTCTTATTTTTAGGTGAGGGGCAGTGACCTTCTTACGTGTAAGCAGAATGATGCCCTGAGCAGTAATAACAAGCTGAAGAAATCAGTACTGTCTATTTAAAAGTGTTTCCTAACACGAAATAATTAGCTGTTTCTTAATATTAATTACAAATGAACAGTAGGAAAAAATAAATACAAGCAAATTACATTTGGCATTTTTTTCCAAATGCTAGAAAGTCCAGGAATTCCACATTTGTAAACTCTTTGTTATTTTAAAATTTACTGATATAGTTAGGATATAGTTAGTGTATATACTGATATTTTCAGGAAGTAAAGAGAATCATTTGAAAAAACAGCCAGAAGGTGGAAGCTGATGGTGGTGACTGTCAGTACGTTTGTCACTGAAACGCAGGACCTGACTCCCAGGTTCTGTGACTCGGGTCCTGGACTGCAGGAGGTTGTGGTTGACCCTTTCTGCTCTAGAGATAGAAACTTGTGTGCACAGAGCTGGTATGAGGTTCTAATGGTAGCGGCAAAATATTTCCTAGTGCTGTTTGTCAAAAAACAAAGTCTGAATAGAGCTCTTAGGAGTGGAGTGAATCCATTAGTTAGTAGGGAGGGTGAAACTTGGGTTTATACCATTAGTGCCAGACACTGTAAAAACTGTGACTTCCTTAAAAAAAATAGAGACAGCTGCTTAAACATTGGGACAACCTGTCTGAAGGTCCAGGATGGAACCAGTCTCTCCCTGCCCTGTGTGTGATGGTTTTGCAACAGGGTTGGGTCTGAAAGGGCTGTGGTTTAGGTTTGTGTGTATATACACATATATGTACACATATATATACACACATATAGTCCAATTCTGCTTGAGTCCTCCAGTGGCTGTTAGCTTTGTGCTAATAAGGGTTGTCCTTTTGGATGAGACAAACCTAGAGGCATCATGTTTGTGGTTTCCTGATGCTTCTTCATTCCTTTGAAAAGGATGTGCTTGAGATGTATGCTGCACCAGCATGGCAGGGTGCAGGTCCAGACCGTGGCTATGCTGACTGTGGGGCTGATTTTCAATCGTGTGCTTACTCCCTGTGCCTCCTGCTCACAGGACCCATCTTCAGAAGAGCGTTTCCATGTGGAGCTGCATTTCAGCCCCGGTGTGAAAGGCTGTGAGGAAGACAGGAATGTGCCTACAGGGTTTGGCTTTCGACCAGCCTCTGCAGAGGTTAGCATGATGTGGGGACATGGGCTGCCCTGCCTGCTGGGGGTTTGGCCAGTGCTGGCCCCTTGGCACCTTGCTGCTCTGCTGGACTCTGCACCATCCAGTCTCCAGCGGCACATCTTCCTCTGACCTATTAGAGGGTTGTCTTCCCCTCCCTGCCTCACTCCCAAGTCTTTGCCAGGGTAGTCTCTGAAGGCACTCATGTCCTCCTGAGCTCAGCAGAACTCAGCAGAGCTATGAGGTCCAAGGCTGGAGTCAGCACCTTGGCGGTACTGATGAGGCCACGTGTCTGTAGATGTCCATGTTTCCTTACTGCAGAATGAGGACAAAAAAGCAGACCAAGGCAGCCTGGAGGACCTCTCCAAAGAGAAGGGCATTGATGAGCCAGACCGTGCACAGCAGAGGTCCCCACAGCCTTCTGAGCCAGTCAGCATTCCGCGAAGATCACCGCTGATCAGGAACCGGAAGACGGGGTCCATGGAGGTAACACCACGATGGAGCCCATAGGTTGCTCTAATGAAGGCCTTTTCCTTGGTTTAGATTTCCTGGCATTCCTTTTTATGTGCCAGAGTTTGATGTTCTGGGAAAGGATCTGCAGAAAAGAGGGATTTTTTTGGAAGGCAGACCTCCCAAACTCCTCCTCACTGAGGAAGGGCAGGGGGAATGCACATCAGAGGAACTGATGAGGAAGAGGAAGTAAGGAAATGTTTTGAGAAACACAAGAATTATTTGGACTACATGCTCTGCAGAGACATCAGTGTAACTTGATGCAAGATTGCATGCAAACTCTTCACTTAGCCACGGTGACCTCTTTCCCTTTCCTTAGGCTCCAGCCTTTGCCTCCCACATCCGAGCTCCACATTTCTGGTCCTTGTCTTCCGTCTGGGATCTCATGTGAATCAGAGGTCCCTGCTAACCAGGGGGTTTATTGCAGTGTTTAAACTGTCAGGGTTTAGGACTGTCCCATCCACTCATCTGCTAAAGTAACAGAGATCAGTTTTACTGTTCTTCCTTCTCTCCTTATGTGTCGTAAAGCTGCCTTCACAGTCAGCTGGCACCTTCAGAGTGCTCTAGGGTTGCCCCTTCTTTTGGAGGGGTTTCACAGGCATTTTTGCTGTTTTCTGGAGATGTTTGTTAGCTGTCTTCCATCTCTGTGTCATGATGTAGTCTTTGCATGCAGCGCTTGGGCTCGGTATAACAGGCACATTCTAAGCTAAAGGAGATACACTTTCCTGCTGTAGCAGCAGGAAGTCTATGTCCCAGTGATCACAGCAAGAGTCTTGGGAGACAAGGAGTTCAGTACACGAGTCCCTTCATACTTGTGAAATTTGCACTGTTCCACAACCCAGCACAAACCTGACATTAAAATTGAGCATACACAGTCACAGTCTTAGCATGTGAGTACCTCTATGCATCTGGAAAATAGTGATTTCTTCACCTTTAATTGGTGTGTGAAGGCTTTTGAGACCAGTGGGTAACCTGGAGCACAGCACTAATTCTATTATCTGTGTTTGCAGGTGCTGTCTGAATCTTCCAAATCGGGAGGTTATCGACTCTTCAGCACTTACTCCAGACAGTCTTCTGAGATGAAGCAAAGTGGCCTAGGTACTGTAGTTGGCCTGTAACCAGCCTGCTTCCCTGTACCTCTGTACCTGTTTTTGTGAGCATCTGTCTCTCCACATAGACATCTGGCTTAAGTTCCTTGTATGTCTCTCTGTGTGTATTATGTCTTCTTTTAGTGCTGCTATTTAGACAGCTGTAGAGATTATCTTAATTGTGCTTCTTTTTGTGTGTAATCTTCTCCTTCAGCTTCTAGCAACAGAAGATGCTCTTTTTGTCCTTTATAGGAACAGCAGAGCACGCTGTGTACTTGCAGGATGGTCTTATGGTTCCATGTTTCTGTCATGTGTTGTACCATTTCTGAACTTAGTAGGAAGACGTGATTTTGCGTGAGAGCTAGTGTGCTTTCTGTCCTGCAGAACAGTAGTTCACATGTAAAGCTGCTCTTCATGTAAGAGTATTACATTTCTCCCTCTGCTTCATAAAGATCTCTTGTATGGGACAGATCTGTCACCTCTAACGGTGTTTGACAGCTCTCTAACTGAGCTGGAGTCTCTGTTTAGTCATTTTTTGCATGGTAGCTAGCAGAAGAGAACATTTTGGGGTGCTTGGTGTTCTCTGCCTGTCCAGAGAATAGGGTGATTCCATCATCCTAACCTAAACTATGTCTTAATGGTTGAAATTTTTCCTGTAATATTTGTGCTAAAGCTAGATCTATTTGGAAACCAAAAAGCTGTCTTTGCTGTCATGAGGTTCAAAGATAGCTTTGAAACCTGAATCTTGAAGATGACTAATAAGCACTAGGAGGTGGAAATGCCCAAGTTATGCCCACTTTTTTTCTTTAAAACCATTTTGCATTACTGTGTGGCTGTACACTTGCAGCAGTTCTGACTCACCAGTTCTGTACTCTGTTATGTGGACATCCTGCAGCCAAGAGACTTCTGAAGGCCTCATCATTTCTTTGTCACTTTTGAATGAGATGCTTCTTTGGAAGCTAATTCTTTCTTAAGTAAAGGGAATTTTCTTTGGAGTGCTTAGGAAGTATCCCAGGAGTCTGCCAGTTATGCTCCCAGCCAGTTGGACAAGTTGAAGAAGGAATGGCTGGTGCATATTACGTTAATAAAGGCACAGTAGCCTTGGCCGCTGTGGTTTTGGAATGTGCTGTTTCACGTGGTGCATCTACTTATTGCTGCCTCTCACAGACCACCAGCAGGACTAAGGAAGCTGTAACAGACTGTCCTGCCTAGGCTTGAAGCCACCTGCAGTTATTCTGTGAATCCATGTGAATCAACAGGAGAATCTCTGAGGTGGCAGTGTCAGGGACGTGCATCTGCTTGGAGAATTACTGAGCACATCAAGTGCTACATCCAAACTACCCTTTCTGTTTGGATGTCTGAGCACCAGAAGGCATGTGCTCTGGAAGCAGATCTTGCAGCCTATTCACTACAGCCTTTTCCAGGTTTCTGAGGAATGTCTGTTCTGGTGATAGAAGACCGCTGCTCTACTGGGCCCTTGTACAGTACTACTTTTCTTTAACAACACAAATTGAAGTGTGATCCTAGCAGGCTTAATTTCAGGTCCTTGCCTGATTTGCCTTGCTGGAAAGCCTGTGTCGGTCACTCTCCCAACTGTGAAGCTCTGCAGAGACACAACTTTGAGTAAGAATTGCTAGACATCATCTATGACAGCAGACCTCTCGCAGGAGACTCAGTCCAGCCACCATTACAGCTGCAGGCACAGAAGGGTTGAGCAGGAGAGACTGTGGTACAACACCAGCTTGTACCATCCCTGGTTATTAGGGTGTCTGTGTTTCTGTGACTTCCTCTTAACCTGGGAGCTGTTAAGAAGAGTGATGCCTCTTTACCTGTAAAAGTCAAGCTCTTCAAGGAATTTTGCTGATTCCTTCTCTGCTGGTTTTGTAGAAATCTTGTTTCTTCCCTCTTTAGGATCTGCAGTGTTGCTCTCTGTGAGAAATAATATAGAACTCGGGTGAGCTTGAGCTTTGGCTTTAATACTTGTCTCGGCAGCTGTGCTATGAGGGGGTTTATTCAAACACTACCTGTTGTTTCAGAGCTTTCCTGAGGCTCAGCCTGTCTCCTGTTGTCTGACCTCGTCAGAGCGTGACCATCGTTATCTCCAGGAGAATGTCTGTTCAGGGATAACCTCCTGTGCTTAGCATGCAGGAATGAGGAGCAGAACAGGACTCCAATAATAACCCTTCTGCCATATGTGTCAGAATTGTGGCTTCACTGTAGTTTAAAAACTGCCTTGAAATGTCTGTCTGGAACAGGGTCAATCTCCAGCTTGCTTTGTGTGTGCAAAATGATGCTGTGGAGTTTGCCACATTTCTTTGGGCTGAAGCCAGTGCATTATTGTGGACTGTCTGCAATAGTGCCTGTGCTTCTTTCCTGGGAGCCCAGGGAAATTTGAGTGCCTTTCTTTGCTTGCAAGAACACTTCAGAATAGAGTAAAATCACTCCTTGGTGTTTGAGCAATGGAGGTGTTGAGTTAGTGGTGGACATGAAGCTTTGTGCTGAGACTCCCACAGGGAAACAAGGGATGTCCATGTTTTAAAAATCTGAAGTGTTAAATGTACATCTGAAAACTAAATGCATCAAGAAGGTCCAGTGCATTCAGTAATTTCTAGCAGAAGTTGCTACATCTTAAATCCAAGTGTCTACTGTGTCCGGTAGGATGCGGGGGTGGGGGGAGGGGTGTGTGTGTGTTTACTTTGGCTACCGTGGTCTTCTGGAGTTCACTGTAGACAATCACTGTCACCCATAGCATCAACTTTGTCAGTTCTCTTCTAGCTTAAGGGTGCTGATGAAATGCCTCTGTCTGCTGTACGTGAGATGGAGAGATGGAGATATCCTTAGCTTAATGATTAGTGGCATGACGATGCTCAAGATAGAAAGTCATAAAAATCTAATGTTCTATTTTTATCTGCCAGTAAATGAGTCTGTTGGGTTGTTTTCATTGTTTGTTTGTTTGTTTGTTTTTAAGCCATGGAAAGATGATTAGGAGCTTCATCCTGGCTGCTGCTTGAGAAAATGTTGTTTGCATTCTGACAGGTTCCAATCTGCATCAAGTTTCAGTTGAAAGCATTAAGAAGAAATTTTCCAAGACTTGTGTAGCAGTAACCCTGCAGGCAAGAGCTCTTTGACTGTTTGTCCAAGGACACACTTGTATGTGCTAGTCTGTCCTGTGGAAAGCTACCAGCAGTGTCAGAGTGGTGGAACAGCTTAGGTTCAGTGGATATGAGAACACTTCAGTTATCCCCCACTGTTCCCATGAGCAGATGTCATCATCTTAGATTGAGCTTACATGTGAATAGCTCAAAACTCAGGATCTGTGTTTTTTTTCCACAGAGAAGCTCTGGTAAAAGCTCTGGTAAAAAGGAGCTTTGCAGAGAAAGATCTGGGGTCCTGAAGTGCATTGAGTGGTCATGAGGCAGCAATGTGTCCTCACACCAAAGAAGGCCAACGTGTGCTTTGCTGGATTAGCAGGAGTGCAGCCGTCAGACTGAGGGGTTTGGTTCTTCCCCTGGGTTCACCTCCTGTGAGACTGTGTCTCAAGTACTGCTGTCCTGTCCTGACTTCTGAGTGCAAGGAGGATGTGGAGGTAGTGGATGTAAGCCCAGTAAGGGACAGTGGAAGTGGATGGGGGCTGGAGCACATGACCTTGGAGGAGAAACTGAGAGAGCAAGGCTTGTTCAGGTCAGAGGCTGTGGTGAGTGGACACCTTAATGGTGTTCAGCCACCTAAACAGGAGGTTTCAGAGAAGTCAGAGACAAAATGTCCTCCAAGGCATGCAGTGATAGGACTAGAACCAACAGGCACAAATTGCATCATGGGAGATTCCAGTTAGCTAGGAGGAGAACATTTTTTTCACCATGAGTGTGCCAACTATTGGAACAGAGAGGCTGTGAGATCTCCTTTCTTGGTGCTATTCAAAACTTGACTGGACAAACCCTACCAAACTGATCCAAGCTAGCCTTGCTGGGGCATTGGGAAAGCAGCCTACAGAGGTTCCTTCCAGCCTAAATAATGCTATGATGCTGTATTTTAGAATCAAGAGCTACTTGCAACATAGGCAGGATCTTTTTGACAGTAGTAACAAGTACGCTGTTCCACTTAAATACTAATAGGCTGTATGTCAGGTTTTTTGCCTTGGCAGACAAGGCAGAACAAAATCAACCTGCTTGTTTCTGGAAGTCTTTTGTATGTGGGAGTAATGTTGTTTTTAGCAGTTGGTATTCTCAGTACAGGATGCAAATCAAGATGGTTTAGCAGAGAATTTATAGCCAACCAATGGCTTTGTCTGGCCTATAATAAGCTTGTCTCACTCACAATTGCTTTCCTCAGTCGAAAGAATCCTGTTTCAAATGCCTGAATGTTTTCTAAATAACATAACAAGTCAAGTCCCTCTGCAGAACACTGCCTTGGAGAAGCAAACCCCAGCAGCTGCCAAAGCCACCGGTGTTGGGTTGCCCTCCTATGCATGAAACTGCCATGCACACTGTATTCCACACCTTATTCCTTGCCCAAGGCTGAGCAAAGTTCCACGCTGTGTGCATGTGTGGTGCTTTGCAAGGATGGTTCATGGAACCATGGATCTACTCTGGAGTACAAAGACATGATGAAATATCATCTGGGCAACAGCTTGTGAAAGAAAGCTCTCTGGTGATACTGTTTTCCTTGCTGCTTGACAGAAGGATTAATCCACATTTGCTGATCAAGAGATCAGGCAGTCCCTTCTTCTTGGTGTCCCAAAGGAAAAGGAGCTTTCCAAAGAGAAAGGGCAGAAGGGAAGAGGAATGAAGCCCTGTGACATGAACATCAGTGATTTGGCAACCTGGCTTTGCTGACATGAGTATGTAGATTTCCTAACTAGAGTGTGTCAAGGTGTTTTTCCTAGGTCAGGGCAAGAAATCCAAATGGAAATAACTCCCTGGATGGAGTTAGGAACTTTCCTGGCACTAAGGTTTGGGCTACCAGTTCTGCATTTGGTGCTACTGAATTTAGAATGGGGACTACTGCCTCCCTGGGCTCCTGGCATTGTTTTTTTCCACTGAGATTGCCTGCAAAGTGGCCAGTTCATTCCTCAGTCTTTGACTAACCCTGCTTTTCTGTAGTTGCATGCAGTGAAGATACAATACTAACACCTTCCATGCCTTTCCAGGGTCACAATGCACCGGCCTGTTTAGCACCACTGTGCTGGGAGGCTCCTCCAGTGCCCCCAACCTCCAGGACTACGCACGCAGCCATGGCAAAAAGTTTGCCAGCAGCCTGACATACAAAGACGGTATGTGTGTTCCCTGGGCAGCAGGTGGTTGATTTGTGGACTGTGGTGTTTCAGGGTGCTACTCAGGCTGACTTAGATGGCTGAGAGGAGTGACAGTTGAATGTGTATATTTGTCACATCTACAGTGATGCACTTTATCATATCCCAAGAAACT
The DNA here is from genome assembly GCA_013399015.1 of Galbula dea. NCBI lineage: Eukaryota > Metazoa > Chordata > Aves > Piciformes > Galbulidae > Galbula > Galbula dea. The sequence continues at coordinate 181,182 of VWZX01010985.1, read as the reverse complement.
GTGATGCTTGCTAGGACAACAGAGGAGCTGACATTGTGCAGGCAGGTTTATGCTGATGTATGGTATTGCTGGGGTCTGATTTTGGTCTGACATTTTAATAGTACTTGCTGTTGTGGAGGAGGATTTACTGGTATAAATACTAAATAGGTTTGGCCTGGTATGGAAATCCAGCTTTATCACCTTGCTTACCTTAGCGATTTTGCTGATGCTAAACAAAACTTTTGTAGAGACAGTAATCCTCACGCTGTAGAAGATGGAGCTGTCCTGAAGGCAGAAAGGTATGCTTGAGGGTGGATAAAATGGGTACTACAGTAAGGCTGGCCACACAGAAAAGCCAAGGTAGGTGTCAGAAGGCAAGTGTAATATGCTGAAGTGCTTGAGGTAAGTGAGATACTTGGATGATAAACTGCAGAAGGGCTAGAAAGTCTTGTTATTGTGCAGTGCTGCAGAAACTGCCTTAAAGTTCAGCAGGACAATGTGGTAAAAGGCTTTAGGTCGTTAATAGAAATGTTGCCCAGTGTACGTGGGTGAGGGGCTGTTGCCAGCTGCAGACTGGTCTGCAGTTAGTGCTTGTGCGTTGTGTCAAGAAGCTGAGAACATACTGCTGCTGTCAGGGCAATTGGAGCACAGGAAAAGACTGAGGTGCTGTGGAGGAGCCTAGTGCACAAGGGCCAGTATCTGTTGTGGTCCCCATAAGAAATGGCACTTGGACTGTGAGTTCTGATTATCAAACCATTTGTTGGCACACGGAGTTGGGCAGCACTGGACAAACCACTCCATGGACAGGCACTGTGCCCTGCTTGGAAGTCCACCTCATGTTGCACAACTCAGGCTTCACGGCATCAGAATGAATGTAAGATTATCTGACCTCTGTTTTTTCCTTTTTGTGTTGGCTCTAACAAATGGTATTTGAATTAGTGCTTTACAGAGTCCAAGTTTACAGTGCCTCTTGTGTTGGGATCATAGCAGACACTAGCACTGGTGGATTACAAGGTGGGTTGTTGGGGAGATGAATCAGGCAGTAATTTGGGGCCTTTGGGGAAGACAGGTTGATTCATTTGGATTTTTATCCAGTCTTGGGGCACGGAAAATGGCCTAGCATATCAGGGTGGAAAGACGCTCCAATTCTTAGACCTAGTGGAATCTTCTGAACACAGTTGCACCGAGACCTTATGTATACCAGTTGTCCGTGCTGCTCTTCGCTGGGAGGGAAAACTGTTGCTTCCCACCTCTTCAGGGAGCTCCCCAGCACAAGCAGGGTGTTGAGTGATAGACAGGGAGGGCTTCAAACCCTGCTGTACCAGTTCAAAATGCTCAGGTGAGCAAGTGCTGGATCCTTATAGGTTCCAGAACGAGCTCATGGTATTTGGCACAAGAGCGGGGCATGACTACCAGGAGAGCTGCTGAGAAGGCCAGCAAGGCTCTGTCTGCTTTTCTTCCCTAACTCTGTGAGCAGCATTAGTCCACAGCAGCACTAATGCTCAGGGAATAGCATCAAAGACTGCTTGCTGTGCACCCAGCTGGGACAGAGCAGGGTCCTCTTAGTCCCAGAGCTGTGCTGCCTCTCTCCGTAGGCTGCGTGGTAGGAGTATGCCCGTGGCTTGCTACACCCAGTGCAGAGTCCTGCTGTGTTAGCCTAAACTTAGGGACAAGGTCTCTGTGTGCTTAGACAGCAGTGTACCCTCAAGTACCTAAAAGGCAGGCTTGATAGCTATTGTGACTAACACAGCCCAGAATTAGTCATCTTGATGTTGCACTTCTTTTTTCATGCCTGTGGCTTGCTACACCCAGTGCAGAGTCCTGCTGTGTTAGCCTAAACTTAGGGACAAGGTCTCTGTGTGCTTAGACAGCAGTGTACCCTCAAGTACCTAAAAGGCAGGCTTGATAGCTATTGTGACTAACACAGCCCAGAATTAGTCATCTTGATGTTGCACTTCTTTTTTCATGTTCTGCAGCATGCTGTGGCACTCAGTGCCGCCAGTGCCTTGCTGCAGTAGGAGCAGTTGTAAGGAAGAAGCAGAGAGCTTGGGAGAACAAGGAGGATATAGAAGGGCATTTAGCTTCTGGGGAAGGTAGTTTGGAATGTGAAATAAACCTTGACCTATGTTCCTGCTTAAATGAGCCCTGATAAAATGCTGAACAATGTCATTGAAACCAAACCTCAGTAGAGCTGGCTACAGTAAGTAACACAGCAGCTACAGCAGACTCCTGGAGTACATTTGTATCAAGGGACCTCTTCCATGGTCATCAGGCTAATAACGTAAAAAATTTTGATTCTTGGAGCACATCTTTGCATGAACTCTGGTGCTGTTTCATGGCTGTGATGCTTCAAAGTGTGGTGCATGGCTTATAGCACTTCATCAAAGACTTGCTCAAGTGAAGTTCAAATAGCCCTTTTGTCTGGGGTCTTTTTTGCTTGGGGCTAAGAGGCCTCAGGAGCACTTCAGTGGAAGGTTGTGTCCCAGCCTTAGTTGAGGGAGGGTCCACTGATGGCTGTGGTTTGAAGTTTGCTTATCTGAAGCCAGGGATGCAGTAAGCTGTGTTGCAGTACCATTTAAATTGGTGTGTCATAAAGGCAATGGGGAGATGTGGGGTGGAGTGGAGGTGGTTACCAGCTGCCTGACTGCAGCTCCAGGACTTGGACACTTCTAAGGCATTGCATGTGTAGGGAAGATTGTCACGCTCTATTTGTTGGGCCTAAAGAGAGAAAAACAATTTTTAGAAAAACAATTGCTGTTATGCAAGAAAAGGAAATTGCAACAAGTTTGAGGGTTAGTTTAAATATCTCATTTGACAAGTAAGGGGACATAGCTGGAGAAGCACAGTGGGAGCGTGGAGCATAAATTGACAAGTGTATCTCCTCACCTTGGTGTAGAGGGGTGAGTGTACAGACCCTATGGACTAGGTAGAATGGATGCATGAAACATGAAAGAGAAATAAAAGCATTTTTACTATTTCCTAGAAGTTCCTAAACANCTTTTTTTTTTTTTTTTTTTTTTTTTTTGGCTCTTACATATGGAGACTAATCCATGTCTTTTAAAGCTCATCTGTTTGCACCTCATCAGATGTGTGGAGTCCATCTTTGCTCTGTCTTTTTGATGGGTGATTTCTATGGGAGAGCTTGCTCTGGCCTAGGGTATGACCAGGAGAAACCTGAGGATCACTCTGTCAGGTGTATCCCAAAATCTCTTCTGTACTGAAATGCTTTGAGCAGCAGAACTGTGGAGGCAGGTCTTCCTGGGTCTGTTTGTTCCCTAGTTAGTTAGTTGATTTACCTTTAGGCTCATAAATAGCTCTGTTCAGCTTGCCTTAAGAGGGTGTTTAGAGCTACACTTGGCTATGCCAGAGCTCTTCAGTTCCTCTGCAGAACAATGATTATTTTGCTTGGGCAGAAGTCAGTCCAGCAGTGGTGCTGTTGCTTGCTTGGCTGTGTGCTCCTGTGGCTTTGAGCATGGGTGAACTGCATCTTGCACTGGGCTGAGCCTGGGTTGCTCTTAGGATGGCTGGAAGTGTGGTGGGAAGGTATGAGATGCTGTTTGTGACTGAGAGAGTGTGACTGATGTCTTTGTAGTGGACAGGGCAGTACAAGGGAACTGGGGAGCTGGCGGAGTGCGAGAAAGCCAACAGGTTCAATCAGGCCCACAAGTAGAAAGCCTGCGGTGCTACGGCAGCGCCAGCGGGAGCAGATGTCATGGGAGTCAAGAAGAAGGTGAACCTGAAAGGGCAATTACAAGCATATGAAGGTCGGGGTGCCTTAGAAGCAGGCTGTTAACCGAGATGATCTGTTTTTATTTCCTCAGAGCTCTTGTCTATGCCAGCCGTAAAACGATTTTCTGTGTCGTTTGCAAAGCATCCGACTAATGGTACGTTTGCTTCCTTGATTTGATGTTTCCTCACACTTCTAACCCCATGCGCACGTTAAGTTCTTTCTGCATATATTCTCCTCCCAGCCTTTTTGTGGTTTTTTTTGTGTCTGCCTATCTGGTGTCCAAACATGTTTCACCTTCCCCCACTGTCTCTTTGTAACTTAATGGTGTTCATCCATCCTCTGTTACTGCTTAGTGGTTCCTCTGCTGTCCTCCAAGGCATTTGTGTCCCAGGTGAAAAAGCAGGAGCAGTGGCTCCTAAAGCAGCCTTTAATTCCACTACTGACATTAAGACCTTCTTTTATGCTCCCTTTCAGGGGGGTAGGGGGTTGGGGGGAGAATGTGGTTGGATTTGGGGAGGGGGGGTTGTCCACTCCCTATCCTGAGAGCACCAGCAGCTTAGGTTCTCAGATGCAGATTTGCAGGCCGGAAACAAGGATAGCCTGAGCCTACCCATGTGTCACCTGGAAGAGGCAATGTTTGGTGGGAGAGGAAGCGCTAACAGCATTCCCCTTGTGCGTGGTATTCCTCAGCACGCTGTCTCAGGAGTGCTGGTAACCTCGCGGCCTCCGAAGTGCAAACTTGCCTGTTAGGGTGGCCACCTGTTACTCTGAGCATGGTGTTGTTGGTGGGAGCAGGCTCACCTTTCCTGCAGACCTTATCCTGGGAATGGTGTCTCTCCAGAGCTGTCACTTTTCTGCTGTTGGTGGACAGTGTTGGCTTGGGCATGCTGCCTTCCTGAGGTAGGAGGGGACTGGCACCGTGCCACCCTGTGTGTTGGTAACCTGCTTCACTCCTGTCATGCTCCTAGCTATGAAAACACTTGGTAAAGGACATCTGACAGTGCTTCTGTTGGCTTACTAGTTCTGCTTCATATTGCTGCTAACCTGACACCTGAACTGTAAGTCTCTTGAGGTCAAAGACCACTAACTGTTGTAGCAAATGCCCTGGACTAGTGTTTGTTATCCAGGTCTTGCACAGAAACGTTTGAAAAGGTTTGTTTCACAGCATCACTCCTCATGGCTCCTGCTGTTGAGACAAGTTAGAACCAAAGCAGGTCACCTAAGGATACCAGGTTAACTATTTCTGTCTTACGTGGTCAAGGCTGCTTTCTGCAATCTAGTTACTTGGTAAATATGGAGATACTCTGCTCTGTGTGATCTGGAAGGTGAAAGAAGTTCCGAAGACTGTTATGAAGACCAAAGTTTTGAGAAAGGTGAAAGGGGAAGGAGCAGCTAAATGTGGCTTTCTTGTTTCAAGTAACTGCAGAGAACCCATTTTCTGTGTTTGCTTGGCTTTGTTTTTCCCAGAGTGGTTAGCTGCTCAATTTGTTCGTACATCTGGATATCATCTGAACTCATGTGGTGTATGTCAGCAGGATGTGTCATTCTATCTTGCCAAACTTGTACCAAGCACCAGCCTTTCCTAAGCCACGCCGCAAAGCAACTGCCCCCACCTCAAATACAATAAAGTGAAACTGGGCATCAGGTTTTTCCCAAGAATCCAGTGAATATTTGTAATGGCAAAGTGCACCTTAACCAGGAAGACAGAGACAAAGGTTCAGGAGGTGTGAGCTTCAATTTAGGCCTGTTTGGTCTAGGCTTAGTACTGCTTTTAACAGGAAGGATGTTTAGCCACATTAGCCACTCACCTGAGGATGCAAAAGCAATCCACAGCTCTGAAACTGCAGTTTCTTTCGGAAGAGCTGCCTCTGTGTGGTGAAATGGGATGGTTGAACCAGAGCAGTGACCAAGCACAGCATCAGGCCAGGTGGTTTGTGCCATGGTCTTGTGATTCTTAGGGGAATGACGTGAGTCCTGAGGGTCTGTAGGTGGAGAAGACGAGCCTGCATGCTAGTGTCTTGTCTGCCGTGTGAGCATGTCACAGAAGATTGCACAGGGCTGTTCCGAGAGTCTGGAGAGGGGACGTTAGTGCTTCTGTGCCTCCTCTGTCCTTCCACACTCAGCACTGTGCTCTCAGTCCAAGGCTGCAGTGCTCGTGTCCCTTTCGCAGCCTCTGGTCATTTCATGCTGAGCTGTTTGCTCTCTTCCGCGTGCTGAGGCGGCTGGCTGGGTTTGGAGCTGAGTTCAAGCACTCTGGGGGCAGTCTGCCTTCCTTGTCTCAGCTGGGGAAGGGCGAATGAGGGCCTCACATTTTGTAGCCAGACCTGAACTGCACTGGATTTGGAGCGTGCCCTAAAATGTCTTCACTTGGGAGACTGTCACTTACAAAGATGGAACCTGGCTGCCGAGGGCCTGCCCCTGCGCTGCAGCTGTGTTTGGCAGAGGCTGGGCCGGGTGGGAGGCTGGCCTGCTGCAGCGTGCCTGCGGTATGTAGATCTAAGGGTACACCTGACAGGCTGCCACGGGAGGCCTTGGTCTTTCCAACCCAGCAGCCCCACACCTCCAGTTTCTCTGTCGGCAGCTGCCCCTCTCCTCTCACTCTCTGGCCCCTCTTCTCCAGATGCACTTGAGCACCACCATGTTGCCCAGTTGCTGCGGCGTTTTTCCTCTGACTCTGCCACGAGCCGGAACATCTCCCTGGATGCTACTCTAGCCCACCACCTCCAGCAGTGCTCCTACCACCTGCGTCTCTTCAGGAGCTGGCTGATCTCAGGGCAGGAGGACTTGGAATGTCTTTACGGTACTGCACGCTGCAGCTGCCTCCGTCCTGTGCTCTTGTAGCTGAGCAGGGACCACTGTCTGCTTGAGAATGCAAAGTATGCTTTGCTTCTAAAGCAGGGAAGCCTTTCCCTCACTGCATCCCTTAGATCTCTGGGCTGCTGCTGCAGCGAGCTGTGTGGGCTGTTGCACCTGGCACTTGTGCGGCCATAGGAGTGGCCATTCCACACAGAGCCAGTGCTCTTCATGTATCTCTAACCACGCTCTTTCCATCTTTGGCAATTTTTCATTGCCTCCCTCCTTTAGCCAGTGTGAGGCCGTAAGCTTCCTTCAGATTAGATGCCGAACTCCAAGCGGTGCGATGCCCTGCTGACACGACTGCCCTGTGCAGGTCTCGCTGGGGTGTCATGAGGTATCCCAGTGTTAACCAAGGAACCAAACTGGATCATAACAGTATGGGAAGAAAGAAGATTAAGTTAGTTCTGCAGCTGGTCACACCCAGAGTGAACTTGCAGAGGAAATCCGGGGCTGGGAGGGGAGTGAGTGCTTGTGGGATTGTGGTTAAGACAGGGCAGAAAAAGCTTCTGTCTGGCTGCATTGCATGGCATTTGTTCTGCCTGTTAGGACCTTTGCAGCGTTGTCATGCCTCTTCAGGGGAGGGGTAGGCAGTTTCATCTTTGGATCTAGATGACATAAGTCAAAGCTTGCTGCTGTTTCTCTGATATTTTTCAACCTCTTGCACAGGTGGGAAGTCTGCACTGAGGTCTCTGTTTCTAAGAGAAGTGGAAAGGTTCCTATCTGAGAGGGGCAGCTAGCTAGGACTGGCTGTTAACGTTTACCTTTACCTTGCACCAGAAAACCTGCTTGGTGCATGTGGCTTGCTGAGCTGCGTGGTGTGATGCATGGATCCCCTTTTTCATTCAGACCCATAGGTGGAAGGGGCAGAGACAGTGTAGCTTTCCATGTAGTGAAGCAGCAAGAGTGTTTCAGAGCCTGGAAAATGAGGTTTTTCTTACACAGTCTGTTTTTTCTTGATACGACCTTTCTGTCAAGTAGGCAATTTGGAGATGGCAGTTGCTTTTCATATATAATTGGGACAATCCTTGGTCTCCTAGCAACAAATACTAAAATGAAGCAAAATTGCTTCAAGGGAAGAGATGCCGGAACACAGCAGACTGCTCTGAAGCCAAAGCTGAGGTTCCCCTGCTGCAGGTCTTGGCCATCTCCTGCAAGCTCTGGCAGGGAGAGGAAATGAACTCAGTGCTTTGGGCAGTGGTACACCACATACTGCAGCATGGTGCTGGGTGGAGCAGCCTGCCCTAATGCAGTTACCGACCTCGGCATAGCAGCCTTCCTGCATGGAAATCTGATCTCTGCAATCAGTAAGTTCGTTCTTACCTGTCTCTGTCTGTCATCAAGCCCACAGTTCGTTAGCATGTTTGGGATTCCTGCTGGGGTTCTCCTCAGAGCAGACCTTTCTCTGGTCTCTGTAGCTGAGAGTTGAGCTTCCCCCCACTTGTGAAAACTACATACTTCTATCCTCTCTTTCTTGGTTTTCAGCTGTTCTTCTATCCGCACAAAGAAAACACAATCTAAAAGATAGAATCAGGGAGTTAAAAGTTTGCAGTTGACATCCATAGTTAGAAAGATCAGCAGTGGAGCCCTGAATCAACCTGTCTGGGAACCTGTGCTTACCTGTGTGGTCATAGCTGGGAAAAGATGCGTGTGAAGCAAGTTCATGTTGGTGATGAGTTACGGTGGTACTGAAACCAAAGGTCAGCTGCGAAGAACCAGAGCATGGCCCTGTGATAATGAGCATGCAGTGAAACAGCAGGTGATGTGCAGTGTAAATAAGTGTAAATGACAAGGGGAATCAGCCCCAAATTCATCTATAAAACGTGGGCTCTGATCTGACCATCACCACTTGGGACAATGTGGAAAAGGCAGAAATTGGCAGTCTGGGAAAGATGTTTGTGATGGTGTTTGGAGAGGCCGGGGGGGGGGCAGATCTGCAGTTCAGTGTCTGTTCCAGCACAGGAGCTACCAGGGCTCTCTTGGAGTCAGTAGAGGCAGCTTCAGACAGATGGGATTGTTGTCCACATGGAGTGAAACTCCTCACCACATCCATGGGGGTGTTGGGAGCTTGGCTGAGTTCAAGGGGAGGTGAGAGAATGTGGAAGAAGCAAATGGGAGGTGGCTTGGCTGCTTTCTCCTCACCAGCCTGCTGCTGCAGCAAGTACAGTCTCTTTTAACGAGCCCTATTTGTTAGTAGAGAAGCTTGCTATGTTCGAGACCTCAGCTCCATCTTAGTAAAGCTGAAGAACAAGCCATTTGGACTGTCTGAAGACTGCTCCTTTGTCATTCCCTCTGGCCAGAAAGTCTACTGACTCCCAGATGCTCTGCTAGATTACTGGCTCTGAGGGATAGTCACACCAATTTCATTCGGGGGAAGCATATGTTCCATATCATCTCAGCCTCCCCACACTCATACTGCACAGTAAGCTTTCTTCTTGTCTTTCTGGTGCATACATAGAATGTAGGAAACTCAGTGTTCTGCATACCCTGACCACGTGCCTCTCCCTGCCTAACCTGGGGGGAAGCAGGTGGCCCTAATGTATCTTATGTAGTCACGCTTGAATTACATGCAAAATGAAACTTGCTCCTCTGTGGCTGTTGTTTGACTTTGGTACAGAATGAGTGGGGTTCTGTCTAAACCCTTGTGCCGTTGTCCACATCACCAGCCCCTGCCCTGCAGGCCCTAGGGAAAGTTTCGGGAAGCCTCAGCAGCAGCCAGGGGGTCAGTGCTGGATGCTGGTCAGGCTGTCGAGGTTCCTGTGGCTTGCAAACACGTTGCTCCTTTGTGAAATGTGTGTGGTGCAGCAGTGGTCAGAGCCTTCACAGGGCATCGGCTGCTGCTGTGGTACATGGTCTGGAGCGGTACCTTCTGCTTTGGCTCTGCTGTGGTGGCATCACACTGCCATTGTTGGCCTCTCCCCAGCAGTTAAGAAGGTCAAGGGAGGGGAGGTGGGCTGCCATACACAATTGAGAGGGGTTGCTTGAAATTAGTAGTGCTTCACCTTAAAAAGAGAAAGTTTTACCTTTTACTCTGCTTGCTTGAGACAGTTAAGTGACATAGTGCCGAACAGAGTTCTGCGAGCAGGCATCTGGCACTTGGAGGGCCTAAGTGTATCGTTTCACATTGGTAGTGTTGTCAGTGTCATGTGTTTCCTTTAACACTGGACCTTTTTATGAGAGGAGTGCCCAAGCACTCAGATCCTCATCAGTGCCTCCAGTGTATCTTGTAACTACATTGCTCTGCTCTGTTACAGTCGAACATCTTCCCTTTTCTTTGGAGACCCCAGTAGCTGAGCCAACTTTGGCCCCTCTTAAGCCAGATTCTGTTGTGAGGTGACATTAGCCTCCCACTACGCTGCTCTACAACCATCTCCATGTCTTGCTGTCTTCCTTTCCCTCTAGCTCTGTCTCCTAGAATGCCTATGAGAAAATAGTGAGCAGGTACTCTTCCTTATGTAGCACTCCCTCCAAGGACTTCCTAGCAAGGGATGAAACAATATGGTCTTTTTTCTGTCTTATGTTCCTTCGCTGTAGCCAAGGATTTGTTATCCTTCATGTCTTGAGTTGATGTGTGTGGGCCCTTTATGGCATAGGTAACCTCTGGACTGTCTGGAGGGTTCTTTATCTCCAGTAGCTGTTGTGGCAGTGAATGTCTGTCTCTGCAGCACTGCCAACTGGAGATGATCTGGTCTGCAGCCTCCTCATATTGCATGTGGAGTCACTGTAAATACCATCTGCTGGCTCATGCTCCTTGCTTCCTGCAGAACTAGGTTATATGAGCGGATTGGAGCAGGGACCCTCCTGGAGATAATTGGAACAATGTTTTCACTTAGCAGATAGTCCAGGTGCTCTAGATCTTCTCCTGTGGTGCTGTCAAGCTGCAGGGATCAGTTTTAGCCCGTCAGTGTGCTGGGCTGTCCCCTGACACAGTAGTGCCTTGAGAGCTGTTGTACTTTTTGCATTTCGAAGTAATTTTCCTTCTCTTTAGGAATAAACCAAATTCCTTCCCAGGGTCTTTTTGAGCTCCTTGGTGGGAGCTAGGGAGTCAGAGAATAGGAAGCCTTAGCTTAAGAAGTTTGGAAACCTTTGAACTCAAGAGGTGCAGAGCAGGAGGAGGTCTCATTCCCACACGCCCAGACTCCTTTGTTTCTTCCTTGCTCCACTGACACTTCCAGGTTTGCTTGGTTCCACAAGGCATTGCCAAGGAGCTTGGATGAAAAGGAAGATGCTTTGCTGTAACACTCTCCTGACTTGAGTAGCAAAGAATTAATCATGAGTGGTGGTGATGCAGCTGAAGCTCTTAGCAAGTGTCTGTTAAATCCTGAGATACCTGTTTCTACTAATTCTGGGTTTGCTGGCAGTGAAGTCTTGTCGAGGGGATAGATTGCTCTAACTGTTGCCCAGCCCTTCCGTGGGGTCACTCTGTCAGGTGTCCACTGGAGGGTCTGCAGTGAAAGAGGGAAGATGTTCTGCCATGCTGCATTTCTAGCAGGGTGCAGTGCCTCGCCTCGCTGACGGGGATGTGGGGACTGTGTCCCAGGTTGGGAGTCGCTGGTGGTGGAAGTCCAGAGCCAGTAATCTTTTATGGAAATTCTGCTGACTTCCCTCAAATTCTGTTTAGCTTCTGTAAAGTGTGGGCACTGTGCCAAGGTCTCCATCATAACCTTTGATTTTTAGCAAAAGGGTCACTGGCTTTGCAGCAAACTTGGCTGCTGCTAGATACGTTTCCTCCTCTTCCCACTCGTTCTGCGTGTGCCTGGGAGCTTGCTTTCAGGTGTGTTGTTGCATGTGATTTTCCTGGCCTAGAAGAGGTGACCTGAGGCCTCGGGGTGCCTGTTGTTTGAGTCCCGACTGCCCAGCTCCTTCAGCTGTGAGTGGCCTTGCATGGATTTAGGTTACTGTTTGCTCTATTCATTTTCGGATTGGGTTTCTTCCCAGGTTTTGAAGGCTGTTCCATGGTTCCCACCATTTACCCCCTGGAGACCCTGCACAACTCCCTCTCTTTGCGACAGGTCAACGAGTTTCTGACAGCTGTGTGCAGGAGCTGCAGCGACTCACATGTCCACTCGACCGCAGGTACCGGGGAGCTGGGCTTGTCTCCTGGTTAAGCCAGAACAGGGTGGAAGCAAGGAGAGCTTTTGGCCTTTTACATTACTGGAACAGATCAGCCTGATAGGACTGGCAGTAAGTGCAGTCTCTGAAACCTGCTCTGGGGTGTTCTAGCCCTGGAGTCAGCTATGTAATACAGCTCAGAGATGTTCCAGGCTGCTTACTTGAGAGACAAGTAAGGTCAGGTTTGTCTGTAGCTGAGTATGGTGACATGGATGCAAACTCCAGATTGGGAAATCTTAGCCCTCAGGCTGCCAGGAGCTGATGAACAGGCACAGCTCTCAACCTGCACTGTTCCTGAGCTCTTCCTGGAGTGCCTGCTGGGACATTCCTGTATGTCTCTCTGAATGTTACTGACCTGTGTCTTTTTTTTTTTTTTTTCCATGAAGCTTTGTTTGATTCAATGATTGGCAGCCAGATACCAGGAGACCCCTTTATGTCCCAGCGAATCCTGTCATCGTCCTCTTTGCCATTGCGCCAGCGTTCAGATAAGCCTCCTTGGTGTGAGTGTGCTCCCTTCTTGGTCAGGGGTAGATGTGATGATGACGAAGGGAGGTAAAGGGTGCCAAATCGTGGAAGCCAAGTATTTGTGCTCAGGCCTTCTGTGTTCTGCCCTCAGAGGAGCACAAACAGAAAGGGAAGATAGGTAGAAGGGAAAGTAGTCCCGTGTCCCGTGAAAAAGCTTTCAAAGAACCATACAAAAAGGGACTCTAGTATTGTACATCACGGGGACATCTCCTGTTGGATGGATGCTGTCTCTCTAGGCATCCTGTGTTTTGTGCACTAGGGGATGGAGGGAGCTTCATTTGCACCTCAAGTTTAGTGATTCTCCATGACACTTGGTCAGCTCAGTGTTGACACTGGAAATGTCTCTTTTCCTGACCAGCCACATATATGCCTCAGCCAGAGCTCCATGCAGGAGAGCCCATCACTTAGTTCTTCACCTGCAGGCTTGCCTGTAGCTCTTAGACCTCAGTTGTCACAGTCTCTGCAGAGCTGGTGACTGTTAGTTCCCCTTTGCAGATCTGACTTTAACTCAAAAGGGAAAGGGCTAGGCAAGAGTTGCACAGGAAGTGCCTTAATATAATGCAAGTCAAAGTTGCGACTGGAAGAGCAGTTCCACTTGTCTCCTGGCTAGACACTTGTGCTAGGAGTAGCACACGTTTGTGTAGGCCATGAGGTCAAGGAGCTGTTCTAACTGAAACCAGCTATTTAGTCCTCCCTCCTTATTGGATTAGATGGAATCTAGGCTCTAGCTCAACATTCAAGGATTGCATGTGTCAGGAACCAAGAGGAATCAAAGTTCAAGCTGAGAGTGTTCTGCAATAACAAGGGAGTGAAAGAAACTGCTTTCAGCGCAGAGCCCATCACCGCAGAGCACGTTTTGCTCTCTAAGAACAGAATCCACTCTCGGCTGCACACCAGCACAGCACTGTATGTCAAGATGTAATTGTGGTATTTGTGCTTGGGTTTTCAACAACTGAGCTACCAGGAACACACCTAAGAGCGGCTGCAAGCCCCTGCTAGGTTCCATGGCATGTAGATGACCCTCATCTGTTGGCTGTAAAGCTCTGGTATTGACAGCTTGGGTCTCCCCAAGATTTGGGCTGGGGAAATAGCAGCTAAATGTTTAAGACTCTTCTTCCTCTTTGCAGATAGCAGTGGTCCCTCCAGTACTGTCTCCAGTGCAGGCCCATCCTCCCCAACCTCTGTGGAAAACTGTGCTCGTTTCAGCTTCATGGAGAAACTTTCTGTCAGCCCCCCCAAAAGTGAGGAGCAGCTGACTGGCCACTCCCCCGAGGAGGAAGAGAGACAAACTCCAGGCAGAGTGTTTGATGTGGAGGTGGGCATGTCTGGGCTGTTGGTGGCAGAGCCAAGTGCCCCAGGAACCCTCAGCTGGAATAAGGGCCCAGAGCCAGGCATGGTCCTGGAGCTGTGCAGGAAGGAGCTGGCAGAGGAGGACTCTAACCCAGAGGAGAAGAGCATGGTGGAGCTGGATGAAGCAGAATCAGCTGGGAAAATGTTAAAGCCAAGTAACACAGGGAACCCAAAATGTGGTGCAGGGTCTGATGTAAGGCTGGCTGAGGAGATAGTGCAGCCAGGTGAGGAATATGTGGGGGGGGTCATGGGCCTGGATCAGTCAGGGCTGTCCAAGGAGATCTTGGTGCCCAGTGAAGAGGAGCTGCTGGAAGAGGTGTTGGACCCAGAGCACATGGGTGAGGAGCTGATGGGAGACAGCGCTTTGTCAGGCCAGCTTCTCTCTGGTCACCCGTGCAAGGTGCAGCCACTGTCTCCTGAGAAAAGCGGGGAGGAGCTGCAGCTGCTGTGTTGGGAGGAGCAGCAGAATTAGTGGCTCACTGGACAGCACACTGCAAGTGCTTCTATCCTGGAGGCAGCCCAGCTTCCTGTACAGCACCTCATGCAGCTGACTGCCCACAGCACAGAACAAACCATGTCCCAAGGCCACAGGAGTCTAGGGCAGGGAAGAGTCTGCCCTCCTCCTCCACAAGCCAGCTCTTTGCCATTTGGCAGGAGATAATGCCCCATCTGCCTCATTAAAGGAACACCACATGCAGTCTTCCTACTGCCATGGCACCTCCATGGAGTGGGGACATGGGGCTGCACTGGTGTCCCAAGGGCCATATGCTCACTGGGACAGCAGAGTTAGAGGATTGGTACAGCCAAGGCTTTGGGGGTGGTAGGTCTGAAGGGGACAGATGCTTCCTTGAGATCTTTTGGCCCATAGCCTTCAGAAAAAGGCTTTCTGGGCATAAAGTAATCTGATCCATCACAACCACCAACCTCTTCTCTGCTCCTTCCTTCTTCCTCTCTTAGGTCCCACCACTGGCCAGCAAAAATCAGGTCCAGAGGGTCCATGGCAGGAAGACTAGGAGAAGGAGGAAGCATTCTGAATGATTGTGGAATGAGAGTAGTGAGGGGAGATCAGGTTATAGACTGACACTTGCAAGAAAACATTTCTTTGGTGTGAACTTGGATGTTTTCCTGCTTGGCTGGGACAGGCCGGCAGGAGCCTGGCAATCCAGCCTGAGAGAGGTGGGCAGGGAGGACACACACGGGTTTTTTTTCTAGTCCCCAAGGGTCAGGCAGGGTACAGCTCTGAAGTCTTGGTGACAGAAATGAAATGAAACTTCTGTTTGAACAAATCAGGATGATTAGAAACCAATAAGGAGAACTCTTTATTATATATTAAATGAAAAGTATTTAATACATATTTATGTACATGACTTGTGAGCACAAGCCTGAGAGCAAGGTTGGCATGAGTGTTCCTGCCACATCCTGGGTGCAGGCCAGGGCTGTGCCTCCTCCATTTATGGACAAGTCTTAGTCTTTGTCTGTAGCTAGGATCTGTGTTTTTGTGCAGCTGTGCCCAAAGATCTCCACACTGTGTTGTGATGATGTGTTCACAGTAAAGCCATGCTGTGGCTCCAGTGTCTGTCTCAGTTTCTGCTGCTGACTGGGAGGGGGAGGAACTGCAGGAGCTCTGTGTGTCTGTCTGTGG
>VWZX01010985.1:82756-165905 GCA_013399015.1 Galbula dea | reverse complement strand
CCCCCATCCTGCCCCACCCTCCCACAGCCAGCAGTGGTGGCACCTGCAGAAGGTCCCTGTGGTACACAAGAGCTGTCATCCTGCCAGGATTTGTGTGTGTCTTTCTGGTGGAGGCAGGACTCACCTTTGTACACGGGGAGCAGGGTCTGCAGCACTGCAGCGCTCTTACATTCCCCAGGACCACAGATGTTCTTGGTTGGAGCTGCCATCCTTAGGCAGAAGCCCACAATAGTGAGCACAGTCAAGGGATGGTACAGGACAGGCCTCACCAGGTTCCATGGCTGTGTCCCACATGGCCTTGGCTGCTGTGCAGAGGCCAGCAGAGGGGAGTCCTCTAGAGTGGAAGGGGCTGGAGCTGCAAATCACTCTCCTGGGCTCAGTGAGGGTGGGTGTCCTAGGTAGACTCCATGCCCCTGACCTGCTCATCCCTTCCCCGGGGCCACAGGAGGTTTAGCACCTGCCAGTGAACGTGAGGTGCTGGAGGCCAGGCTGGGGCTGGCCTGGGCTCAGTGGCTGGGTGGCAGCTGGCCAGCAGTGGAGGGGAGGAATGGACTCAACCGAAGAACAGTTTGAAACCACAGGAAGTGCTCTCGTTGGCATTTAATGTGGCTTTATTATTAATGTGTTGGGCTCCTCTCTTGACAGCAGTTAGTTACAAAGTGTGTCATGTGGAAATGGGCAAAGGGACAGAACTCAAGGAACTTAATTAAAACAGAAACATGATGCTGAAGAAAAGAATCAGGGCTCTGTTCTTAAAACATTTAGTATAGAAGAAGCTAGGAGCACAAGCTGCCATTTTAATACAGTTAAGACGTTCACTTTTTAATTATAGGTTTAAAATAGTGTTTTGTACCTATTACATACAGGAAGATTACGCATTGCTGCCCACATGCAGAAACAAGCAAAAGCAGAGTTTAACTGTTTCTCTCTATAGTGTTTTGTTACCTCTGGCTCTGGATGGGTTCTGCTGGCTCCTGCAGGCTGAGCAGGGTCAGACTCTTTACAACTTGGCATTTTGACAAGTCTTTTTCCCCATAGGTTTTTAAGATGGGGAGAGGGAGAAGCTGAAGGCAGAACAGACTGCCACAAAAGACTAAAAAAACAACCAAACGTGTGGAGCCTAGAGGACAGGGAAGCGAACTGATCTAGGATAAAGCTGTCCAAGCAGCTTAGCTGCAGAGTGCAGGAGCAGGGCACACGCAGGGCAAGTGTTTCTACTGGAACACTTGCCCCAGTGACCACACTCCTGCCTGGAGGATGCAGGCACCTTGCAAAGTCTCACTATTCCTGCTGCTTAGTCAGAATTGCTTCAAGTTTAACACTGAGAAAACATTCAATTGTAGATCTACCTAAAGTTAGTGCATTAGCTTTTACACCTAGTCACGCTCAGGAAGCCAGTCTATGAGGGTCACGTTTGTTCCTCTGCTGGCAGCCTGCGCCTGCGCCTGCTCTGACTGTCAGACAGTCTCCGTCCAGGGTCTCTCCCAGCTCTCAAGCAACCCTCCCGCCCCGCCCCCAGCAGTGCCTGGGGACCAGAGCAGGTGGGTTGCTGCCACAACCAACACACGTGGAGACTGGCCCCATCGGGTTACAGAAAGTGACACTTATTCTGGTAGCACACACACCGTGGTTCCATGGTTAATTAATTGATTCAGCGCAGGGCAGGGATTTGCTAAAGCCCCGAGTAAGCTCCCATGCTCCTAACAAGGGCTGGCTGCTCCCAGGGGAGGGGCTGCCAGCCTCCGCCTTTGTCCTGCAGCTGCTGGGTTTAGACACAGCCTCGCAGCCTGCAAGCAGAGACCCCTTTTGCTGCCAACAAGTTCTCTGTGGTCTTCTTTACATTGTTGTTTAAATTGCAGCATTTAAGGATTTGTACTGAGAAAACCTCTGAACTGATACTAAGAGCACATGGTGTCATGTTAACATGTATAAATTAAAGTATTAAATCCACACAAAATGCAGCTTAACATCAAAAAATAAATATATAAATTAAATGCAAAATAAACCATTTCCCTAGAAACTCAATTTTAGTCCTAGGAGCAGGTTTCTAAGCAGCATTTCATTTAAATCAGCTGCCAGAAAACCAGCACTGAGACTGAAGTGTCCCAGGCAAGCACAACACGAAGTCCTAGGGTGCTTGCTACAGAGCCAGACCTCAGCTCAGGGCCAAGCCTCGTGGGTGACAGAGCAGAAAAAGATACCTTTAAGTTGTAGTGTCATGCCTTGCAGCATTGCTCTCCTTCCCCAGAGCACACCCTACTGCCATCCTCTTCTTACAGAAAGACAAAAGCTGTCTCTGCGGTAGGACCCTCTTGTGATGCTCTCTGCTGTGGCAGAGGCTCACGGGAGCTGCAGGCTCTGCACACCTGATCACTCACCCTCCAGAGCTGCTCTGGCCCCAGGGGCTGGGAGCCCCCTGGCTGGAGCCAGTGTGCACACCCATGAGGTTCGGGACTGCTGTTTGGGAACAACAATGCACTCATGGCATACAACTGCACTTCTGCCAGAGAGCAAGGACATAGCCCACAGAGGGCAGCAAGGTGTGCACAGCAGAGTTTTGACAGCACCTCATCTACGCTGGCGACAAGGGTC
Organism: Galbula dea; assembly: GCA_013399015.1. NCBI lineage: Eukaryota > Metazoa > Chordata > Aves > Piciformes > Galbulidae > Galbula > Galbula dea. The sequence continues at coordinate 163,313 of VWZX01010985.1, read as the reverse complement.
TGCACGTCCCTGCCACAGGTGTGGAGGAACTAAGAGCAGCTACATTTACTAAACTAATTTCCTGCAGTGTTTTTGGAAAGGGGTTCTTTTTCCTTACACCACAAGGTTCTATTCCCCACACCCTGGACACTTAGAGGTGGGGCAACAAAAACTCTGAACACAGCTAAGAGGCTTAGACCTGCTGACATACAGGCAGGGAGGAAAACTGCTGCTGCCTGCAGAGCTGGCACACATCAACTACTCCAGCCAGATGCTGGCTGCTCGCAGGGTGGCATGTGGGTTCCTCAGCAGCCTCACCACACTCCTCAAGAAAGCCTTTGGTTTACAAGGACAGGGAGGTCTCTTGTACATCATGGCCAACATCGGCCAGGGTTGTTTCAGCCCTCCTGCTTTGGAGGGGGCTGTAGTTGTGCGTTTGGATACTCTCTCTGCGTGACGGTTCAGGCAATAGCTCCTCTGTGCCTCCTGCTATCACACCACTGATGTGAGCAGTAAGTTGGCCACTCTGTGTGCAAAGCTCAAGTTAGCAGGTTAGGAATGTGCTCTTTATAGCAAAGAAGAGCAAGCTGAACCCTCCCTTCCACCAAACTTGTCCTTTGTCCCAGCTTCTTGAGCATGGTGAGCAGGTGCAGCAGGATGCCGCAACCAAATGCATAGGACAGAAACCTGCAGGGCTGCTAACAGTGGTCCTGCCTAGCTGGAGTGCAGCTCAGAACACCACCACCATGTTCAAGGCGGGAGATAGAAGAATGACCTTCACTGTCAAGTTACAGTTGGAGGGTTTCACCTTCCCTCATCTCCTAAGTGCATTTTCTTTGCAAATTTGTTTTCTTCTCTGTCCCCCTTGCCCCCATGCACTGTCTACATGCAGCAGCAGCACTTCAGCCCTCACCAGAAAGATGAGGTTCATGGTGCTGCGAGTTAAATGACAACGCAGCCAGGAAGAGAGTAGAACAAGCTCTCACAGCAGCAAGGCAGCCAAGATAGTCTACAGAAACTGTACAGGCAGCAGAATAAAGCAGGGAAAGTAACAGTGCCCCTGGCCTGCAACTGCTCTTGCACAAACTCTTAGCTCAGTCCAGAATATTACAGAGCCCTGCACTTCTTTCTCATGGCATCCAGTGCTGAGCTAGATGGATACCCGATTGCCTGACAAATGGGAACCATGTAGAGGACTAAACCAGAGAAGAACTGGACTGTGATTAGATGGTGTCTCTGATCAGTGATTGAAGAGTCAATGGATTTACGCAAAGTGTGGGAGATTTAGAATTCAATCTTACAGGCTGGAAAAGATTCATCCTGCATCACAACAGTGCTGCTGCTTGCCAGTACCATGATATTTAGGTCCTGCTGTTTCTCATGGGTCTGTTGGTACCATTCTCGTGTCACCTCAGTATCATGTGTTGGGATCAAAGTCACCTGGGAAAAGAAAGCAGCGGGGATGACTGTCTGAGAACAACTGCAGTGACAAACAATTCCCACAGGAGCTGAGGCTAAAATTTCCCATTAATTTTGGAACACTGTACCCTTGGTACTGCTCGTTCTACTTAATGTCTTTCAAACGTCAGGTTCTCTGAGGCAGAGCTGGTGCTTTGTCTTATGCAGTACCTGCACAACGGTGCTCTGAGCTGGCTGTAAACTGGCAGCCTTAGCATCACCGTGACGAAAATTACTGCAGTGCAGGGAAGAGCATCTCTCCGTGGAGCTCCAGAAACAGCCTTATAAAGATCCCTTAGTGTGAAAAGGAACAATGCTGAGACTGTCACTGTCAATGGGCTGATATCAGACTTTATGTGCCTATTGACCCAGAGTGCAGCTCAGGGATCTGGAAATATGAGGCTACTTCCTCTGGAAGAACATGCATGCTTTTTTGTACCTGTCTTCAGAAAGAGTGCTCACCCACACAGGATGTCCTGCAAACACTAAGCAAGAGCACTGGTTTAAAAGCACTAATAAAAAGTTGCTATAAAAAAGATCTTCAGCAAGCAAGGCTTGCAACAAATGCCACTGGGTGTGGGACACTGATGAAAATTCAGTCTGTGATGGTGCTTGTTTTCACTTGAGGATAGGTTCTTCCTGCAGCAGATGAGGAGTGGTGCATGATCTCTAAATTCTTTCTTCCCTCACAAGGATGTGGAAAGGAGGACATATCTGATTCCTCTCACACAATTTTGCAGGTCTCCTCCTCATGGGTACAAACAGTACTGTTCCAAGACTGCAGAGCAGAATGCGCCCAGTACTATTTGCTTCCTCTTAAGGTACTCCCTCTGGGTATGTTTGTGACACATACCTTCTCCCCAGCACTTGTGACACAAGAGGCATCACACACACTCCTTGGTACTTCCATGACCTACCTGTAGGTTCTCCCCCCACTGAGACTTTCCTTCCAGGAGTGCATCCAACACTGCACGGCTTGGTTCTCCATTGGCTGCATCGTTCCCACTCACAACGTAATATGACGCTCGGACCCGCCTGAAGAACTCCGGATCTGTGTTCTTCCCACTGCAGTGGTTGGGGATGTATGCCAAGTCCACATAGACAGGTGGACCCACGGGCACAGGCAAACTGCTCTTAGGACTGTTGGAAGCTTTGGAAAAAAGAAAACAGAGGCTATCAAAACCCTTCTGGAAAGGACAAACTCAGCACTGGAGGACTTGAATTCCAGAAAGGTTTTTCCCTGCAGCTGCAGCAACAAAGTTAAGATTTATCCAGGCTCTGCTGCTCAGAGGTGACCTGGGTGCACTTTGGGGCCAGTGCTGTCACACCTCTTGGGAGGGAAAGGGACTTCTGCTCTTCTCTGGGGAGGGACTGGAAGGCTTTAGGCTCAGAAGTCTTTCCTGGAGAAAGAAATTTAAAAAAAAAAAAATCTGCATTATTAGCTTTTGCAGAATTGTCATCCCAATCAGTATTTAGTCCTGGGGGCTTTTTTGTTTTTGTAACCTACGTTTGATAAGAAATCTGTTCTGAGAGCCTTCATATGCTACCCTAGAGTTGCTCTCTCTTCAGAAGTGGCTGCACTACAGAGGCTGAGAGTTTTCCTCAAGGCTTTGACCTTTTGATCTTTTAGAGTTATTTGTGTGGCCGCATCTCTACCTTGTCACTGCTTATAACTTTTTAATGCCTGACTGGGAAGTCCTACTCTCTGTTCTGCCACATATAACCCACTGCTTTTTCTCTGTGTTGGAACTAAAAAGAAAGTGCATGCTTAACCAAGAATTCCTTACCAGGGTTTGTTTTGATGCCATTTACAAGGCTTTTGCCAGGATTGCTGTGGCTACTCCGGGATAACTCATCCTCTGTGTGAGGAGGCTGCACGAGTGTGTTACGCTGTTTGGGCTTCTCCCCTCCATCCTTTTTGGCAGTGACAGATTTTGGAGATTTGTCCAATGGCTGCTTCACAGGAGTGGGCGATCGCTTCCCTTTCGCATCTAATTTCCGGGCAGGCGAGGAAGATTTGGGCTTGCTCAAAGGCTTCCTCACACCTTTGCTCTTGTCTTTTATGTCCTTCTTGGAAATTTTATCAGTTCTGCTCACGGTCTGCTCATTTACCAACGTATCAGGGTCTACCATGCAGACATCAGGGTGAGGAGGATGGGGATGGGGATCTAACATTGGAACAGGCTGAGGATCATGGCTGGCCCTAGAACTGGTGTGATGAGCACTCCCAACAGCTTTGTCCACTGGGAGGAAATCAGCATCTTCATCCGAGTCCATGTTGGCATCTGCTGTGATGGACGGACATTCTTCTGTCTCAGGTGGGACATCTGAGTCTGACTGGGAGGTTCCAGAATCACTCGCAGATGTTGGAGGGGTTTCCTCCACTGTGGCACTTTGCATGGGGCTACTACCAGTATGGGGTGGTCTTCCTTGCACTGAGGGATGACCGTCCTCCTGTGAGAGGTCACTGTCTTCAGAGAGCTCATGAGGGCTTGGGTTTATGAATGAGGGGGAGAGCTCTCCCTTCCTCTGTTTATATTCACATGAGGAAAATTTCTGCCCACAATCAAAATTGCCTCCTAAGTGTGGCTCCACCTCATGGGAAGCATCTCCACGGTCCTCTGTTTTTCCACCCCTCTGCACATCTGGGAAAAAGGGCTGGAAACTGTGTTCAGGAGACATCAGAGAGGAAGGTCGACTCTGCCTCTCTGTGGCCTCTTTGCCTGCACATGGAGAAAAACTGCTGTCAGAATCAGGACATGTTTTTTCATCTTTTGCCTCTGCTGCATGGTATGCACTTTGGAAAGCTTGCAGGCTGGTGCTCACCTCTGTTGGACCATTGGCTGTGGTTTCATCTTCATGCTGAGGATGAGGAAATGATGTCAACACGTCAGGTAGAGACGTCAGTGTCATCAGCTGTTCTGCAAATGGTGCCTTCCGCTCTGGACTGCTTACACAGGGCTGCCGTTGTTTCTCTGCAGAGAACGGTGCGGGCTGTGAACTCTGGGACTCCTTTCTGCAGGGTGAAATGCTGTCACCTATGCCTCTTGTGAATGGAGAACCATGTTCTTCAGCAAACACAGTGTCTCTGGTTTCAGCTGTATGTGCTTTCACAGCATTATCTGAAATCTGTGGAGAGGCATCCCAAAGACTCTGGGTACCCGGTTCTGCTCCTGCACCTGCGTATGTGGAAAACATCTGGGAGTAGAAACTTTCTGCTGTACTCGGTATCACAGGAGTGGTAGCTTCAGATGAAGGTTCCTCTGACAGGCTGGAGTCATCTTTCACCTGTTGTTGGGGCACAGACTCTCTTTCCACAGCTCTGGAAAACAATTTATCTTCTTCGAACGGACTCAGTGATGAGAAGTTAGTAAAAGATGAGTCAAGGCTGCTGATTTTCTTAGAAACCTCCAAGTACTCATCTTTCTTCCCTTGGTCTGACAGCAAAGTACAAGGAGCCTTTAGAGGGAGAGAGATATCCCCTAAATGGCTTGCTGAGGTTTGCTCACATGTGAACACACTGGATGACTCACGCTTTCCTAGCAGGAAGCATTCAAACCCAGAGGAGCTCTCCATCACTCTGCCCTCTGCTGCCGTGCCCTTTTTGCATGTCTCGTTCTGCTTTCCAGATTTCAAGTACTTGGCTTGCTCTTGGAACTCTGAGACCACTGTTGCACTTGGATCATCTGTTACACAGAAATGTGAGTCCTTTGTGGATTTTTCAGCAACCTCTCTCTTTGGTGAAGAAACTTGTCTTAAACAGGACATTTCTGAAGCCTGCTCATCTCTGCCTGTGTCTGGCAGGTCACTGCAACCAGCGACATACGTCCCTACAATGGTGGCTGATGCAGTTTTCCTACCTCCATATTCCTCTTTCCATCCTGGATCAGAGGGGGATGAGGCAGTAGAACTGGGTGACACGGACTCCTGACGTGTGCTTTGCAGAAGGGGTTCTGATACGTGAAACTTGTCCATTGCTGAGATGTGTGCATAGACTGTGCTTGCAGCTTCCCCAGGGCTCTGCAGCTTAGACTCCTTTTCAGATTTCTCCTTAGCACCTTTTTCTAACTCCGAGTCGCTTGTGCTTTCTTCCCCTGGACCTGCTTTCTCATAGTACGTATCTTTGGCATTTGGGCTTTCAGATTTCAGGGACAGAGATGTCTGCTCCTGGCTAGACAAAATGATGTTGTCATCTGGACATCCCATCTTTTCTTGATAAAACGTGTCAGTCATGTCTGTGGGAGACTCAAGTGCTGTGCTTGCAGATGATAGGTGCAGTTCAGAGTCCAGATTTGCTGGCACAGCAGAAGACACTTTCAGTTTTTCCTGTCCTTCAGATATCCTAGGCTTATCCGTTTCAGACACGGGCAAGTATCTTTCATGAATGTCTGTATAGTCAAAGGCTGAATCTGCTTTATCTTTAGGGGATGCTGGAGATGACAACTCCTTCTCAGCAGAGGTGTAAAGGCAGGACTCTTCTTCCTTTGCAGAGATGTGAAAACTTTGACCTTTTTGAGATAGCAGTGCTGTTGCTGGCACCTTGTCAGTGTGACCTGGGCTGTCTGCATCCTTGGGTGTGAAAGGGGAGGGTCCACCACCAGATACTATTATCTTCTCATAGATGTCAGCATACTTGAAACTTCTTTCATCAGGGTAGGGAGTTGGTTCTCTTTCTTCTTGCTCTTGTCTTGTGGAACTGTCATCACCTCTGGGTCTGCAGACCCTTTCCTCATAGGAATAAGGCTCAGGGGAGCTCCTGGAGTCAGCCTCTGGAGGAGACGTCATTCGGCTGGCAGAATCCACAGCTTCAGAATGGTCCACAGCAGCACTGCTTTTTTGACAAGGGTCTTGTCCTAGAGGAAAGTGTCCACGCTGCCCTGACACTGCAGCATTTTCTTCTGGGGATGCTGCTACATATTCGTATTCTGCTGGTCTTGCAGATTGCAACAGAGTAGATGCTGCTGCCATCTGCTCTTTTCTTCCTGTATAGTCATAAAGGCCCTCAGGGGATTTAAAGTCATCCTCTTGTTTTCGATCTGACTTGTATTTACAGTCTATTTCCTGATAGAAATCACTGATGTCTGATTTCTTCTCTGTGTCCTTTGATGGGACTTCCTCCTGTGAAGGTGGCTTGCACTGGTCTAACTTGTAAGGCCTTTCTGCTTCTGGTGTTGTGTCAATCTCCTTTTTCAGAGTGGTTGCCGTTATGGACTGGGGAGATGCTGTCAGTGCTTGGTCTAGTGACTTTGCATAGCTACCTAGGACAGTTTTCTCGTCATCATCTAAGTAGAAGTAATCTTGTTTAGATGTCAATGACAACTCTTGCCTATCTTTGTTTCCAGTTAATGTTTTGGCCTGATTTTCCTCACCAGAGACATACCAAGATGAGAGAGCAGAACTTTCCATTTGTGGTCTTTCTGAGAGAGTGATGTCAGCAGGAACTATTTCCACTTTCTTTGTTTCTAATGTAGGTTTAGCACTCTTCTGTGTGCCATCTTCATAACCACACAACTTCATCTTTAAACATTCTGCTTCTGCTTGCAGCACCCCAGGTTTAGACAGACTCTCATCCTGCTCACTGGGTAACTGCCTTCCTCTTCCCTCTGTTCCTTCCTGAGAATACCCATATGCAGAGCCCCATGCATCACTTTCTGCTCTTCGCCAGGTGTGACTATCAGGCACTGCAGGAGACAGGATCTCCTCCTCTCTCATTTTAGGAAGGGATTTTGTTTCATATTCTGGCACCTCATCCAAGAATGTGCTCTCTCTCTCTTTATCATACCTTTGCCGCCTTCCCTGGACAGGGATCTCCTCCACCTCTTCTGGAAACCACACTTTCTTCTCATAACTTAAATCTTTCATGTAAAAGTCTTCCATTTCTGGAGATTTTTCTTCTTGAGCTTCCTCGAACCTGCAAGATTTTACACTTTCAGCAGAAATGTGTGAATATGTTTTATCCTCAGCTGGGCTAGATTCTGTGAAGTGCAAGCCTTTTGCATCTGGAGATACTTCCTGAGAGCCCAGGCCTGCAGTTCTTCCCCTAAACAAGTCCTTTTCTGCTGCAGAAGATAAACTGCTGTCACCTGGAGACATTTCTTCACTCGAAGTATCTCTGGGTGACATGTCTTTAACTGAGCTACTTTCTGGGCAAGGAAAAGATTTTGACACCTCTTTTGTGACTTCTTTGGCAGAAATTTTCAGTGATTTTTCATGTGTAACTGGGCTCTGCTCTGTGAAATCCATGGATTTCACAGCTTCTGAAGGGAATTTGTCAGTAAAGTCAGGCATAGTTTTTTCTTTTGGAGGCATCTCTTCTGTGAAACTAAGAGATTTGATGTCTTCTGGGGTAATTCCTTTGACAAAAAGGTCTGAAGAGATTTCTTTGCTGGGACTCTCAGTGAGAGAAATGGATTTGGCCTCTTCTGGAGAAATGTCTTTAACGGAAACATGAGAAGATTTTTCTTCTTCTGAGATGTCTTCTGTGAAATACAGCAGTTTTCCTTCTTCAGAAGTCATTCCCTTAACAGAAAGATCTGAGGATTTTTCTTCACCAATGCTTTTCTCTGTAAAAGAAAGCGATTTGGTGTCATCTGGTGACAACTGTGAAGATTTGTCACTTTCAGATTTGCTCTGGCTTGTGAACTGTGGAGGGTCCACACTTCCTAGAGGTGTTTCTGTGGCAGAGAATGGCTGAAAGTGTTTTGAAAATCCCATTAAACTTTCTGTCATTGTTTTAGTTCCTGGCTCCAGAAACACACCTGTGCTGGGTTGAGGCAGCACTGGACACTCCTCCTCCTCCCCTAGTACCACTGTGTCCTGCTTGTGGTAGGAGAGCCAGGGCAGCTCCTCCTTGCCCACCAGTTCCTCCTGCACCTTCTCCCCAGGAGGCACCGGAATGTCACCGCCCAAGTCCAGTTTGTGCTGTGCAGGTCCAAGCATTTCCTTTTCATGTCTGTATGTAGCTGCAGACACCTCATCTTCTCCGAGAGGTTCACCTTTGGCTCCCTTCACCACAACAGAAGTTTGGTCTTCCAGTTTCTTGGCAGCAGCATCTGTTTGTTTTTCAAATAGATCTGAATCTACTGTTTCCAGCTTCTCCTCCACTGGAGACTGGTGGAAAGGTGTGTGTCCTGCACTAGTGGGGCCAGATGGGGTGGGAGAGGCCATTTTGACTGTACTATCATCAGGACTCATGCATCGTTCTTCAGCTTCTGCAGAGTCAACCTGGGAAAAGAGTGCTTCTTCAGCGGACAGTGGCAGACCAGAAGTTTGCGTCACTTCGGTGGGAACACTTATTAACACGTTATCAGGACATCCTTGATAAGCAAGCATGGGGGCATTGTAATGAACTCTGAGCTTCTCAGGTATTTCAGTATTTGGAGTCCCATCTTCTTCTTCCTCTTCATCTTCTGCCTCTTCATGAAGATCTTTTTTTTGAGCTTCCAGTTTTCTTTCTCCTTCTACTAAGGCATGAAACTCTTCAGAGGGTGGAGATTTAAAACATTTGTCTTCCTCCAAGGATGATGTGGGAGAGATTGTGCCAGCCGAGGGAACATAGTCGAGACCTTGGGTTGCTTCCGTCCGAGAGGAGGGAATGCTGGTTACTGTGTCTAGAAGTAAAGAACTTTTCCCAGTCTCTTCTGTTTGTGGTGCTGTTAGAGATGCGACGGATTGATCTTCTGCTACTGATGTTGCAAAAGATGAAAGCTTATCACATTCTGTAATGGAAGTAGCAGAGGATATATGTTCCTCCTCAGCTAGAGGTGCTGCCACAATGTTCGTAGGATATGCCAAGATTTCAGACTCCTGGTCAGCATAGCCCTTGGCTGAAAGGTCAGCAGCAGGCATTGCCTGTATTCCACGTATTGCTTCAAAAGATCCTGGGCGGTCAGGAACAGAAATGTCATAGGCATTGACATCATACTTCAAGTGTGGGATCCTCTCTTCCTGCTCATCGTGTATTTCTTCATCAGAAATGGTCTGCTCTGTTTCTGAGTAGCCTGGGATAGTTTCATCTTGGATATATGAAACATGTTCTGCAGTTGCTCCTGGTGGGACTGGCAGACTGCTCAGATATGACTCTTCCTTTGTTATGTCCTTTCCAAGTAACTTGTTTTTCTCACCCATGTCACTAAATTCTTTTTCCTTTTCTGTAGTGGCAAATACTTTGTCCTCCCTCTCATCCTGATTCAGCTCATAGAAGTCTCTATTCTCTTCCACCTTCTCCTCTGCTTTCATGTGCTGTTCTTCCTTTTCTTCCAGTTCTGCCTTTTCTATCACATCTTCTCTCTTCTCCTTCTCACCCCCTTCCTGTGCCTCTGTCCCCTCAATATACTTTTCACAAGTCTTTGTTTCTGCTTCCCTCTGTTTTCTGTCCAAATAAATTTTCTGCTCTTCCTCCTTTTCCTCTTCTCTGGCCGCTGATGACCAAGCACCCTTTGCTAAGAGGTCTATCTGTGATGGTACCTGCTCCTTGTCTGGAAACAGCTGAACGTCCTTGTCCTGCTCAGCTTTTCCCTCGCAGTATCTCAATTCGCAATTATCATCTATTGTTCTTTCATCCTCTGTTTTTGCAGCATGACCTGCTCTCAGCTCCAGCTGGTGGACTGCCTTTTCCTCTGCTGGTGATTCTTTTTTTGTATCAGCAGTATTTATTCCCTGATCAGGAATGTTTGTTTTCAAAATCAGATCCACTTCAAGGCAACTCTGTGCAATCGTGTCTTTTGTCTCTGTTTCAGGTACTCTCATAGTCTCATCACTGACCTTGGTATCAGACATTTCTCGAGTCACCTGCAAGGCCCCTTTCTCCTCCTGCTTCAGTTCCTCAAAGTCCTTTGTAAGATCTTCTGGTGAAGACAGGACTAACCTCTGTTCAGCTACAGAAGTCTCTCCTGGCTCCACCTCTACAGGTGCCTTCTCCACTGGTGATGTCTTCAGGTCAGTAAGTACTTCCTTTTCAGGTTTGACTTTGATCTTCTCAGTTTTGAGTCTGCCTGGAACTTTTGCTTTGTATAATGTTTTTCTTACTTCTGGGGTAAATGGTTTTAAGTCTGGTTTAGAAATTTTTTTGGGCTCTGGTTTGGTTTCTTTCTTTTTATCCTCTTTCTTTGAATCTTTTTTTTCCTCTTTCTTTCCATCTTCTTTTCTTAAATCCTTTTTCTCCTTCTTAATCTCTTTCTTTTCTTTGTCTTTCTTCTCCTCCAGTTTGGATACTTTCTCTTTGAGATGCTTTTTTCCAACCTTGTCTTTTGCCAATTTTCTTTTTTCAGCTTTCAGAGCATCACTTGTTTCTGTCTTTATCTTCTCATGTTTAACAGGTTTCTCAGGAAGTTTCTCCGAGTGTTCTTTAACCTTTTTCTCGGTTTTAGCATCCTTTATAACTTCTGGTTTTGCCTCCTTAATCCCCTCCTCTACTGCTTCTTCTTTCTTAGACTGCTTTGTCACAGATGGCTTGGGGGAAGATTTAAGACTCTCTTTACTGTCAGTTCTTTGTTTAATTTTGGTCTGCTTCAGCAGGGGTGGAGGTATTCCAGAAGTGATATCTTTCTGAGTAGCCACTGGGTACCTCAGAAAATCCAGGTGCTTGAGTTTCTCAAGACCTTCCAGTATTTTATTTTGGGGAGCATTTCCAGGAAACAAAACCCTTACAATTTTCTCTGTTGGGCTAGCTGGAAGCCACACCACCAGGGCAGTGATGGATGTGAGATAGGGAACGGAAATTTCACCTTCTTTCCCATTTGCAAGAATGATTCCAGTCTTTGCTTTACTATTGCCAGCCCATTTCTGCATTAGAAACTGCATTTCTTTACTGTCCTTGACAGGATTCAGTATATACATGTCCAGCTTACCCACTCCCATTTTGTGGAAAAGGGTGATAGGTTCAATGGTACTGCTCACCACTCTGTAGAGAGGCTCTGGTTTAATGCCTAGTCTGCTGAGATACTGCAGTGTCAGACAAGCTTCTTCGATGCTCCTCTTTACTTTCATGGACGATTCAGGCATCTTCAGTTTTTCAGGAACGTTAAAAAAAACCACCCCTAGCTCAGGAGAAATTAAGTTCTTCATCCAGTCACTGTAGTTGGTAGACCCCTGGGATTGTTCTTCCTCTTGCTCAGCAACTTTCCTCTGCAGTAGCCCATTGATGCCAGGTAGATTGTCAGCACCGATGTGGGTGAGTAGGATTGAGTCAATTCTATCCAGGTGCCTCACCAGCTTCCAGAAGCAAGATTTCCTGTCAGAGCCACCATCCACAAGGATGTTAAACCCATTGACAGCAAAGAGAGCAGAATCACCTCTTCCCCCAGGGAATATGTAGCAGCAGGGTTTAGAAAGCTTCAAAAAGCCCCCTGAGGTGGGTGGCTCCAGAAGTTCAAATGGAGATGGCACGTCAACTGTCTCGGAGACATATTCCGCAAACTCAGACACCCCATCCATTTCTGGCAGAACTGGATCAGGATTCAGTTTCAGATCAATAAGTTCTTGAAATCGAGGATGCCCAAGGTTGCTCCAGTCTCCTTCTCCCAAGCACGACACAGTAAGGGAGGCCTTGATATCCGAATCAGTGTTGCTAAGAATCTGGGTGACCTAGTGAGACAAGCACAGAGAAATAAAGGTCAAATAGAGCTCTGAGACTAATTCAGCACTCAAAAAACCAAAAAAACCACAATTAATGCAGAAATGCTGAAGACACCAGGAGCACTTTACTGACAGGAAACACTGGGGATAGACTGAATAGTCCAAAAGCCCACTGCAGACAGATGTGTGGGGCCATGTTCTGCTCTCGTTTGCAGTTCTGAATTTTGACGGGCTGTTATGCTTCCTAACTGTTGGGAGAGCACAGTGACAAGACCTCAGGAAAGAAAATGAAAGCAGGAACCACCTTGTCCTCTTCCTTTACTTCTTACTGTTTAACCAGGGATATCAGCCCCTGGCCTGGGCTCAAAGGTAGCAGTTTCTTTTGATTTGTCACTTCTAACCCTAAGATACCCTGTTCCATGCTAAGCATCACTATCTGAACTTATCCTTGTTCAGAGGCTAGTGAAAGATCACATAGCACTTTGTCTAGTTTTAGCGTCATAGGACTTCCTTTTTTATTGAGATTCATTTTCTTTCCTGGGACTTATTTTTAAAGTCGTGACTCCATTTCTGATATATGTAACAGGGTTGGGGACATGGTATGTGATTACTAAGTAGAATTGAGGTTGATAGAATTTCCAAGGCTCCTTAGAGCTACACAACATGTCCTGAGCAAAGAAGCATTAAACCTCAGACTTCCTAAGTATCTGGAATGAGATTAGTACACTTCTTTACACTGTTTTCACTTGCTTAGACAGCCCTTAATTGACCAGTTAGTGTCCAAATAAATGGATACCAGAAACAAATGAGAACAATCAGCCTAAAATAAATGAGTGTGGGCAGATTGCTGATGTAATTACAGTAACAATGATATCAATTGTCAATACATCACCCAGCCACTTCTGCAGCAACTGTACATTCAGTCAGATGGAGATGTTCTAAACATCCGGCACACAATGATCAGTGGAAGTAGGGCTTATCAAAATCTGAAGCAGCATACCTGTATTGGCAACAAGCACTAACAGAGGAAAGCTATAGCACACCTAGCTAAGATAATTAGCACTGGAGCAGAGATTCAGAGATGTCCTATAAGGTTTTCAAGACTTCACCGGACAAAGTCCTGAGCAATCTTCTCGAAACTCGGTGCTGACCCCGCTCTGTGCAGGGGGTTGGGCCACAGACGTCTCAAGTGCCTTTCCAACCCGAATGATTCTGCAATTCTATGATTAAATAACAACATTTGTAGTTATTTAATCCTCATGTGGTGGATGACTTAAGAATCATCAGAATTAAGTCATCCCCTCATCATCTTTATACACCTCTAAGGAACACTGAACCTTGCGAATGGCTTCTGCTTGCTGGACTGACTGTGAAATGAAGAGAAATAGGCACATTTACTAGAGTGATGATGGCCTCTCTTGGCTGTTTTTGAGAAGATGCCCACAGATATTTTAAGATCTGCTTTAGGAAATGTTGAGTGTGAGCCCACTGCAGAGCCAGCTGCCAGCTTGGAGGGTCTTTCAGGCTGAGCACTTAAAAATGGAATCACCCACGCCTGCCACCTTGGAAAAGCTAAGCCAGAGAGTTAAAGTCAGATGCCCAAGACTATAGCATGAATTATTTATGGTGTGCAGATTTTTTTTTGAGGATTTCAAGCCCATCCTTCTCGAAGGAGTGGCACAGGCTGGATTGCTCTATCATGCACTCTTTGAGCAGGAGGAGACGTGCTGACGTACTGCTCACACTCACCTCTGGGTCTGAAAGTATCTCAGCAAACTTCTGGTAAGTGAAGGTCCCTGTCTGCAGGACCAAGTCTCCTTCCTGGTCTGAGCTCTGACCACAGAAGATCAGTAGTTTGTGGGCTGACGGATCACACACCAGGGAGCGGACCTGTCACCATGAGGCAAAATGTTGCATTAAAAAAATTGTGATAATCATGATCTTTATGTCAAGCAAGGGCAGGACAGCTGATAGGGGTAACATCTGCTGGCATCTGGTCCTTACCTCAGACACAATGCTGTCCACATTGGGATTTACCAGGATCACTGTCTCCAAGGTATCACTCTGGTGATGGAGGGTTCTTTGGCCTGGGGAGAAGCAAGGGATTAGACAGGATGGGAGAAGCTGATGACATAGTATCTGCCTACCAATGTTTTAGCCTCAAAAATTCCACTTCAGCGTGGGTTTGATTGCAAGGTTTCAACTTGCACTCTAGACCCAGTTAATATCTGGGTCTCACAGCAAACTCTTTTCAGCAACAAGGAAAAAGAAATCCCAGTTCTGGATCAGCACACTTTCAACTCGACTCCAATGTGTTCTGAAGTCCGCAGTGCCAGGCGTATTGAGCTGCCTGCTTGTGCTAGACAGCTGTGTCCTGTAAATGCTGGCACAGACCAATTATCCCCTCCAGAGAGAAGTATCTTGCTTCACTGCAGCTACCATGAAGAGGTATCTCTGGAAGTTGCCCAAGCCTTAGTCAGCACAGGGCTTTGTGAGCCAGCTGGTGCAAGCCAACTCACCCTTCATTAGAGTGATGCAGCACCAAAACCAAATCTCTCATCATTCTTAATAAGTTTTTTTTCCTCTCATGAAGTGTTTTTCTTTAATCAAAGCATGCACTCCTAGAGGGAAACTGATGCTGCTATGGGAATCACATGGGTGGTTACAAGGATATTTGTCAAAATTAATGGCATAATGCCTGGGCCCTATTAATTTATTAGAATTAACAGTGGTGAGTGCCTGCCACCCTGAAAGGTGTGGCAAGAGCCATCGTTGTGTACCCATGTCAAAGACCAGGGAAGCAGGACGATGTACTGGACCTTCCTGCAGCATTTCCCCTGACGCTGCAGGCAGCACATTTTGGATTCTGGTCTTTGCAAATACCTACCTCTGCATATTACGTCCACTCTACAAGCCAGGCACTTAGAACTTACAGGGTTTAGACCTTTCGTAGGATTTAAGCCCTCATACAGACTGGAGGGTCCACAGACCTTCAACGAAAATCGACACCTACTTCTATTTTTCATCTTTCAGACCACTGTTGCTCTCTGACATTGTTGCTCTTTCCACCCTCTCTATTCCGCAGCCTCCCATCAGCTCTCTTCCTAGGCAGATCTCTATCCTTCTAAAATAGTGTGATCAAACTGGTATTTCAAACATAGTCACCAAAGGGACACAAAAAGAAAAAGTCAGAGAAAGACCAATACTCAGTATAGCATTAATCAAACTCTGGGATGTTTTTACTCTGGCTGTAAGCAGTTAAGTATAAACCAGACAGATATGCCCAGAGAGCAACTTTCAGCCCAAAATGAGAGTGGCTTTAAGCTCTCAGCAGAACTATTTATACTCTGCATCTCTAGCTGCTTTCTGAACTTATGTTCCTTCAGTTAGTCTAAAAATGTTCCTTCCCGACCAAAACAAAACCATCACTGTGCTAACGACATGCTTGCACTGAGTTCAGTGGCATTTCTGCCATGGGGTGTGGGATGTGACATGGGTGTGGGAGAGGTTGGGAGCCAAAAGCCTTTGGGAAGCAGTGTGGGGAGGGTGCAGATGAGGAGAGCCCAGGAAGTGTTCTGGGCATACACTGCAGCCAACCTACTCATCCTCGAGGTAAAGGGAACTGTGAAGGCATTGCTGGCTCCTTGACACTGCTCAGATCTCAGCAGTGACACAAGGAGTGCCTCATTTCCTCATGGACTGCACTGTACAGTTGTCACACAGCTCACCCCACACCAGTCCCTCCGCCTACACGCTGCTCAGAGCATCGAGGGCAGAAGCAATCTGCTTCCATTTTTCAACAGTAGATCTGGGATGAAGTGGAACCCATGCCATTCTCCAGGCTTCAGCTTCTGCCACCTTGCGGCCTACATATCCCTAATGGACCTGTTTGGCAGTTGCTACCCATGTCACTTGGAGAACGCGGCTGGGTGTACAGAACCAACACCAGCAGTCTCTTCCCTGTGACATGTGAAAGAAAGGCTCCCAAGCAGAGTCACCAGTGCCCAACACATGGGCTTCCTTCCAGGCACCAGGTGGCATGGTGCTGCAGAGGCAGTGCCAGCCTGAGGACTGCTGGCTGGGCAGTGCCTGGCGGACAATGCCAACTGTACAGGGAAAAGGTCCTGTCTGCAAGACTAACAGGCATGAAGATACCATTGCTCTGTGCTGTTTCTGTGGTTCAAGCCCAAGCAGCTGAGCTGTCGCTGCTGAGACTGGTAAACAAAGCATGGCTGGTTAGCATTCTGCTCGCATCATCTCACCGCCTCCCCCCCGAGCAGCTGTCCCCTTGGTACTCGAAAGAAAGAGAAGGGTTCAAGCTGTGGGGCCAGCAGCTGCTGGCAGATGGAAGGTAGGAATGATGAAGTACTAAGTCTTGTGAAAGGCTGTGAAGATGATTAAGGGACTGAAGCATTTTCATATGAGGTAAGGCTGAGACACTAAGACTGTCTAGGCTGGAAAAGAGAAAGCTTGGGGTGGGGGAGGGATCTTATCAATATGTATAATTACCTCACGGGAGGGAAGGAAGATGAAGTCAGACTCTCAGTAGCACCCAGTGACAGGGCAAGGGGCATAAATTAAGACAGAAACAATTCACAGAATCATTAAGTTTGGAAGAGACCTCTAAGATCATCAAGTCCTAACATTGACCTACCACCACCACACCACTAAACCATGTCCCTAAGAAACACATCTGTATGTTTTTTAAACACTATCTGAACACAAAAAAACACACTATTTTTTCTGTGAGGATGGTCCAACACTGGAATAAGTTGTACCAAGAGGTAGTGAAGTATCCGTCCTCAGAGATGCTCAAAACACAAGTGGGCACAGTCCCAGGAAACCTGCTCTAGCCGATCCTTCTTGAGCAACTGGGGTTGTGCTAGATGGTCTCAAGAGGTCCCTTCCAACCTAGGATTCTTTGACTCCGTGAAGCAGGGCAGTACTCCAGACCTTTCCTCCTGACCTGCTGCTGGGCAGACTCCCTTATTTCAGTTGCAGCAGCTGGTTCTCAGGAGGATATAGGAGCACAGCTGTACAGATAGGCCATTTCCAGAAACACTCAATCACTGCACACGCACGTGCACATTGAAACCCAAAACCATTCTTCAGCTTAATTCAGAGATAAAGCAGAACAGCACACAAAGTCCAGGCTGAACTACAAACTAAGAGCAAGACAGCAACAGGGTGACCTAATGCAGCCTGTGAACTCACCACGGTGAGTGCCCCATCCCTGGTCCCACCAGGGCTTCTGCCAGCTGCCTCCCCAGCTCAGTGACAGCAGGACCCCTGTACGTGACAGAGCAAACGCTGAGGGAATGCCCATGATCCCAAAGCCTCTTTGAATCCCAGCGCTCATTAGTCTGAGGAGCACTTTGCTGGCTGCTTCCTCTGTACGGGCCTGCAGAAGCAGCTGCACAGACAAAGGATTTAAACATATAGACTTCTTACTAACACATCCTTCTTACTAACAAAAATTACATGCAACAGAAATCAGTAGCAGCGCGACTGATACTGCAGACAGACTGAAAGCACAGAGGTCAGGTCATCAGCACCTGTTTGCCTTTAATACAGTCCTATCACAGGGAAATGCATGCCTGGAAATAGCACTACAAATGGCAAAATTGTTTAACTACATTTACCAGTACAAGGAATACCCTTCCCAGGCTCTTGAAGACTGCCGTCTTCAACTTGCCTGAACAAATGAACAAAGTGCTCCGTCCACAGATCTGCAGGTGTGTTCTGAACACAGATCCCTGACCCTGCTCAGCCCTCTCAAACCATGCTCACGAGCTTCTATATTAAAAGAAATCTCCTCTAACAGTAACTATGGTAGTAAACTTCATTAGCATTTAATTTCTGATTTTCTATGGATCTTCACTTTGTGTTGAGGCACATTTTGATTACTGCAGTCATCACGAGGCCTGTGCACTTCCAGAGAAAGTTTCTATCCATCATGTCCCCACCAATGCAGGAACAGTCCCGGGGAACCTGCTCTAGCCAATCCTTCTTGAGCAACTGGGGTTGTGCTAGATGGTCTCAAGAGGTCCCTTCCAACCTAGGATTCTTTGACTCCGTGAAGCAGGGCAGTACTCCAGACCTTTCCTCCTGACCTGCTGCTGGGCAGACTCCCTTATTTCAGTTGCAGCAGCTGGTTCTCAGGAGGATATAGGAGCACAGCTATACCGATAGGCCATTTCCGGAAACATTCAATCACTGCACATGCACATTGAAACCCAAAACCGTTCTTCAACTTAATTCAGAGATAAAGCAGAACAGCACACAAACTCCAGGCTGAACGGCAAACTAAGAGTGAGACGCCGGGGAAGGGGTCCCATCACCGAGCCTGTCAGAGTTCAAGAAGTGTCTGGATGGTGCTCTTAATCATAAGGTTTAGTTTTAGCTAGTCTTGCAAGAGGCAGGGAGATGATCCTTATGGGTCCCTTCCAACTTGAGACAGTCAATCATTATGTGGCCCACTGAGTGTAGAATTAATTTGGTTTTGGTATGGGATAGTAAGTGACAAGCAAAGCCACACAGACTTTGAAGTCACTGTGAATTTACCATCCAGGGCTGTCTATGTGCACAAAGAGACAGAGGGTGAGAGAACGAATGACCAAAGAGGACTACGTTGGGAGGTCAGTCTAGGCTAAAACAGAGGACAGTGCTATAGGGTAACTATGTGACAAACAGGATGCCTGAGAAAGAGATGATCCTAGAAGCAGACAGATGGCCATGGAGGCAGAAAAGGAGGTCATGCTGCCAAAACAGATCCTTATTTGCAATGTCTTTTGCCACTTGGACTCAAAGGACCTAAAAAACCCCCGTAGCTGAATAATAAATTCCAGGTTGGTCCAAAAGGCTGGCAAGAATACCTGCAAGAGCTGCTGCTCGTCATTTGCTTTAAACCATCAAACCCCAGATGTCTTGTTATATTGTTGATTAGACCTGGAAGAATCACAGTTACAACTCATTGTGCTGAAACCAGAGACCAACTGTCAGAGCAGCGGGACGCAGGGCCTCATCTTTTTGAAACATGATTGCCTAGGCCAGAGCACTAAAGAGTCATCTTTTGAGAGAGAGAAACGGCGCTGAAGTAAGTCACGATGCTCTGACTGGTACATCAAATCGTAACGAAGATAAGGGCCACAAAGGTGATTAAAGGAGCTGCACATCTCTGCTGAGAGAAGGGACTGATTAGCCTGGAAAAGAGAAAGCTCAGGGGAATGATCTTACTAGTGTTTGCACATATCTGATGGCCAGGCATAAGGTCTGGGCTGCAGAGCTCTCAGGACCTTGCCATTCAGAGGCTGGGGATTGTTTCTCAGAGCACACAGAAAGCAGTCCTCTCTCCATCCATCTTTATTCCTCATTACCTCCCCTGTCCTTCCCACACCCTTTGTCCCCAAGATTATTTGGGTTTACTGTCCAGGTTCTACTTGTAAAGCAGAGACTAACAGTACACTGATAAAAAATACCAAAGTTTCAATGTGGACATGTTATCAAGGCACACAAGCCACGGTGACTAAAAACTGACTATTCCTAAGTTTCTGATCTCTTACCTGATGTTGTGAATGTATCTCTTCGGGGTGGCACTTCTGAAAGGACTCTTTTTAGAAAAAGATCCCACATATCATACGGTTAAGTACCTTTTGCTACACTTTAGCGAAGAGCTGAGCCTTGTATTACATGGTCTTCCTGGTGCTCTGCTGAAAGAGTCCACCTCTGAAGAGTGTCAAACTGCATATATTTGAATAATTAAAACGAGCTAGTGCAAGCTGAAAGACTGTCATTTCCTTCATCTGAAAGGACGTCATAACACTGAGATAGCAACCGACTCTTTCATTCTGAGGCTGTGAACTCTTCAACTTCAGCCTCTCCTGTGCCAATGGGAGAAAAAGGATCCAGCCCCAAGTGGTATCCATTCAGAGAGAATGAAACAACACATCCATTCACAAACACTCCAGGGCTGTACCAAGTATAGCAAGTTACAGCTCCTTGGGAGAGCAATTATAAAGACTAGAGGAAAGGCCCTGCAAAGAATTCTGAGCAAGGTCCTGCCTTTTATCCTGTCTGTGCAAATGCATCTTTTCTCCTACTGCAGTATGGACCCACCTCTCTCAAGACCACAGAAGCCCTGTGTTACACAGGAGGGAGGGAGAAGACTGAAGGTACTCATGCTGGAAGCAAATGTCCTACACTCAGCACCGGAGGGGCACACAGATGCAGAAGCTCCTTCCTCCTGCATGCAAACTGAACAGATACAGCTGGTAGGACCGGCTCTGGCTGGTGGAGATTTGGAAGCTCCGCCAGGTAGTCAGATGGGCTCATGAAGCAAAAACTAAACACAAAGATTGCTTTGGCAGCCAGCACACAAGCCAGTAACTGAATTGACCATTCAGCTTCTCCTTACCTACATACTCGTGCAGCTCAGAAACATCTCTTAGCCTCTCTGTACCTAGGCATCCTTGTGGTACTGCAGGAGTAACAGCCCTGACCTGTTACAACGTGTCTGAGGGATGTATCAACCCCTCAAGTGGGCTTAGGCAATTTCACAGCTGTGGGCAATCGCTGGACTACCACAGCACCACCAGTATGAACTGGAATGTGCTACAGAGCGGCACAAGCAGTTTGCACTCAGCCTTCCTGCTGTCTGCGTGCTCAAAAGAGGAGAGTACTAAATAAACTCAAAAACACACCCCTCTGCAGAGTGGTGAGCTGAAGTGATTCTGAACAGTGTGTAGGCATCTGTGGGGGGCTCTGGAAAAGAAAGGCTCTGGGCAAACTGAGTTTTAAAGAAAACCGTCATTTCCTTCTCTCAGCAGAGGGATGCTGCCATGAGCAGAGCACCTGTGCAGGTCCGACCCTGGCAAGCAGCAGCAGCAGCTGCCACTGCACAAATACAGCACAGAAAGGAGACGGCTGTGTCTCATGGAGGCTTGGACCTCAGATGATAAACAAGAGTCTACAACATGCTAGCATCAGCCTCTGCCCTGGCCAAGGCTGTCTCTAACTTCTGGGAGATCAGCCACATTTCTGCTACGTGGGAGGCTGCAGTGCAAACTGGTGTCTGACTGCTGGATTCACCTGCCTGAAGAGATGAAGCTATCCCAGAAACTCTGGGCACATCCAGCTCTTTCTCTTCTAGAGATGAGCAAAGCAAAAGGCACAGCCAGCTCACTGGGTGATCACCACTGAAAGGGCTGTCCCACTGCCTCCTCCCCCAACTTGTACTCAACAACATGTGACAGCTACAGTATCTACTTATTATAATAGAAACATTATTAGGACAGAAAAGAAGGGGAAGCCAATGGTGTTTGAGCAGGAAAGTATTACTATATGTATGAGGTTTTATTTTTATTGAGGTTTCAAAATAAGTCTGTGACCATTTTTCATATTTGGCTACTGAGTCACACAGCTAAAATCATGGCACCACTGAAATAAATCCCTGTGAATGTGCAATAGAAGACATCCTTATCTGGAGGAACTGAATAAACAAAGGACAGGAAAACACAAAGCAGTGTGGAGAGAGAGTGAAGATAATCCAAAGCTCTCTGCAAGGCAAAGCACCCCTTGGGACTGCAGACCTGAAAGCTCACCCATACCGATTTCAGTCTGTTCACAAGGAGAAATTTCCAGGTAGTGGTTTAACCACAGACTCATGAGAATTTTGGGTACCCATGGTATATTTACCCATATTCCAGTTAGACTGAAGCTGGGTAGAGAGTAGAAGAGCATCCACTCAGCACATACACTAAAACCCCCTTAAGAGTTCAAGGGTTCCCTGGTGTGCAACTCTGTACATGGAGAAAAGGGTGGCAGGTGTGGGGAGGCTGGGAGGGAGTACAACACATAGAGCACTGAGTGGAGAAAGATGCAGCACATACAAGAGCATTAGGTGAACCAGAGCAGAGCTGGTGACAAGTTCTGTACTCCTTCAAGGGCTTCAGATAGAGAGTTTCCAACTAGACCATCTACCCAGTTGTCTTCAGGAGGACAAACAGGACCACTGGTCACAAATAAGTTGTACTGATGTTTCTTGGAAGCATAACTCTCAGTGTAAAAGGAGCTGTGAAGTGCCAAGATCAGGAAAGAAGAGAGCAGCTGATTTGGGACAGAATAGGCACTGACTTTAGAACAGCTCAGAGGCAGAGAAAAAGCCTTAGATGCCGCAGAACTCCGCAAGTAGAGAACTTAGTGTAAAAAGGTACAGAAACAAGGCAGCATCAGCAAGACAACTTCAACAAGGAGGGAAGTTTCTCAACAGGAGCAGAATCAGAGTGAAATTAATTGAGAACCACACTAGTCAGAACCAAGAAAGGAAAAGTAGAGCAGTAACCAGTCATGACTGTCGAAAGACCACCACTTCTGGGAGGACTAGACAGCAACAGATTTTAGAGAATATGGGAAGGGAAACAGATTAAATTAATTACTGTCAAAACCAGACCGCAGTGTGGAGACCTACACAAAGCAGGAGGGGCACAGAAAATGGTCTAGGGTGAAGAAGAACAAGGTCTGGCTTCCAGAACCATTGCTGAGCCTGTCAGGATCTAGAGGATTGAGGTGTCAGGAGGCACGTTCAGGTTTCCTTTTGTGGATCTAGCTTGAGATATTTAATAACTTACCTTACTGTACTGCTACTGCCTATCAGGAAACCCAACGTGCTTTAAGGTAAGAAGAGGCTCTGCAAAATGGCTGCCTGCCTCCTGGGAGAATTACTGCGAAGGCAAACCAGCAGCAGGGCAAGAGAAAGAGCTGAATACACTTAAAGCTACGGAAGGTTGTGGGCACTTGCCATGTCCCAGGAGATACTCCTCCTAAGCATTTGCCTGTGTCTTCCCATCTTCCCTCCTCCTTGTGATATTTTCACGCCATCTACAGCTCCTTTCCCAAGCAATTTCTATTTCTATACTGTGACAACCATAGCAACCATCTCACTGCTTCCTACTTGCACGTACTGTCTCACTTTTATGCTAAAGAGCAATTTGATAGCTCAGCCATTTTAGAACCACTAACTGAAGATGCAGATGTTCACTTTGGAAACAGCTGTATTTATTTCCAGAAGTTACTGTTCCTAACTATTCATTACATGCCCTCAACTGGAAGTGACACCACTGACCTACACTAATGGATAAGATGAGCACTTCTGTCTAGTTTTCCAGGTGCAGAATTGGCCACAAAGGATTCTGTTCCCTTCAGTAGCTTTGCTGACTGAACCTACCCTTGCACCCTTCTGCTGTGACACAGTGCCTGGCGCTCACATGACTCAAGCACACAGCTCTGCATCAGGGGCATTATCACAGGTGTGAGGGGCTGGAGCCTGTAACTTCTTAAATGTCTCCCGTTAAACCCAAAAAAGGAAACCTAAACACGCCTTAAGATACCTTCTTGTTTGATGTCCTCACTCCACCAACCCCTGGCAGACTTATAGAAGGTCCCTTTAGAAACCAAATTACTGTTTCATGTTCTCCTTGTCAGTGGGACTTCAGCTGTAATTTGCTGCCAGTCCCTCAAGAGAGGGGCTCACAAAACTCTTTCTGTTGGCACTGTGGCAGATGCCCTGCTCCAGATTCCAGGGCTGAAGACTCCTGTTAAGTTGCAGAGCTGGACAGCTTCCAATTTCTTAATTTTCATCAGAATATGCTTCACAGGATACATGTTCTTACAACCAGAGCACAGTGCAGATTCAAGAGAATTGTGTGTGTATATCCTAGTTTTGAAGTGTCTGGGTAATGCTGATTCTGACTGTCTTGGAGGTACAGCTCACGATCCATCCTATTTCTCTCTGATAATTTTTTATTTTGGACAACTGATCAATCTAAAATGCATAAGCAAGCTGCTAGAGGCAGAGAGAACTCAGCTGCACCAAAGAGGGGATGGCTGTCACAAATAAGGAAATAATTCTCAGATTTCCTTCTGTTTGCTTATCGAGATGTCAAATTTCTGGCAAGAAACTCCTACCTCTGATTTTTAGCATCTCCTTAGACTCCTCAAACCTCCTTCCTATTCCATACTATGTCTCATTCTAAGTAGCTTTTCTTCCTTCCCACCTGCTTGTTTTGAAGGTGATCTGCTGAATGTCATCTCCATACAAGATACAGATATGAAAGCAGCTTGAACGCTGCGGCTGGGGTGGCAAAGCACAGAAGGACTGTATTCTGAAAGCCCTTGAGAGAAAGCAGCTGTCCTCTGCCAGCATCTTTCTTTGCTGCACTTTGACTTTGCATTCTTGGATCTAGTTGCCACTTGGTGGATTCTCTGCATACTCTGAATTCCTGGGAATTGATTTACAGCATGGAGTACACTGACAATGAGTAGGCTATAGAAATTTCCAAGCACAGTGCTTCAAGGCCTCCTGTTCCCTCTCTTTTAGCAAATGCAAGCCTTGTCTGTTCAGCACTGAAGAGAGACACGTTTGGGAGAAGCCAAGGAGGTTTCCAGCAAAACAGGGACATCTTCTTCTCTCAATACTGGTGACAAGTCAGCTTGGTCACTGCCTCTCACCAGTGGGCCTTGCACTGAGCTGACTGAAGTCTCACTTCATAACAGGAGCCCCTAGTTCTTCATGCTGCCCACCAGTCTAGCCAGGCCTCTTTCAGCTTGCAGATTACACAGTGGAATCGAGGAGGGAACTTGGTGATTTGGGAGAATAAAACGAACTAGAAGAGGCTTCCACCACTTTTGTCTCAGGGCATCTCTCTTGTTCAGCTTCCTCAGAGCCATACGGGTGCAAACCCTTCCACACTCCCAAGCCTCCCTCTTCCTCAACAATTGACTTTGCCTCCGAATAGGAGCCAACAGCAGGAAAGAAACCCCACAACAATCCAAATTCTCATGCAAATCTAGCAACCAGGAACCAAGCCAAAACACACACTGTGCTCGTACCTACCAGCTTGCAAGCTGTTTTTTAAAAAAGGTGCCACACAGATCAAAGCTACAGAGAACTCCCTGATCCAGTGCTTTCTTACCATGGGAAGGAGAGGTATTTGTTTGAAATCATTTACTTCCTATACAGCCTGAGCAGCGTTCGCATTTATGTCCAAGTACTGCCATTTACCCCTCTTAAACCACCTTAGGAAGCTTTCTGGAACACAAATCTAGTCAATCGGATGGCAAATCACTGGCTTCTTGACCACTTCCCCTCCAAGATAGCTATTAGCACCTTAATTGCCTGATGACAGACTAACATTCCTCAGGCAATAATCAAAAAGGAGATACTAACGGCCTTCTCCTTCCAGTTTTAAATAACAATAATTCTTAATTATTTAATAATTTGGCACTGGAGTGGTACAGGTGAGATGGCTGGATCCTGGCAAAATAAAGGTTAGCTACAGCAAGTGCAAAAGCAATTGACTTAATTCTTAACTCCAGTATCAATGGTGGAAACACATGATCCAGACATGCCAGTTATGCTGCCATGCTTTTTAGCGCAATCTATTTGTAGCTATAGGCTGTGGTGAAAAACAGCACTAAGCTTTTACAGCCTCCATATTTTCACTGGAAACAACCAAAAGGGCTTTTCTCAAGACCACCAAAACACATTAAAAGTAGAACTAGCAAATGCCAGCCTACCGCCCTGAAATACTACCATACAGCTTCTGGACAAGTCTCCCCGTGAGAGCTAAGGTTATAAGGTTGTGCTGCTTACGTTCTGCCAGCTGGTATTTCTATCTTCTTACCACAGCCTATTATCCCAGAGGCAGGAATGGACTCTCCTTTCCAATCTTAAAACAGCTACAAGAGTTTCAGGTCAGGTATGCTAAGAACATATTCAATAACAACCATTTATTAAGCCACTGCCGCCCGAGGCATTTAGCTGACGAGAGTCAGGCAAGGCTCAGCCTTTGGCATAGGAGGTGTCCAAAATCGTCTTGCTGTGCCTAAGCTCTACGATTCGTTCTCACCTTTGCTTCGCACCTTAAGACAAGGAGATAGATTTCCTCTTGACTGACTATAGGTGAGTTCTCCTCCTGTCACACCTTCTTGTACAGGATCTCAAACATTAGTATAAAAATACAAAAGAGTTCTTGTTTTCAGAATGCCAGAGACACAAAGGACCTTACCTATCCAGTTGAACTGTGAACCCAGTGCCCTGAAGTAGGTGCTAGTTAACTGCCAGAGACTTTGGTGCTTCACAAGGAGGCTCATGAAAGACAGCAATATGTGTGAAGAGACACAACAGTTATGCAGTACCACATACTGATAACAGAGATGCACATTAAATCCTACTCCTTCTGTGACTCACATGCCTCCTTCCATTTGAGATTCTCAGGCTTCGCTCTCTTAGAAGAAATATCCAAGTCTTCACTTTTATAAAGCAAAGAAAGAGTTCACTTGTTTCTTTCAAAACACAGAAACTGGGATGGTGATGCTTTTCAGGAAGGTAGAAGTGAATCAAAACTGTATTTCCCTGGAACTGAAAAAAACCCAAACAACTCCATTTGAGAGATCAGTCCAGGAAGACTTCAAGGCCTGTCTCGAGAGAACTAAGAACCTGCTGGCCAAGGACAACAGTGCTCAAGTTCATTTGTTAATAAAGCCTCAGAAGGACAGAGGTTTCCTGAGGAGATGGATACACAACTAATAGTTCCATTAGTGCTAACTTTTGAGATCCTGGAGGGGAAGGCATGAGAGGGAGAAAACTGATTTGTCATCACCAGTCAGCACGTGTACACAGCACACAGTGTAACTGTGCTAGTCAAGTAGCACCCATTAAGATCTCTATACTCTGACACCCATCACAAGGATGTATTGCTGGATCCTTATTTGGCTCTCAGCTCCTTCTTCTTCTGTGAGATGTTGCCATGCCAGAAGTTACCTAGAGCAGTCTGTGAATGAACATGTACAAAGAGCATAAGACCATATGCCAAAGAAGCTCATGCTGAGGAATCCCTCTACCACCCTTACTCTGGTGTCCAGCCACGCTCCTTTGAAAGAGACACACTGCACCTCTTGTTCATACACATGGCTTCCTTGATTTCACCAAAGAGAGCCTGCACTGTGTGCTGGCTACTGCTCCCCATATTCCTGTGCTCGAGTCCACCATCCATTTATCACCATACCTGCTGAAGATGTGACTTGGGTATGCCAACAACAGAGACATGAGGAAGACTTGCAAAAAGACACGCCAGGACGTGGATCATTTCATCAGGAAAGAAACTTCTGCAAAGCTACACATCTCTGTCTGCAGAATGTGAGCAGGGTAAACGATCTAACAGCCTAGCCTTGTCAGATTGAAGGAAAGGAAAGAAGATGAAGGGAAAAAGAATAGGTTCCAGGCATGTATATGATGTAGGTACTTGCTGGAGAAAGTGACAGGAGAGGCATGAAGTCTGGATGCAGCCAACCAGTATGGAGCCATCAAGGAGACAGGGAGGGTACTGACCTTGTACAGCAAGTGCCCCCTGCCCCATCAGAAGGAAGAGGAATCCCTGTCATCCTGGAACAGTGCCCAGCCTGCAGGGCTTTTATCAGTGGAACCAGAGCTACTGGAATAGAAACAGCCTTGTCTCTGAGATCAGAGAGTTTAAAGCAGAGCTTGTTTTTTCTGCAGTCATAAGCCAGCAGGCACCAGCTGCAGAATTTGCCGCAGTGTGTGTGCGCGCGCGCGAGTGTGCAGCAGCCACGCTCCTCCCCTCCAAGCCTGCCGTGTGACAAATGTGTCCAGCTCCCTCCTTTTTCCCCCTCTCCCTACACCACCGACAGTCCCAGTCTGATTGCTTCCAGTCCCCTCTCTTCTTTATTAAGAAAACTTCTGTGGGCATCATTACTGACTTCTTTTCATTGCTCACTCCCTGGTCAAGGAGGTTTGACTCTCCTCCTTCTCTCTCTTACTCAAAACAGCAGAGTCTGACAGATATTCATGGTCACGTACCCTGGTCTGTGCAAGGTGCCAAACTCTGTTCTGGCCCCTCTAGCTGTGGATCCTGAGCATAAAAGGTCCTATTCTGAAATACTTAACACATTTTTAGCATTAGCATACAGATGATTTAACAACACTAAAGGATGCCAGACACCCTGTGAAAATAGAACCCTGTGCATCTGCAGACTGCAAAGGCGTCATCGTCACACTGTACCACTGGTGATGCAGGAGAGCTAATCATAAAGGAAGAAGCTGTCCCCTTATACCTCTGTGTTACATGGGAAGTATATCAGGGCAAGGGATGACAAAGCAGCAGTGCCAGGAAAAGAAAAGCACTTTGCTATTCTTATTTCTGAAGCACAAAATCCCTTCCTACAGCCTACTAGGACAAAAATCAGCTCCAAGCCTGGCTACATCTCCTCTCCTCTGCTGCCCTAGAAATGCTGCATCACTCACATTTTACAAGAACCTGCCCTTTTTCCTCCCCCACTAACTGGTCACATTTGGATGCGCTTTGGCTTCTTGTAGTGGAAGAAAGTAGTGTTGGGCAGTTCGAAGCCAAACTTCAGCTACTTCAAGACTACTCATGTGTGGGTGTGTGGCACCGAAGGAAAGAGAAATTGCAAAAGGGGCCCTGTATCATCATGGCTAGGCTTCGCGAACAAAGATTTGTATATCGCTTTCATCTAATCAGCAGCATGGCAGTCCACCTTAACAACCCTCCCCCCCTCTGGACTGGCATTAGCCTCATTCCAGCATCAGCACGGGGCCGAACAGAGATATAGATATTAATACTGGCTTTCATCAAACCTTGTCCAAAGTGAGCATCTGCGAGGTGCCTTATGCCACCTCCCCCACAGCAGTGCATCATCTTTGGAAAAGAC
Organism: Galbula dea; assembly: GCA_013399015.1. Taxonomy (NCBI): domain Eukaryota; kingdom Metazoa; phylum Chordata; class Aves; order Piciformes; family Galbulidae; genus Galbula; species Galbula dea. Next base: position 134,555 of record VWZX01010985.1, on the reverse strand, counting down.
CGTACTGGTATAAACCGTAATGCTGCAGGACTCCTTAAGTCCCTGACTAGCAGAATATCTTCTCCAGATTCTTCTCTAGACCCATCTTCACACATACTTGTCTGTGTTTGGGCTAATGACACAAGTGCAGTAAACAGCTGAGCAGCCAGGGGATTCGGTTTCTGTTCCGGTACTCAGGATACAAGCAGCTGAGAAGGGGCGAGGTCCTCAGATCATAAAAGAGAGTAAGCTCCATTTGCAGCCACCTTTCGTTCTTGTCAATAGTCCTTTTGCCCTCAGCCACCAGTCAGTCACCCTCCCCCGTACTCCAAGAGGATCAAATTCCAAGGAGAGAAAAACGCATCCTCTTATAGACAGCTCCGCAAATACCTTCTTACCTGCTCCTCTGCAAGGGCAGAGCAGACAGGGCAGAGGGGAACAAGGGAACACGCCAGGTCACCTCCGCCAGAACAACTCGTCCTCCCCCGGTCCAGCAGCTGTCCTTAAAGCCGCAAACGGCATCGGAGTAAGAACAAAGGCAGTGCTGGCTGCTCCGTCCCGCACCCAGACAGGGGCTTGTCGCTTCCCATCGCCGCCCACCCCTCCTGCGCCCTCCCCAGTCCCCGAGCCTCCAGCTCGGGCTGACCGGTAAAAGGGGACGAGCACGTACCATCCTGTCCGGAGAGAGCGGCCGCGGCGGGAGGGCGGCGGGGAAGCAGCGACACCGGCGGAGCGCTGCTGCAGAGTAGGGGCGGAAGGAGGGGCTGCCACCGCCCCGCACCACACTATCCCTGCCCCGCCCCGTCTTGCCTCGCCTCGCGTTCGCACAGCACCACTTCGGACCCAGTGCGCAGGGCTGGGGCTGCTTTAACCCCCTCCGGGCTGCGGCTCCGCAAATCCCGCACCACGGCTGGGCAGCCCCAACAGGAGGACTCTGGCCATCACCCAAAATACGTGAAACAGGACAAACTCTTGCAAGCATGTGGGCTCCCATGCTGTCAGAACAGGGTTTTCTCCAACACTCTACAGTCAGGCTACTCCTCGCAGGAGTGCCCCAGAGGGGCACTGCCCATCTCATCTGAGGAAGCCTTTGGTTCAAGTTACTCAAACTGGAATCTGTTGTCTGGTTCCAACAGTCTTATGCTCAAATACACTTGATTTTCTCCACAGCTATAGGGCAAGGTCTTTAATGAGAACAGATTCTAATGAACAGAATACCAGCTTCTGAAAAGTATTGGCACAAAGAGCAAGTATGGCCTGACCCAGCCATAGCCCTGATACTAATTTGAGTTATATGCATCCATTGGGAAGGACAGGTATATATTTCTCTATGCACAAAAAGCGTACAGTGCTCAATGCACAGAGCCGCACTTCTTCAGTCTGCATCCCGGCCTTGTGAGATCTCATTACACAAGGCTGTCAAAGTAATTACAAGAGAAAGAGGTAGCAGGCTATCACCACGGCACGCTGTACAGAGCAGACTGCAGAGACACACATGAATCTATTTGCATGCATACTCTTGGAGGATTTTTTTTTCCTTTGACTCTCCCCAGTTCCTGACTTTCACAGGCTGCCTGTGAAACCCATCACCTCTTCAACTCTTCGGCAAATCACATCTCAAATCCTCTTGGCTAGCCTCATTTCTGTCTAGATACAGCAATTTTTACTCTTTTCTACAGGCTTTACTAGGATGTGTTAAAAGGATACTTGGTTTTGCTAAATGCTTCTGACTCTTTCTGTGCAACTGTTTAACAAAGCTTCACTACCTTCTCTCTCCTTTCTTATTTACATATATTTGTACCTTTTAAATCTGTACAATTGCTTAAATCCTGGCTAAAAATTTGTTTTCCACTTTTGTCAAGTTTCCTGATTTTTAGATAACCATTTCTGAAATTAAGAGACCTTTTGTTAGTTGTTTGTATACTTCTATTTCAAGGAACCTTTGATTCCTTCAGTACTTTATTCTTTCAGCTGCTTTGCAGGTCCAATACATTTACATGTTTAGGCTTCTCTTCCTTAATTTAAGAATAATCTTTTTATCTTTCTGATACTTCAGGACCTAAGGAGTGATTATCTGACCTATTAGGAATTAGCTTCATAAAAATTGCTGTGGTATTTGACAAGTTTATGGGTGGACAGTCCAACTTATCCATTCCATTTAGTTCTTTACCAATTTTGTCATGAAGTAAGGCTTTATTTTTGTGTTTATAGCATCCCTAATGCAGGTCCAGACAGACTGGCAGCACCTGCCACCAGTCTCTTTTCCAATCCCTACTTTAAACAAATTCATGAACCCTATGAGTTTTATGTGGCAACACTCTGGTCTCTCTTGTCCCAGAAAATAAGGTTTCTAAAATGCTGATCCTAATTTAACTCAGCAACTCAAAAGCCTTAGGGAAAGTGACAGAAGATGACCTGTCTAGAACTCTCGGAGGAAAGGATAAAGAGGTTTATAAGACTGTGAAACTGGAGCAAACATGAGCAGTACTAAAGATCAGAAGGAGCTCTACAAGAAGGATTGAGGTAAATACAGGGGCACAGGATTTAGAATTGGCAGTGGCACAGGTGAAATTTCCTAGAGAAAGTATATTTGGGAAAGTTGACAATACTCTAAATATATATATATACACCATGTTTATGTGACTCTATGTCAAAGAACAGAAAGGACTTGCTTAAGAAAAAAAAAAAAAAAAGAGAAGCTTTTATTAACCCATACACAATTTGTTTCATTTTTCTCCTCAGTATGATAATTAACATTGGAAACTGAGGTGCTGAAATACAGCCATTTTTCTGTAAGCAATGCAGAACAGCTCTGCCGCATTCCTGGAAGCTGCAGAACCTACCACCTGTCAGGTTCACACAGATTTAACTGGCACTGTATGGAGGCTCCTCTTAATCGAAGTCTGAAAACAAGCAAAACAAGGAAAAAGTCTGAAAACAAGCAAAACAAGGAAAAAATCTGAAAACAAGCAAAACAAGGAAAAAATCTGAAAACAAGCAAAACAAGGAAAAAATCTGAAAACAAGCAAAACAAGGAAAAAGTCTGAAAACAAGCAAAACAGCCAAAGGATCTAGTTGCTACTACATGCAAAGACACCACAAGAAACAACCATATGCTATGATTACAGGACAGGAACTCTTCTTCCAGGCATATTTCAAGTTTAAAGAGATAATACACTAGTCCCTCCAAACTAGTGCTAGTAAACTACAGAATCACACAATTAGGGGTTGGAAGGGACCTCTGGAGATGACCTAGTCCAACCCCCAGTTCTATGTGTGTTTGGGATGTTACTGCCATCAGCCATTTGCTGTTTATTAAACCTACTACTCAACAAACAGAAAAAAAGGTGCAAAATAAGCAAGTGTTCTTTAGGCATCGATCAAACGGGACATTCATTTTAGGCACTACTCCTTCCTGGGTTTATGCCCTCTTGTAGGATGAGCTCAGCACTGTAGCACACAGTTTCTTGCAAAGATGTAGCTCTGATGAAACCAGAGATGAAAACAAATGGAGGGGAAAAGGAATCAATACCCACTTTGAATTAGTCATCTCCACAAAACAGTAATAAAACGCAAGCAAATTCCATCTTTAGAACAGTGATCTCAGGAGAATTTTCTTTATAGGAATCCAATTGTCTACTGCCAATTTTCCTGCAGAATCATTAGTACTTAGTAAGATTTCAGAGGCAAAGAGGTAGGATTAGGTCAAACCAGACCAGTCCCCTACCTTAAGGCAAAGTAAGATCATGAATAGCCACAGGACATTTCCACAGTAGCTACTGTCAAAGTGAAGGCAGACAAAATCCAGAACAGGCCTCAGTTTACAAAAATAAGAGTAAAACTACTGAGAACAGGTCATTTAAAAGAAAATACAGCCTTGTCCTATTCTGTTGTGTAAGGATTTCCTGTCTTTTTTTTTTTTTTTTTTAGCCACAACAAATTTAAGTCTCATCCAGCTTGACTATCCTAGATAAAGACCAGCATCACTGGTGAAGAAAACACTGCTTTAAGTGGTTTAAAGATGCATTCCACCAAATCCATTTAACAAAGGACTGAGAAATCAAAATCATTGCATTATTGACAAGCTACTACCTCAGGGACAGAGCAGTGTAGGCTTAGTATTTCTTTTACGAAGAAAACACCCACATCTACCAAGACACAAAGTACTAAAGAAAACAGACAAAGAAAGGAAACCCCACAACAGGCTTCTTTTGCCCTGAAAAAAGATCCAACCCGTTCCCAACAGCCCTATCATTATTTTCCTTTTCTATCACATTAAAGGATTAATCTTTTCTCAAGGTCCATTCAAGCAGATTCTGACACCTTGAATCTTCACATACAAAAGATAAAATAGAACTTGTTCCGCATAATGCACTACCTCCATTTCCCTTGGAGGATCCAAAACACTGTTCCATGACAAACCCACTTACGTTTTACTCTTTGTCTCTGTATATGCTTCAAGAATTTTAATTCCATGAACTGCCATCAACATTTAACCACAATGTCTGGGTGTAGAAGCAAAGGCTTGTGGTGACCAATGGACCATGTAAGAACTCTTCTATTACCAAGTTTAGCCTCCAAGAAACCACATCTGCATATGTCATCTTCATGCATGCAGCATAGTTCTGCTCCTCATGAAGTTTTTTATTAGAAGCTAGAGCTATCCCATCCCTGAACTCAAGTCATCAACCATCCTGAAGCAAGAATCAAGATCTGGACTATGACTCATGGTTCTTCTATGGGGAAGCCTACTCAGGCAGCCAAGGACAGGTCTGATGAATTTGTATTGTCAGGCAGAAAGAAAGAAAGCAGTTCCACGTTCTAGAAGACTGTTAGCTTATATTGGGAAGGTAAAAATCAGTTTAAAATGAGGGACAGCTTATGAGCATATATCTGTTCAAGATATTTCTAGGGGAATCTCATATAAAACTGCTATTATCGAGCTGCAAGGAAACACTAATTATTGACTGAAATTCATTACTGGTACCAAAATCCATCGCTTTAATGTGACTACTGGAGCAGATATCTTACAGAGAAGTCCAAGACATTTATGCCACACTTGGGTAATGTTGGTTATATTTTAGAAAACAGTAACTTCACAGCCAAGAACAGCGTGCCAGAGCTCAGGTCAGCACAGAGAGTGAGCTGTGAAGGTGCTGCAGGCTACTCACTTCAGTGTAAGACAGTGACCAACTATGTGGTCATTACAGACCACTCAAGGTTTTATGTTGGGTAATTTTTGTCTATGGTTTTAATTTTTGAAAGGCAAATCCTAAGATTATAAAAAGATCTTAACATTATGAAAAGATCTTAACACATTTACAAGCATTGTTTTGGGTCAAAACACCCCAAATTACTCTGATTTATACAAGCGAATGCATTATGAGCTGAGGAGACAGCTGCAGGAGTTCTTCCAGAAGAGAACTCAGACCTAGCAGACACAGGCAGAGTGCAACATAATGGCTGGAAACTGCAATGAACAAATTCAACCAAGAAGTGGAATGTAGATTTAACCAGAGGTAATTAACCACTGCAACTAATTACCCATAGTTTATAGCAGACTTCTTGCAAACTGATACATTCAAATAAAAAAGCCTCACCTTAAAAAGAGTATATAACACAAAAATCATAATATCGCCCCCCCCCCCAAACGAAACACAAATGATAGTTAAAACACTTGTTTGGTTTAAAACAAAAATAGGAGAATCAAATTTATTTTCTTTGCAGTGCTCTTAGTTTTCCAAAGTTTGAACTCATGAATTGACTCATTTGTTCCACTACTGCTTCATACAGGCCAGCAGGATAAAGTAAAAAGTAAAAAAAATTACAGATGGACTAGGGATCTGGTGTGGGTCCTCTGCAGCAGCACATTCACCCTAGCAAGACAGCAGGAAAAGCTGATTGCTTTTTGCACACAATCCCCTAGTTTCCAAATCAAGCAACAAGACTTTCCATTACACAGAACAGAGAGAAAACAAGTTACTTCGAAAGAAAGATGCCTCTAGACACAAGTCCTTAATGATCCCTGTTAACTCCAGTTCAGAATTCAGAGTTTTCTAGCACAAAGACTATTATAATTTCTCAGTACCAAACAGAAAACATGTCACCTCAGATTCCCCAGGAAAGAAGCAAAACCAGACCAAGCAAGGAGAACAGCGCCTCCAGTCTGCAATTTTGAATTCTTAGAGAGGGAGGAAAAGGCCTTTGTTCTAGCAATGCCACGGTTAATAGGGCAAGACAAAAGCCTGGAACAGAGCCAGTCAGGCTGAGTGACATCTGTTTTCTAAGGAGGGAGGAATTATGGCATTAAAATTACGGTAGCACATGACAACAATTAATCTTATGGCAAAATCGGATTAACAGGCTCCTTCCACACTGTTTTTCACTCTTCTGAATCTGTACCTAGTGGAAGAACTTATTTCCTGAAACAGTAGCTAAGACCCTGGATGAGATCACTTCAGGGGAACATTGTCCAGGTCTCTTGTCCAAGCTGGCTGCAGCAAAGCACCAGGAGAAGCGTCACCTTCCTCAGGCTGAAGGGCCGCCTCCATCTCAGAGCAGGGCATGGGCACCAGTACAGGCAGCCGACGACATAGCCTGCAGAGTTCTCCTGCATCCAGCACATTAATGCTGCCAGTTGCTCTCTCTCTACCCTGGAGCAGTGAGATAGTGCACATGTGCTGGATGTAGGCGAAAAGACTTCCCACAGCAAAAAGCCACCACAGGAAGTACAGCAGAAACCAACAGCCAAACCTTTTGAGATGTGTCCATGAACTCACACACAGTAACAACTCAGCACTGGGCCCTCAACCCCACAGAGAGGCCAGCACTACAACACCCAAAGCCACATACCTCCAGCTGGTTAAGTGCAACACGCAGGTAAACAGGAATTGAGAGCAGCTGGTCAGAGACCCCCTCCTCAAGCCCATGCCAATGCTAGGGATTCTTTAAAAAGCAAAGGAAGAGAGTTGGGGAACTGTATCCATAGCACAGTAGAGGGAAACAGACCAAGAAATCTCACAAAAACTACACACAGCTGTTGAAACTGTCACATGTTAAAGATTATTTTCCTACTTAATCCTCCTTCCCCTTTGCTCATCTTGTTTGTCATAGCAAGGCCCATTTGACAAGGATTGGAAGAGTCTACTCGAAGCCACTGAAGCCAAGGGCACCAGAGGAGAAAAGCGTACAGAGCCACAGTGAAATAACGATACACCAATAATACATTAACAAGGCTTTTGTTACCAATCTCCAGCTATGACTGATGCTAGAATCCCAGCAATGTTCATTAAAAAAGTCACCCAAAGCTTGTAATATCTCATTTCAACATCTCTGCTAAACATGGAACAATGTGAATGCTCCAAAAGAAGTGTGCATTAGAAGTGGTCTTATTTAGAAGGTTACCCTGTCATTGCAGCTGCCATGCCTTCAACACACATGGCCGTCAAGAGAACGCTGCCTTTGTCAAGTTAAAGAAATGTCACTGCACCACTGAAAGAAAGAAAACAAAAACCCAAACCCACACCACCCAAGTTATTTTGTGTGAAACTACAGTGTTGGACAACATGAAACAGGTATCAGAGAATAACTGAAAGAACTGTTCTGCACCATACAGATCCTCAATAAACCTTTATCCAGTGACTGAAAGCTGCTAATTTTAGAAGATGGAGAAAACACCTTCTTCAGCAGCCTTTCTTGTTTTGCTGCTGGTAGCGAGTGGAGGCACATGCCCTTTCTTTTGTTTTAACAGGGTCGCTCAGAGATTTGAACACTTCTTATTTAAAACAAAACTAAACAAACAAATCCCATAAACAAACAAAACCCAAACCAGCTTATCAAAAAAGTAGGTAAGAGAATAATGCCAGACAGACAATGAAAGAAAATGCTATTCTAGGCAAAAAATAGAAAAAATTAAAATGGGTTACACACTAAAAGACAGCAGGTGTCTGCTGAAGAGGGGGGCGAGGGGAGGGGGGCAAACCACAATGTTACATAAGCTGTTAAAAACAGTGCCTGCAACCCCTGAAATACCCAAGTTGCCAGAGCAATGGAACTGGGTGTTCCCCAAGGTCATAAAAGATGCTGCTTTGTGTACTCCAATGCTGAGTTCTAACAGCCACTTTAGCTGTCCAGCAAGAGGCACCAGCTTCCATAACCTGGGCCAGTAGTGCACTGACCTCAGCCAAATTTGATGAAAGCTAGTCAGATTCCAGAAGATGCTGAAGTCTGGAGCACAGGTAGGAAGGTTTATTTTGTGGTGGTATCAGTCATTAACAACAGCTGAGCATGAGACTTTGAATCGTTCTATTTGTTTTCAAGTACCACAAGAACTCATAAGCACCATACCATAAATAGGGTCCATGACTGTAGACTGGCACTAACGTCAAGTGCTCATTAAAACAGCATATGCAGTTCTTACGTGATGGATCTGTTCAAAGGTGATGTGTTTTTTCCATTATTTAGAAGTACAATTTAATGAACTCTCTATTATCTTGATGAGGGTAAAAGGTGATCTAAGATAGCACTCCATGCTGTTGCTGCTTATGAAAGTAAAAACATCAGGTTTAGCTTAGACAATCAAAATGATAAAGAGGTTTGAGTGGTGACATTATTGTAAGAGTCTTAGAAGTCCAGAACTCTTCAATTTAGAAAAGAGCTTATTAAAAAACAAATAAATAAATAAATCAAAGCTAGTAGATCGGGGTCATTACTCAGCAAATCCAAAAATGATAGACGCTAGGGGGCACTCAGTAAAGTTAAACCCATTTAAAACAGAAGAGAAATTTCTCTGGATAGCACTCAGTGAATTTCAGGAACTTGCTGCTACACACGACTGTGGAGGCAGAAAGCATTTTTAGATTCAAGAGAGATTAAACAACGTTTCCTAAAAGGAGTTGCTCATGGTGTGCTTTTAACATCCCTAATCAAAGTATTATGCAGAATGGGGGACCTATCGGGGAAGAAATGGCCATCAAACACAGTAGGACTCACGTGCTTCCCCAAATTGCCTCTCTTGTTGCTACTTCGGGAGGCAGAATATCAGGCTAGAAAGACCACTGATCTGATTCAGTAAGGCATCTCCTTTGATCTTCTTTGCTTTTAAAAAGCTGAACAGAATTTTCACCTTGCTATTCAGGAAAGGAGCTTAACAGCTTCCCTACAAGGAACCATTAGGCAAGCCAGAGCTCTTCAATCTGAAGAAATAATAAGAAAGCAAATATGCCAACCCTATAAGACAATTAGATTGGAAAGGAATTGTCCATTGTGGGAAGGTATATCAAAATAAGACCAGACAGGAATAAGAATCCAGGGAAATAAGAGGCTGCAGATTTCTTCCTGCAACATGTCACTGAACTGTTCTACTTCTTGCTGGATTTTTTACTTCTAGTAGGGAAAGACTGACACGCTTTCTGGAAGTTGAAAAGCGCTGAGTGTTACTAAACGAACAGAAGACATACCTCTGAGCTGGAAAGAGATATGAGCTAGGATATTACAAGGAGTAAGTATTTTATGGTCTCATCTTACACTCTTGCCCACACATCCAGCTTTGGTCACAGTGCTGCGTGTACTTTTTGCTTGAACCAGTACAACTACCTACCCTAACATCCAGCATTCTTACAGAATACATTTTCTTACAGAATGCCCAAGTAACTGATTGAAGTATATCCAAGTGGTAGACCCTGGCAGTGCTTGCAAGTCTCAGAGATATCTTTATCAATTATCTGGGAGAAAAATCTTAAGCTGTTTGAAACAGAAGTGAGCTGAAAAGAACAAAGCTTGGAATTGCTGCGGCCATATGTAGCAACAAGAAATTCAGGCTGCACTTACAGCAAGTGAAAATGTATTTTGGAAGACTGCAACTCATGGGACCTTTGAGGTCATGCTCAGTGTGTTACTATGAAAGCAAATACAGCCTTTGAGCACTTAAACAAACACGGAAGCTGACAAGTGCTTGCTTTTTTACTTCTCTGGTCAGAAGCATGTTGGCAGACAAATGGTGCATGAAAGTTAACTGCTCATGGACTAGAAATCACATCAGAAAGTCCAAAGAACCATTAACAGTATTTTTTTTTTCAGAGATACAATAACCACTAGCTTTTTTTCTACCTGAGCATGCAAATTTAGGACATACTGTCTTTTTACTAACAGCCAAGAGCTGAACAAAATCCACCACTGGGTGACCTATGTTACAGAAGTCTGTCTAGCAAGAGGCCACAGCTGTGGGAAACACACACTTTCACTGTAATATAATTTTCACAAGCAATTGGTCTTTCATCTCTTGTGTAGAGCAGTTTTTCCTTGAACACACAAGCTTGTCATCTGTACTGTTTGGGATCTATGATTTTGAATAAGCAAGGCAGATTTGGGTTTGCTCTTTTTTTTATTTACCGTCATGCATTTGAGATTGATCACTGAAAAATAACTAAGCAGCGCAGTGAAAAAGTATTGGCACAAGCTGACCCTCAAAGCAATTCTAAGTTCCATAAAGATGACTTAATTGTACAAGTGAAAACATTAACCTACGAGATTTATTACTGTAAAAGGAGGATTGCAGGGTTTGAGGTAAAGGCATGCATAGACAACTCATGCATTTGCCTTTGCTGCTTCTCAGGTTTGCAACTTAACACAACGTTATTTGTGCCACTTAGTAAAACTCCTTGTTCTGTAACTGTTGCAGAGGTGAATACATAGAAGTACAGAACAGCCCAGGTTGGAAGGGATCTTAAAAGATCATCTGGTCCACCTTTTCACAGGAAAAGTAACAGATGTTACTATCTAGAACCCTGTTCAATCACAGCTTGAACACTTCCAGTGACAGACTACTAACTCACCAGTGAGGCTGTTCCTGGGCCTGATTGTTCTCACAATGAAAAAAATTTCTTTCTTACCTCAAGTCGAAGCCTCTCCCAACGCAACTTGCACTCATTGCCCCTTCTGAAGGGAAAGCCTCCTCCCTCTTTGTAGCTGCCTATAAGTTCTACAGAGGCAGGAAAAACATTCTCCTCCTAGCTGGAGTTAATAGCACCCTAGGAGCACTCATGCAAAAAGGCAGCTGCATTCAGGAACTGTGATGCAACTTTGTTATATCCTCAGTGATTGCGGCAGATATACCTGTATCCCCAGTTGGCATTAAATGTGAAACAAAGGCATCAGTAGGATGTAAAGCATGTGTATGAGGTCAAATACGAAAGGCTGCAGAGCCTGAAGGCCATCTGCCTGCAAGGCCACTAGTTATTAGACCGTTACACAAACCCTGCTGGCTTTTGGCCTGAAACATTGAGTTTGCAAAGAAACATGCAAGCTAATTCTTGAAAGTGCTTAATATTTCTTATAATCCTTGCCTCTTCAGAGGCAAGAAAAGTATCTCATCCATGTTTCATTATTTCAAGCATTTTTCCATCAAATTCAACCTAAATGTTGTTCTTAATTGCTTGATTTTCAATTATATCATTAGTTATTTATCAAAAGGTTTTTGAAGACCAACACAAAGTACAGTTTGAGAGAAAAGATCACTGGAATGGCTGCTGAGCTATTTAAAATTCCCTAGTTGGACTGAAAGCAAATGCTAATATTTGTGAGATAACCATTTTCAGAAAAAGCAGGGTTTTTCTCTGAACATCAAAATGAACAGATACCAGAAAACACACCTCCCTTGTGCTGAGAACTGAGCATTTCACCTTGCACCATGTCAATTTTTATTGGAGAAGCATTAGGGAAGGGAGTGCACTTTACATTAATAGTAATCCAGGTATTTCAACCCTGGGTTATAAGAATTCTTGGGCAAATGTTATACTCAGGGTGACTTAGTGCTTAGTCTATTTGTACCATAGACTCTCATAGTTGCTTCAAATTTAGACAGATTTTCTGCTGAGTGTTTCAACTGATATGTTTCATACACAGTATTCTGTAAGTGTGTGTTTATACATCCACTGCTTTGCAAGGAGAGGTACTCTCTATCCCCATGTTAAAAAGTCCCAGGAAAGATAAGAGACCTCTCAGTCAGTGGTGCATTTGAGAAGAGTCCAGGTACCTTCTTTTACAGTTATCCATTAGCTTCCCTAACCAGAAAACCTTTTCAGAAGCTTTGACAAGAGTGCGAACAAAGTGAGCTGTAAGACAGTCTTATATGAAAAAGATTTTGCAACACTGTCATCTGTGCTTTCTGTAGTAACTTTAACATACATTACACAGAAGTATCATTAGCATCCTCACCAGAGTTCAAGCTTTTCACAAGTCAAGCAAGCACACTTTAATCGTTAATGGCATTTCTGTAACGCTCTTATTCATTTTTCTCCTCAGGAAAGGGAGATAGGTCTCCCAAAGTCATTTAACAAGTCTTACATACTACTTGTAATTCATTTGCACATACAAAAGTACATTCTAAAACCCAAAAGGAAGAGAGAGACAAAAAATAGCTTACCAAGTAAAACTATTGTGCCACGTGAATAAGGTACCAAAGATGGGTAGGAAAATTCTAACTTACTAGCTTAACGGGCTTTTAAACAGCATGTGTTTCTGATCACTCTACTGTCAATAGAAAGATGTGTAATTTTAAGTTACTTTCCTTGTCTCCAACAGGTCCTTTAGAAGGTTTCTCTCTTTAGTATTCACGTCTGCAGAATCCTGAGCAAACAACCCAATAACTCACCAACGTTCTAAATCACAATCAGCTTTATTCTGGACTTTTTTCAAACCTAAAAGAAAAGTTAAATTAATACTAAGAAAACAAAAAGCTGACCTTTGACTTCTGAAGAAAACTGAGCCAGGTGTCGTGTCACAAAGAGTCGCAGTTGCTGATTCAGGTCACAGGACAGAATGTTAATGTCCCATGAACGAATTCCTGCCCAAGAGAAAAGGTAAAAAAAATTAGTAAGCTGTTGTTACATTTACTCCGGAAACGAAAGTGGAGATAGAGAAGCTAGCAGGACACACAAGGACCAGTGATGCTCTTCCAAAAGATCATACTTAGGATGGAGAAAGTCTTCAGAAGCCGAGGGCTACAACGTGCTTCCCTTCCATAAAACATCTGTCTCTGAAGTACATGCAGTGAGCAAGTCTACATTCAAGTTGGGCTTCCCACAAGTGAAACTAACAAAGGATTGAGGATAAATAAATCACACTACTGCTTAACCAAGCAAATACATTATGTTAGTTTTACGTCTTCTGTATTATCCAGCATTGGTCACTAGCAGAGATGGTCTACCAGATGGTTAAACTACTAAACAGCTCAGAGACACCAGCTTCTCCGCTCTTCTAGCCTGTGCATCCTCCAAGTTACAAAAGCACCCCCAACTCGCTCTGCCTAATTACTCCATCAAAGCCTCTGATCCCACCAAGCCCCTTTGAGTTCACTCTGTAATCTATATAATCTTTGTAAGCTAATTGTCTTCATATCACAGCAGGAAGCAGCATCTGCTCCCAGACCAAGTGGCACCACGCCTTGCTGGGGAAGCCACCTTCAGAAGTCAGTGTGAGCAGTTGTACATTCTGGATGACACCAAACACTACAGACTACAGATCTTCACATCCCATTAAGAAGCTGCCTCTCCTATACGGTGTGATGCTATGCTTTGGCACCATAAACAAAACCAGGATATTAGCATGAATCACAACCCCAGCCTCTTGTGCTGCTGCCTGCTGAAGTACAGATGTTGAAAGCCAATGCCACAGACATCTAAGGGTTAACTGAAACAAGAATTTCAGCCCCAGTGTTTACTGGTGGGGTCCTAACTGACTGTTCTTCCATCATCTTCTGGAGCCATGTCCTCTCATGCATAAAACATAAAGTTTTACTGCATCTGATATCTGCTTTCTTTCAAGGGAAGCATCTTGACTTTTCATAGAGATATCATTCCAAGTTACAGCAGTTCTAGTTCTCCAGCACAGTAACTACATCTTGTGCAACAGCTTCTGCTAGCCATTCGTGGGAAACAGGATCTTCTAGGATACAAGCTCCAGCTTTCTACACATAACCGAGATACAGCTAGTAATCATTGCATCACTCAATTCGGTAGTCTCAAGGCCTGTAGAATCTAGAGCAGCTCATTAAAACATTGATCTTAGTTTCTTTTTCTGGTGACAGCTGATACAGTAGAGTGATAAATCTTATTTATTACCTGTCAGCACTACAGAGACTGTTTAAACAGATGTTCAACATAAGTGCATCTTAATGCAGTACTGAAGAGCATTCTCGCATTCTCACCTGGAAAGGGACAAGGTGGCACTCTGCAGGGTAAATCCTGCTGACTCTAGCTGCTGTGTCACTGTCATGGTGTCCTACTGCAGCAATAAATGCTGTTTGAGGCACTGCAATATCCTAGGATGCAGAAAGAGCAGATCCTCTTTCAGAGTAAGGAAAGGGAAGAGTGAAATTACTGTCTCACTCGTCATCTTACTTGTAACAATTTATTCACCATTTTTCCTTTCTAGGTAATACGAAGTTACTCCTAATCTCTCCCCACTCACCGCAGTTTCAATTTATCATCCCATGGCACAGGAGGCAAAACACCGTCCTTCCTGGTAGGATCCTCTATATCCTGATACAAAACTGCAGACTATACCGTATTAAGGCTTCTAAAGATTTCATGCTGTTTGCACATGCACAGCTTCAGTAAGGTACCACGTCACTCATCAGTTTTCCATCTTTTCCCTTATGCTCTCGTGAACTTCTGTGCTGAGGTACTTGTCTTATAAGATTTTGTATTTCCTCGTGATACCAGACCTAATCTTCTAGATATTGTTTCAAAACCAGACAGAAGCCACACATGGACAGACAGATAAGACCAGTATTTATCAGACAGCATTTCAGAATCAGTGTTGTTCAAGCATCTGACAGACACACAATGCTACTGCCTCAGAAGCACTACACACAGAAAGAAGCAAGTTCCCATAATGTCCTTTATTCATTATTCTATCCTCCTGAATGAGGGTATAGAAAGAAATCTGGTAAAGCACACTTCTTGGATCAGCCAGAGCAAGAGCTTCATTCACTGAAAAAAATAATTTAAAAAAAAAAATCTTTGGGTATTTTTTTTGGTCTTTTGTGCAGACAGGGCACCACAGCCAACAGAAGAGAGACCCAAAATAAATCTTAGCATTTTCATCACTGATAAAATCCTATCTAGATGTATAGTATATAACACTAAGGATCAACTTTGCTTGCCACCATTTTTTTCCATTTTGTTAATCTGATTGTTATCAGGGATATAAGCCATATCATACTTATGAAGTTGCAGAAAAATGCTTTTCTGAAGGGCAGAAGCATTTTTTTACTGACAGGGGATTTATTCTTGAGGCAATCAAATCTGCCCAGCAGCCTGTTCGACCCTCACACAAACCTTATGTGAGCCCTCTCCAGCAAGCTATAACTTAAGAAAGGGGAATCATCATCATGTGTGTACCATATTCACATTTCTTGGACTTCCTGCATCAAGAGTATAGTTGTCTCTAACAGTATAATACGCTGTGTCTTGGCAGATCTCAGGACCTTGCTGTTATTTTAACTATTCTTACTTCTTATATACATATGCTAATCGGCAGATCTTGGTCTATCTCAAGAAGAGGTCATCCTCCCATTTCACAGTAGGAAAAACTCCTCTGTGACTTGCTGGAGGTCCTACTGCAAGTCAGTGACAGAGAAAAGCCCAAAATCCAGGTTCCTAGCTCCCTCAGCAGTTCACTTCTACTAATTTAACAATACTGCTAAAAGGGCTCTCATGCAGAGAAGCATCTGCACTTAACAGAATTTCAGTAGGTTTCTGGCTAGATAAAACTAATTGTAGAACTTACTTCTGCTGAGGCAATTACAATTTGTGTTGCAGAATTGGTGTTTATTTTTTCTCTCCAATGGGAGGTCCCAAGTTATTGGCCTATGACCAAAAAATCAAAGCGCAAAATCCATTAGTTTACAGTCTGGTCTGTCACTATTTCAAAGATTCATAGAATGAGTAAGGGTGCAAGTTGGCACACTAGTTCAGTGAAGTGCCAAGCAAAGATGACCGTCCTCTTGTGCAGAAAGCAGGAGCAAACACCTTGAAGAAGGACTTTCAGAGGCCAAGTGGTCATAGTGGACATACCCCCACTAACAAAGCCATCCCTTGGAAAAGGGAATTAAATACTGCCCTCAATGTAGCTAGTACGTGGCCTGCCAGCAGAGCTGAACAGAAAAGATGCTGAAGTGGAGAAATTGGACAAGATTCGACATTTTTACACCCACACCCTCTCCTAAATTGCACTGTCCATCTGTTCCTCAGTACTGTTGACACTCGGAGGAAAATAGTCACAGAAGTACTTCCGAATAACGCAGTTTAGCCAATAGTTGCAACTGTTACCACTGGCATGTTCTAAGCCAATATGCTTTGGAAATAGGGGGATGGAGGGTGAAGAAGCGCATGCATGAAGAAGTCTAATAGCTGTTACTTTATTTCTCAGAGGCGTACTAAACGGCCTGCTAGAACAGAGATTCGCCTTAAGTTGCCAGGTAGGTGATCACCTCTCCTTTCTCTTTTTCATGGGAACCATCAGAAACTGTCACAAAGCAAGAACTATCACCACCCCAACCTCCTTCCCCCAGATTTTAAACAACACTGCTTCTAAAATACTAAGACCAACTAATTGCCAAGGCCTCTGGGCGCTACCACAATCTAGGTAGCAAAGGAAAAAAATGCTACAGCACTTCTGTCTGGCTCTGTGTCATTCCTGAAGCAGTTCACTGCTGTGGCTTATCCTCCCTCAGTCTCTCTGGTCCACAGAGCTGCTCTTTAGACAGGAAGATGCCATAGCACGACAGGCCACTGTTGGCAGCTGCAACCTTGCACTGCGGTAAACAGTCAAGCAAGACAAATCCTCCAATTAATAAGATAGAAGTTTGGGTCTACACGGAAATAAGATGCAATCCTCTGACCCACTAATAAAATAGAAACTTGGGGAAGTTAGCACCATAAACTCTGATCAAGATTTAAGACACTCCAAGCCCAGTACTGAGTTTCTCCAACGCAAATTAAAGGAATGCTTCAGCAACTCATGGCCTAGATGCCTTCGAGCAAGCCAGCCCGCAGCAGCAGAGCCAGGCGTACTCGTCGCTGATGCCATCTGTCACCGCACTCGTCCTCCCCGGAGCTGACACTCCAGTCATTCCCGAGACCGCCCACGCCGGCCCTGCGGGCTGCGACACCGAGGTATGAGCCCCGCCCGAGCCTTGCCGCGCTTCTCCCCCCGCCCCGTGCCCTGCGGCCCCAGGACCCGCTCAGAAGCGGCCTCCGCTCCGTCGGCCCCGACAGAGCAACGGTCCTGCCCTCAGCCACTGCCCATCCCGGACCGGCGGGCACGTACTGGAGTCCCTCCGCGAGGAGGGGGGCGAAGTCCCGCAGCGGGGCGGCAGTGCCGCAAGGCAGGGCGCGCGCCAGCAGCTCCACCCCGCTCTGGGCCGCTCCGGGTCGGGCGGCGGGGACAACCCGGCAGACGCTGACGGGCGCGCATCCCCGTGGCGCTCGGTGGCCAGCGCCAGCGCCGGCCCCGCCCCACCCCGGGGCCCTCCACCGCGGACCCGCTCCTCACCGCGCTCCAGGGCTTCGCGCAGCGCCCCCCGTTCCAGCTCCGTTCCGACCTCCCCGATCACGGCCAGCAGCGCGTGCCGCCTCAGCTCCCGCGGCCGCCCGCCCAGAAGCCAGGGCGCTGCCGTCTCCATAGCGACCGGCCCATCTGTGGTCTCCATGGTAACCGCGGCGGCCCGCCGCTGCAGCGTGCGGTGACTGGCGCACGGCTCTTAAAGCGCCTCGAGCCCCGCCCCGATTGGCCGAGAGGGCACGTGGTCCCGCCCCTCTGCGGCGGAGGGGGCGTGGCCTCGGGTCCGCCTATGCTCTGCTTCGCTCCCGGGCCGGGCGCCTGCCGCCCCAGGCCGGTCTGTTCGCCGGCGCCGTCTCTGAGGGGACACCGACTGCCGGCGAGCTCCGCGATCGGTCCCCAGCCGCTAAGGGTTGCGCTCCCTTCTTCTGGCGCTGGCGGGGCAGCGGCACTGCTGTCGAGCTCAGATGCCGAACTCCGAGCGGTGACCCGGGCTCACGCCCTTCGGCAGAATAAACACTTCGTGGGGAACGCGAGAAAGTCACCGAAATACAAACCCGCAGAGGTTTTTTTAAACGCTTGGTGTGGTGGTGTTGCAATACTCACAACAAAATCACGGCAGCCAGCAGTGCTCGGAGGTGGCTTGGCACTATCCCTCTTTCTTCTCCATCACTTGGCAGTAAGAACAGTCAGATTTCCATCTTTTCCTGGAGGTCTTCTTCCTGTTCAATTAAAGACAAGAGTAATGGTCTCCAGCAGTAAACAATGAGATTTCCTGGATTCAGAAATATGACATACGAGAAAAATCTCTCTGAATTTTGCTAGCCACCAGTTTAAAACTGTTGTGAGCCATCAGCTTCTGTGTAGACAGACACTTGTGCACACAGGAGTTCTTAACGTCCAGGGTGACTAGAGAGGGCCTTAATTTAGGGCACAAGTCCACATCATTAAGTCAGTTCTCGCCGGCCCTATCTTCAGAGCACTTCAGTGCAGCATGCAGAAAAGCTGAGCAAACTCAAAGCTGCATGCTGCACACGGGAGAACCAACAGGAAGTAGACTCAGATAGAAAAATCAATGTATTTTCTGACAAAAAGAGGGAGATCCATCCTGTCCTGATGCAGCTGAGTGGAAAAGCAACCCAGCCACTGTAAAGCAAGAGCCAAGTCAGCAATAATCTGCAGTGTCAGGTTCTGCCCCCTGCAGCCTCCAAGATTTCCGCAGAGAGGAGCTACACTCTAGGAAGCTCGTTGGGTAGACAAACCGGCGTCCTGTTCTGTTTTGTTCCTCAGCGCCCACCGAGCCTGCAGTGAGGACACAGCTGAAACCTCAGGTGGTTTGGACAAACGTCGTATTTAGGCAAACACAGGTGAATCTACAGTGTCATAAGACTGAGAGAACACAACCAGGAAAAAAAGCCAACCACGGAAAGGGGGGGGAAAACCAGAATAATGATCTCTGCAGGCTACAACTGATGTGACTAGCTTACAGCATTTTCTCAGATTGAGATCTGTAATCAAAAGGTGCTCTACCTCTCAAAAAGTAAGTTAGGAGGTCAAGCAATAGGTCTTTTTCGGATTAAATTGTGGTGGCACCACTGACTATGATCTTTATTGAATAAATCTCATAAACAGAGAATTAGTGCATCAAAAGGGTTTAATTTCCTTCTGTGTGTTGTGACCTGCATAACATTGTTAGTTATTTTTTCACAAGAGATTGCACTGAAGCAGGTAAATATGTGAATAAAGCAATAAACCTGCAAATAAACACCAGCATACAACAAATTCTATGACAAAAGTAGGATTGTAGATCACAGAGGGAAAACATGATGACAAAACGCAAAGATGGAAGATTTTCAGATCTTTTCATACCAGGTGGCAGAAGTGCCTTCTATTTTCAGGCAATCCAGTCTTAATAGTTGCTGCTTATTTTTGACATGGTAGCTTTCCAGAGCTGCAGCTTTTCACTGCAGTGCAGAGAGGCTCCTCCAGCTGGCTTTCTGCCAAGGAGAAAAGAAACAAGAGACACACCTACTGGAGCGAAAGCTTATGAAGAATATCCAAGCATGGTTCGTTAGCAGAGTCTAGAACCTCTAGGGAGGACGCCTTTAAAATTAAGAGGTGGGTATTTATGATGTGATCCATTTGTATTCTTCTACTGTACTATCAAATGATAGAATAATTAATATTTTTGTTTCACTGTGATGTGACTCACAGCTGCCTGTGGTCACTGCCTAACTGGGGTGGCCTGAGTCCTAGTGTGTGTACGCTGCATAAGGCAGTGAAATGAGGGATTTCCAGCCTACTAAGTTCCTTCTTTTCCCTGTGAATTCACACTCTGGATCCACACAGTAGATCTGTATAGCAGTTACGGTCTGAGGTTATGCTTTCCTGCAGCGCAGCAATAGCTGGTACCCCCACGAAGTAACAGAAGCTGACTGGGATGATAACAAGTATTAGAGGTCCTGACAAAAGCAAACAAAAGGATTACCTCTGAACAGTGAAGGACAATGCATCACAGGTATATAACCATTATAAACTTGGATTTAGAAACTAGGCTCAAGCTAGCGTAAGAAGGATCCTCATAATCACAGGAAGAACAATCTACACAATTTCAGCTTCTGAATCCTTTAGCCTGGAATGATGATTTCCTGTCCTCCCTATCTAAAAATGTTCATGTGAATGAAAATACTTCTGGGAACCAGAGATCTACAGCAGTATCTGAGTGAGAACAATGCCTTCAGCAGAGGTAAAATATAATGTCATTATGGCTGTGACATTTCCTAGAAGCAGGGAAAAATAGGTGACTGCCTAAAGGGAGTTTGTTCAGGCCTTGATCTCTAGCTGTTTTCATCTATGAGAGAGAAGCTACGAGGTCCCAGACACATCAAACTGAGGGAAAAACAAAATAAATTTGAGGGTTAATCCATACCCTTTGTGTCCTTTATGCTCATCTAATGAAGCTAAGCTAGGGGATAGTCTCCTCAATCAAATACCTTTAGAAAAGGATCTCCATAACTTACAGGTTACATGGCTGAATTCAACCACCCTAAAGAAACTAGACTTCTGAAGATACGCCTGCGTTAGCAAACTGCTTTAAAAAGTGAAGATCTAAACTGTTTGGACAGTTTTTGTTTTACATTAGCCATGTTCTTCATGGAGCTGAAGACACTAGAGCTCCCCATCTTTTATGTGGCCAAACCTCATCTAAGAGTCTGTTATCTGCTTAGAATATGAGAGCAGAAAAGGAATATGAACGCACTCTAAATGTCACAAGGGAACCCACACTTGAATGAGTTGACTATGTTAAAAAGGCAAGATAATAATTCTTAACTGACGTGCTGGTACCAGCTCTGTAGCTCCGTAACGAGGAGCTTCCTGGAGGAAGGCGAGAACTGTAACAGCATACGGGAACTCCACAGCAAGAGGTAGTGGAGACGGTGTCCAGGCCTTTGGTCACACGACACGTCGTGACCGAAGTGACCCCTCAAGGGTGCCCTCCGGAGTCTTGCAGGATAGCACAAGGCCCACACGTGGGACATGCCGTGAGTATGCCCAATCCACTCGGTCCTCCTCGGCCTCTCACTCCTCGGGCGGCCTCGTGAGAGCATCACAGAGTGTGGCCCCTCGCCGGCCACTGGCGGGCGACGAAGTCGCGGAGCAAGGTGCCGCGTCCGGGTCGCGGCACTGGTGGGGCCCTGCCCTCGGGGTGTTGGGGTGGGCCCGCTCCCCGGGAGATCCGGGACCGCCCGGGCCTCTGCTCTCCGGCCTGCCCCGTACCATTGCCGGGCCCCTGTTGCCCCGTGAAGCCACCACAGACACCCTCTTCACCGCTGCCCGCGGGCCGTGGCACTGGCGCGGCAAGTGTGCGGTACCAGGGGCGGGGCGGACGGCGGGCGGGATCCAGCCCGTTGCCGCCCGCCGCATGTCAGCGGGGCGGGCCTGGTGGTGGGCGGTAGTGTGCTCTTTCCTCCACCTGAGGATTGGCCTTGCTTGCCGGCTTCCGGCGGAGACCAGGTAAAGCGGGTCGTGGCCAGCCCTTGATTGCGGCCGCTTTGTCCATCGTGCTCCGCCCGGCCGAGCCCGGCCCGGGAAGTGGCCGAGCCAGCGCGGGCCTCTGGGGTCGCCGGGGGTGGTGCTCCAGCGCGGCCGCTCGCCGGTGGGGCGGAGAGAGGGCTGCGGCCCTGGTCAGGGGGAGGGAGCGCGGCCCGGTCCGAGTCTGCCGGCGGGGGAGGCTGCTGGCGGCAGGGGGGGGTACACAGTGCACTGCATCGTCGCGGGTATGAGGGGGTTCCTGCCCTCTCTGCGGGTTTGGGAAGCGCAGGTACGGGCGGCATGCAGGCGAGCCCTGCCGCTGCTTCGGAGAAGCTGTAAGCGCAGGCAAGGGCCGCTCTTACCGCGTCCTCCAGGCACTTCCGGTTTTCTAGAGCACATCGGCTCCGGTGGCCGTCAGTCGGTGGCATGCCAGGTGAACCTTCCTATTCACTGGACTCGCAGACTCCGAGAATGGTGAATACTATGTAGTATTTATTCCCAAATTAGTAGAGCAGAGGATAATGCATACAGAAATTGGCCAAGTAGTTTTTACATGTGTCTTCTGTGTAAACAATAATTCTAATACGGTGTCACAATATTTAACCCTAGATTTTCAAAGACAAGTAGCATCTGTACTCCTTTAGTAAATTTAGCTATCTTGTCGGTATCTTAGTTTGGGTGTCTTTATTTCCCACCTGAAATCAGGATCTGGAATTTGTTTTTTTTCGTGTGATTGCTATCGTGTTTTGAAGATGGGGCCTGGGGCTGCATTGACACAGAAACAAATTCACAGGGGAAGAAATGAGAATGAGTACAAGGAGTCCTGTTTTTCAGTTTTCCATCCTAATTAGCTGATTACTTTGGAAAGGAGTATTCAGAACAAAACCAACTACAGCTTCCACTGTCCAGAGCAAATTTTGTAAGATGCAAGCAATTCAGAAAAAAGGATCCAAATATAAAAAGTCAGACAGCCTTCGTACCTTTGTTCATTGAAGGTCTGGTGCTGGACATGTTTTGTTTGAAGGGTAAGGAAGCAAAGGTTAATTTTTCTCTTTTATCTTCTTTCTCAGATAAAGTTGATCATACCCTGTTGATAACCCCTCTCTGATGAGACTTAGAAGAAAGGCAGTCTTCAGACTGAGGGGGGGATATTTAGAGCAAAGATCTGTTTATTAGAAAGAAAGCAGGCTGCTTTTTTCATAGCATAGAAAAGATGGAAATAAAAATGAGATTACACATTTAACACATAAAACCCCTGTGCAGTCAACTTTTAACCTATTTGTTACTACTTTTTTAAAAGGAAATCTTAAATTTTAGAGACTGCGTAATTTTCAGAGCTTCATTGGCTTCCTTTTAAAATATTTTTGCTTATTTCTGTTTTATCTTACTTTAAACCTATTTACAGTTAGTGTAAACAAACATGCAGTTATCCTCTAAACTGTGAGTATGAAAACTAAATTTGCCATTGCCTTTTTTCCGTTTGAAGACTGTTACGGTAGCCAGTTCCTTTCCCACCTTCTCACAAGACATAGCACTTTGCTTAGGCCTGTACAAGAATGATATCATGTATCTAACATATATGCATACTGTAAGCATAATGCTTGCTGTTTGCACCTTTTTCTGTGGCAACAGCATGACACTGAGTCATGATCAGTTTGTCGGGCACTATGACCCCCAACTGTTTTGTTTTGCAGTAATGCCACATAGCCTAGCAGCCCCATCCAATATTTGCACAGCCAGTTCTTTCATTTTGTAGAATATTATTCATACTGGCATTGTACTATGTCTATTTTTCAGGCCATTTTTTCTTCTGCTACTTGTAGTCCCTCTTAATTTCAGATTGCTTGTGGTAGGTGTACTCTTTGTGATTAAAGAGAACGGTACACAGAATGACAATAGCACTTTGACGTTTGGACCCTGACTCAAACATACTTGTTTTGACATAGAACTGATGGTGGTTACTTTCTGGGGATGGATGTTCAACGGGTTTTTTACTTGCCTTACTGAAATTTCATCACAGCTATGCTTCCCTTGTTTGATTATGAGAACCCTATGTAGATGCTAAGAATCTCTACTATAGTAAAGTTGTTCTGCCACTTTTCTTCTGTACATCAGGCCCATATCTCTGAGATGAAAAGAAATCAGACTGATGTTATTTGCCTCGTCTTCATGGATCTGTGTTGGCCGCTAACTTCTCTCATCATCTTCTAGACACAAGTTGCTAGTTTGTTTGATGATTTGTTATCAAAGTTGTCAAGGATTTGTTGGGAATTTTGAGA
The DNA here is from genome assembly GCA_013399015.1 of Galbula dea. Lineage (NCBI taxonomy): Eukaryota > Metazoa > Chordata > Aves > Piciformes > Galbulidae > Galbula > Galbula dea. The sequence continues at coordinate 110,703 of VWZX01010985.1, read as the reverse complement.
CAGCGACTGGAACATTTGCCACTTCTAGTCTTCAGATATGTCATTGTCCTCTGAGTTTTGAAAGGAAACTGTTAACGCTTCTAAGACAACATGTTTTGGGAAGAATTCTAGACTCCTGAGGTTTTAAAACATCTGGCTGAGATAAGCACTCTTAACCTGTTTCAGCCTTGTTTCACGGCTGAAATTTTGCCCTTTGTCATTGTTGGTTAACTTCAGCTAGCTCCTGTTTTCAGTTACCTGTTTTAGAGAGGAACAGTAAATGCTTCTGCCTTCTTGACGTTAGCCACCCAGTACTGTTCTCTCAGAACAGCAGGCCAACAATTCTTATGGTTGTTGTTTTCCTGCTAGTATGTCTAGAGATTATTTTCTCGTTGCTCTTGATACCTCTGGCCTGTGTAATTTTTGCCTTTGTACGCTTCTGCCATTCTTTTATACTGATCCCTTAAGAAAGCTGATCTAGTTCTGATTTCCTTGTTTCCTTTCCTCTGTTTTCTTGTCATACCTGACCATCTTGTTACATTTCCTCTCCTTTCTTTGCATTTAGATAGTTTGCACTTGTGCCTTTAGGAGGGAAACTATCTCTTTGTAAACCTTTTTTGGGACGCAAGGTCTTACTTGCCAGTTACCTGTTTATGGACGTCTGCTTGTCAAACTCCATTCTTTGTTTTTCTGCTCTTGTTTTCTTCCCAAAGATGCATTATGCATGCTCAGTGTCTGCCTACTTGCATGTACTTCTTGTGTTGTTATAAACACAACAACTTTGTCTTTTTTCCCCCCTTGCTAGTGGCTAACTATCTCTATTTCAGAAGCACCTTCAGATGAAAGTTTGGAGTCTGAAGGACTTGGCTTAGGTAGGCATTTCAAATGCAATAATGAAGAGCATGTATTCTCTAGAAGAGGCTAATAAAGAAGAGCTGTCAGCAAGATAGAAGGTTAAAAAAAGGTGCTATGAGGAAGGACATTGTTGTTTAATGACCTGTCAGTGAGAAAAGCTTATTCTTACATGGTAAAGGGAAAGACACTTGGAGAACCACTAGTTGAAGTTCACCAAGGATCAGTAGTGGAGTACCATAAACCAGCTTAAAAATGAGGGCTCATGCTATACTTGTGCTTAGAAGACAGCTTTATTTCCTATTAAAAAAAGTATTTTATTTGAGTGTAAGAATAAAGGAAGACTATTTGAAATGGTTTCATTCTGAAGGAAGCAGAATTCTGTTTGAAGGGAACTGAACAAACTGCAAGAGTCTGATCTAAAACTACAGAGATACTTGAGGATCATACACTGGCAACTGTCCAATCACAATCCCAGGCTCCTTTTCAGTTCTCTGGGATAAAATATTTTGTGAACGTGGCTGCATCTGGCTGCTCCCGATGGCTGGCAATAATAAACACAGGGGAAACTATGAGTTCTCACTCTCCTATGATACCTAAAAATTTACCTACAGCATTGTGGATGTCTGGGATAAGCAGTGTTCAGTTCTGTGCCCCAGCGGGAGCAGGCATGTTTTGTATGGTTGGTGGAAGGGGGTGGATGAGGTGCTGTGCCGAAACCACCAGCCGAAGTCGCTGTTAATTTACCCTGGAGCGAGCCCAGGCGCGGGTGCCCCGAGGCCACGGGCCGGGCCGGAGGTCCCGGGGCCTCTCGCCCTCTGTCCCGCCTCTCACGGAGTGGCAGCGGGAGCGTCTCCTTTCGCTAAAGGGAAACGGGAGGCAGATCAATAGCACTACCGCCACCGTTACCGCTCCACGGGCGGCACTCCCGCTGCGAGGCCTGGTTCCCGCCTCCGCGCCTCGCTGCCGGGCCCCAGGCCGCTCCTCCCCCGCGTCGCCCTGGTAACGGCGGCGAGGGGCGCGCGCCGCCAATCGGGGCGTTGCAAGATGGCGGCCGCGGGAATCGCGGCGCGGTGCGGCAGCACGGGCGGGCGTGTGGCGTAGGGCCGCGGTTGGGTTCCGCCACCGCCCTACATGGAGCGCGGCGGCAGCCAGCTGGACCTCGGCTTCTCGCAGCAGGGCACGCCCCGCCTGATCGTGGAGGACTCGCAGGAGCAGGCCTGCTTCGGTGTGCTGGCCCGGCGGAGCCTGAGCCCTGTGCTGGTGAGCGCCCGGCGCGGGACGTGAGGGGTGGCTCGGGCCGGCCCAGCGCTGACGTAGCTTCGTGTCTGTTGCCTTGCAGGAGATCGTCCGTGGTGCTGCCGGCAGCCGGGCAGCCGCGGGTGGCGGGGCGGCCCCAGAGCGACCCGCAGGTAAGAACGGGGAGGGGCTCCCCCGGGGCGCGGGGTCGCGTAGTGCCCGGGGTGGGGGTTGCAGCCGCGCTGACGGCGCTGTGCTTGCAGAGCCGATGGAGAGCCCTGCCCGCCCGGACGCCGCCGGCCCGCAGGGCCTCGTCGCTGAGGAGGTGCCGCCGCCCAACGGGGAGAGCAGGTGCGTGGGGTGGGAGCCACCATCCTGGGGCGAGGCGCGGCAATGCCTGCCAGGCCCCTCCCCGCGACCCGGGAAATCACTGTCGCGCGTCGAGGACGGGTTAAAAACCGGGCTCAGTGCTAGCCGGGGCCGTGCCCGGCCCGGCATTGCGGTTCGGAGGGCTCGAGAGTGTCTGCTTAGGTGCTGCGGCTGCGAGTCAGCCCCAGGGAACACGATCGGCTGCGAGAAGGCAGCCTGCGGGAAACTTGGAGCTATGTGAGTCTTTCTGTTGCAGTGCCCTTGGGAGTGCTGGAGAAGGAGGTGAAGGTGATGTGGAAGACTCTGCTGGTTCGCCGTGTGTAGAAGGTAACTTCTCCGTTTGAGGTCTCTCCTTGGGGCTCTGAATTTGATCAACCAGTTTTTCAATTCAGCTGCCTTGCGCCGGTAATAATGGGTCAGAAATTGGCATCTCTGTGCTTTGGTGTTTGAAAAAAACCAAACCAAGTGATTTGAGATCATTGTTAACAAGGATCTTGGAGACAGCAAATGGTTTAGAAGAGGCATGGTTGCATCATGGCTATTAGGAGATGGAGCCTTTTTATGGCAAAGAACTCCTGGCGTAATGGTTCTTGTCATCATAAGACTTTCAGGTGCAGGCTTTGTGTTACCGTGTTTGTTTTCTCACCACGGAATCCAAATCTGCTGCAGCACCTATTGGCATTACGTAAGACCTTCCTGATTAACACTGGTTTCTGAGTTAGTGGCCACTGTTCCTGCTTGGTTACCATATTTGTAATTAGTGCAGCTGAGATCAGTCTGTTTATTCAGAGTTTCAGCAACAGCCTAAATACTTTTCTTTTTAGAGGGTGTATTTTTTGCCCTTGTAATAAAGAGATAGATGGCTCTTTTACTGCTTTTTCTTTTTGGTATATGTCTTAGTTGTGGATGTTTGGTGTTAGATACAGGCACGTCACAGCTGCAGTTTGGAGCTCTAGAGCTCTCACAGAGCCAAGACTTTGAGAGTGACATCGCACCCAGTGAAGGAGATGCTAGGCATCAGGTTCACCCTGGAGCTCCTGTCCCTTCTTCCAGTCTTGTGAAGAATGATACTAAGGATGGTATGTGAAAATGATCTTAGATGTTCTTCTGTTGCTCTGTAAATTCTCTCTTTAAATTATAGATGTTACGTTTCTTTGACAGGAAATACGATAGTAGTAGCTTTCAAAAATGAATTCACATCTCATTGGTAGCTGAAAAAAAAAATTGTGCCTTCTTTTTCCTCTAGGCTCATTCGTTTGGTTTTTTTGTGGCTGTCCAAGTGCTGCCATTGATCCTTGCAGCTCTCTTTGCTAATTTGTTTCCAGACTAATTTAGACAGCCTGGTATTGAATTCCCTCCCTGGTGAAAAACTCATCCTCTCCTTTTCATGCTGTGGTCATTGATATTTCAGGGTTTATTGATTTATTTTTCATATAAAGCTCGTCTTGAGATCTGTGTAATTTACAGAACTGCACTTGTCTCTGTATGTTCATCGAGGTCACCCAAATAACCTACTTCTTTTTTTCCCCTCTCTTGCTAGAGCTGCGTGAGGACAGCACAGAAGTTGTCTCTAGCACAGCAACACATACTGTTTTGGAGGGTCAGCCAGAGAGGTCTGAAAGGTAAAATGGCCCATGTTCTTTATAGGTCTCTTGCTGACACTCTGGAAGTCAATTTGTGTGTTTTTTAATAGTTTTTTAGATGTAGAAGGATTCAGACTTCAAAACGAAAGAGAAGAGTAAAGGGAAAGATGAAGTACTGATGGGACTCTTTGGCAGCAGTGCTGGCTAAGGAGTGCTTTCACCATTCCTATCTGAGAGAAGAGGTGGTGTCAAACTCGGACGCACAAGGATATCAGTGGGTTTATTTTCAAGGGAAGGTGCACTGGATAATAAAGTACACAAACAATCTCTTGAAGTTAAAATGACTGGAATACTTTAAAAGTAACACTCCAGTTCAAGTCAGAGAAGTTATTTCAAGATAACTTAATCACTGCAGCATGGGCCTTGGGGCCTCACAGGAGAAATCTAGAGTCTGAGTGATGGCTATTCCAGAATGCTTTTGAGTATTTGCTATTGTCAGCCTAAATACTTTTAATTATTTTTAAATGGGAAACTTCAGTTTCTTGAAAACTCCCTCTCCCTTTTTTTTTTTTTTTTTTTTTTAATGCCAGATGGAGTAAGATTTAACTCTCTCTGTATTGTCATATTTACCACAAAAAAAATATCAAAAAGGAGGTGAAGCAAAACTCCTAGAATCCACATCGAGTAGGATTTGGTAGAACAATCTGCATTCCATCTTGCAAAACAATTCTGAAAGTGCGGCCTGTCAAGGATGAACATGTTATTTTATGAGGAGAGAGAGAGAGCAGTCGTCTTCCTTTTCTTGTCCTGTACTGTACACAAATTAATATCTTTCATCTGTGCTGATAAATTTTCTTTACAGTGTTGCAGTATTAGAATTTCTCAGGCCAGTAACTGTGTCTTGCTTTTCCAGAACTCTGCAGGAAGCAGAAGAGCATACCAGGGAACAAATGCCTGTCTGTGACCCCACTAAAACGGAGAAATCCCTTGATTCTGGTCACAAGGAGTTGGATATCTTGTCAACTCAGGAAGAGATGTTTCCTGAGAATAATGCATCAGGTAACAATAGACAAGTAGAGCCAAAATACCCATCCCAGAGATCATCATAATCATCATCCCTACTTGATCTTTACAGACATGTAGTGGTTTGGGGTGCTGTGGTTTTTTTTTTTACATGTAATTTCTGCTAAAACTGAGAATGCCTTTGAAATGAAAGGCCATAACCTCTTCCACTATACTGTGGAGCAATGTTTAAATGTCACTTTGTGTTAGAACAGTTATACTGGCTTATCTGATACATTTAATTTCTTTCTGTGCCCCTTGGACGAAGGTTTTTCTTTTGTTCTCCCTCTCTTGAAACTGGCAGCAGTACTGCCCGCTCTTTGTAGCGGCACACAGTCTGAAGTATGGATGAGTAGCGTATGCAAATATTGTAGACTTTCTTAGGATGGTTACTTTGGCATTCCGCCTTAGTCCTCTGAGTCGGCCTTCCTGTTTGGGGTAGGACAGAGTCCTGCAATCAGAATCTTTGTACGGCAATTTTGGTCAGTCTTATTTGTCACCTAGGTTAATGTTCCTTCCCTGTAAGAGAAAAGATTACGTGAAACAGGATCAGGAGAAAGGTCATCATCGTGTGTCTTGCTAGGAGGATGTCTCTGTGCAGTTCTGGTATCCACAACTGAAAGGCTAATAAAGAAATAGAAAGGTTCTTCACAATCTTCTTAGTGAAGGGCCTAGAAAATAAAGTTTTAAAGGAACTTTGTAGCATTTCATAAAGCATGAGCTAAATGGAATCTCACTTTATGCTTTTTTTTCTTTGATTTGTGCATGACTCTGTCTATACCAGTATGATCCTGTGCTTGAACCCTTTGTATCTAGACGGTGTAGTAACAACCTCCTACTCACACTGAGTCAGTGGTCAATGCGAGGTGTCTTCTGGTAAGAACCTTGCGTGTATTTGCATTCTAGTGCTGGATCAAATGTGCTGATGTTGGAGCTGTTGGGAATTTTTCTTCCAAAATTCCAGAGTAGGAAGATCTGTACTATTTGGTCTGAAAAAAATTTATTTAATAGAACACTTATGTTTTTCATCTTAACTATATAATGCTCACATTTCATATACTGACATTTCATATGCAGTCCTTCTTCAACTCTGTGTGACAGTTGGCTTGTAACTATGCTGTGTGACTGTGCAGAATTTTTTGACCAACTTGGTTACTGGCCAGATTCCTAACGCTGTTCCCATTTGTTCAAAACCACTGTAGGGAGTGGCAGTCCGATAACCAGAGGGGAAGAGGGAAGTTCTCTGGTGTGCACCCCTGCCCGCAATCTGCAGCTCCTGCAGCTTTCTGGACAGGGATCCCTTGTGCAGGAGTGTCATTCCACGTAAGCAAAGAAGCGTCCCCACATTATTGCAGTAGCTTAATTACAGTCATGTCTTTCCACTTCTCTCCTTTTTTGGAGGACTTGTGCTGGATTTGAAGCAATCAGTGTTTTAATTTTGCACTGTGAGAGGACCGTGGCTTTATTTTGTGATGAAATGAACTGATGATGCCCATGTTGTTAGTGGCCATTTCTCAAGCGTCTCGCTAGTGAGCACACGACACCCTCCTTTTGTGGCAAGCTGGAGCTATGTTCGGGAAGAAGTTAATGCATTTTTTTAGTGATATGTGGTCTTCTTTTCCATGTTCCATTTTCTTGATCTGCAGTGTCTCTTCAGGCCTAGTTACTTCTCCTCCTCTTGCCCTTGGGTCCAATGCTCTTGTCCCCAGCAGTCCTACTGAACAGGAGCAAGCAAAAGGTAAATTTTTCTGCACGCTGGTCTGTGGTTGTGTTTCTGTGCTCTGTGGTTTAGTCTCTGTGTGCAGCCTTTTCAAAGCCTGCTAAAATTATATTTCAGTGTAAGAGTAGAACAGGATTGAGAGCCCTGAAAGATGTAGATGAAGGGAGGTCTGTGTTTGTGACTCAGATGCTGATGTATTGTTGATATTTCCTGCATAGCTCTCGTAACAGAATTAGTGCAGTCACCTAGCTCCCCTTCACTTGAAAGATGGGAAATGCTTTGTATGTGACATGGGCGGCTGCTCTCACTTGCCCTTTCTTAGGGACAAGCCAGTCTTGGTATGGGCAGATACCTGTATTAAGTCCGTACTGTTAGGGCAGTAGAGAGGACAAGAGGAAGACTGTGTCGTAACAGTTATTTTACCCTAACATGGATGGCTTGCACAGTATTTTAAGAAAACTTTAGTATGATCTGTGTGTATTCTGGTACACTGACAGAAGAAGGATTGTTCAGTTTGATACCTCAGTTCTTCAGCATTTCTTCTGGGTGCCCATTCTCCATCGGGCATAAGATACTCATCCACGCAGACGTTTTAGTATGATAAAAAATCACCACTCCTTTCTGTGAGATTCCTGTCACAGAATGTAGAAAACACTTCTAGAGTAGATATTTTGTTAGCCAGGGTCTGAATTTAGTTGCATTTTAATGAAGGTGGCAAAAGGAAGGGGGAAAAAAACCCAACCCAAAGAACAAAAAACCTCAGCAAAGTGCTTGTTATAAATTTCAGATACCTATCTTGTTGACTGTAGAAGTTCTAGTCCTGTCCCAAAATAGTTGGTTGAATGTTTAACAAAATGCTTTCTCCCACTCCCAACAAAAACATCAATGTACTTAAATTTGATTTAATTTTACTTTTTCCTCCAAAAAGAGAAGTGATTTTTAGATTCATCCATTAAAGTACAAGAAAGTTGTGTATGCCACTGAAGACAAGTCTCTCAAGAGAATGTTGGAAGCTTTAGGTACAACACAAGACTTTACTAGTGTATTTTCTGCTCTTTCAAACCAGATGAACAGATGGATATGTCTATCTCTGCAGAAGGAAGAGAGCTGATGCAGAAGCAGAAGAAAGATACACCGATGGCGATGGCCATACCGTGTATCCCATCAGAACCTCTCGTCCTGCCACAGGCTTCAACTCCAGTGTCCCAGAGTGCCCCAAGCTTCTTTCCTGTATCTTTGCCTATACCATCACAACCGGAGTTCTCTCATGTAAGGGTTCCTGTATCTTTTCTAAGACTTTTATATGGCTGTTGCAGAAGATGCGTTTGAGTCAGCCTCTGTGCTTCTGTATTGAGCTTCCCTACTGAGATGGTTCTCATGAGTTTCTGTGTTCTCAGCAGTCGCAATTATACATTGATCATACTGGGTGGCAGTTTATCCTGCAGAGAAAATGCAGAACACCTTAGGAGGGCGTTGTGAGTTACTGCATGTAGACTTTGTCTTTTAATCTATGCTGGAAATATTTTGTGTCTTTTTGAAAGGCTGCTGTTTTCTGATGCTGAACTGGGCATCCTACATCTCAAACTGTGTCATAAATCAGACTTTTATGAGGGTAGACTTCATGTCATTTGTCATGGAAAGTGAAGCTGTTTTGTGATACAGCATTTGTATTCTCCCTACAAGGATAGAATGCATCTAATGCATTTTTCAAGTAGCTTATTCTTAACTATCCGTTGTTTTCCTTGAGCTTTTTTATTCTGGAAGTTATTACTGTTCAAAGGTATTTAACAGGTGGTGGTTTTATAGCTCAATAATTCAAATTTCATAAACTTGAGGCAGAAAATAAAGGTTGTACTAGAACCTCGAGTAGGCAAAGCGGGGATTCTCTGTAGCTGAGAGCGGCTTTCAGGCGAATAGATTTCTCCAGAAGATCTTTCTAGAAGCCTTGGTTGTGTGACTTAAGAATAGCTACTTATTTGCCGTGCCTGACCTGTACTTCATGATTTGGTAGTGAGAGGTGTACCAGTAACTGTGTCTGACTTTGTCACAGAGGTGCTAAAATGTAGTGGGTGTTGATAATTTTTCTCAGCAAGAGCAGGGGCAGTTACAGCTCATACGAATGGGAGGGAAAGAAGTTTGGTGGGGTTTTACCTGTAATTTTGTGCTGAACTTGCTGTGCTCCATCATCCAGTGTAATGCTCTAGGAGTAACAAATGAGCAGTCCTACTCGGGATGCTCTGACACTCCATGTCCCACTGTTTTCGTTTTAGGATATCTTTGTTCCAACTCAGAGCCTAGAGAAGAACCATGAAGGAGAAGGAAAAGCTTCTGCTTTAACCCATGTACTTGTATCAGAAGGCCTCTCTGGACCCACAGATGCTTTGTCAGAGATGTCTACAGGTGACTCTGTGTCACAGCCTTCTGAGTCCTGTAAGCTGATGCTTTCTGCAAGTGAATGTAGCCAGCCCACAAATACAGAGGTCAGTTCAGGCTCTCTGAACACGGGCCAAGATAGCGAAACCACACAGGTAGAGATGATTTCTGAATGCAAGGCCTCAGACTTGAGACTCTCTTCTACAGAGAATGACACCGTAAAACCGAGGCTGGATGCCGGTTGTAAATCCCTCTCTGAAAACTGTGAAAAGGAAAAAAAGGAGGATTTACAGACTGCAGGAAAGCCTGTAGTGCAGTTAGTTAGTGCAGATGTAGCAGGAGACAGCAGGTCATTAGGCCCTACAGATAATCAGGAGGTTGAACGTGTTTCTGAAAGTCAGGCTGCTGCAGATGAGTCTGGTCTGCCTGAGATTTTGTCATACTCTCAGGGTAGAGAAGCACAGTCTGAGGATTATGCATTGGAAGAGTGTTCTGAACCTGAGGCTGTTCCTGAGACTCAGTGTGAGCAACAAGAAGAAAAACTACAAGTAAGGGAGAAGCAAATAAAGGAAGAGGGATCCCTTGTTAATGTAACGCTTTCTCAGAGGTTTATTCTTGAAAGGGAAGTACAGTGTCATGAAGATATGGAAGTGGAGTTCAGTGATGGTTCTTGTAAAAATTTGTCTGGTGAAGCCCAAGAACTAGAAAAGATTGGACCAGAAAACCTGGGAAAAGAAACTTCAAGAGGTTGTACTTTTGGGACTGGAGAGGCAAAGAGCATGGATAAACTGTCCTTTAAGGCTGCTTTAGGAAACATGCCAAAGATCAGTGAGGTTTTATCTAAGGCTTCTGTAGGGGAGTTACTGGAACAGCACAACAACTTGTTTCCTAAGTTAAAGAGTGACATTCCATCAGAAGTGGCATTGTGTGCCAAAAAACATGCAGATTGTTCAGAACTGGGACAGATAACAATAGGGAATCAGCCACCACTACAGGAGAGAGGAGTTGGCGTGCTGATGACTTGGCAGAAGAATCAGGTGCTGAAGAATACGGAGGACACTGTTCCAGCTAGGAATCTGGAGCAAGATGAACGGATGCAGCTACAAGAGAAGGCAGCTGCTAACTCCCCCACTCCTTCCAGTGGTAAGTGAATTTAGGTTAGTAGTTGGCAGTATTTTGAATGACGTCTAGGACTCAAGGAATGCGTCCAATCCTCAGTGTTTTTAGGGACCGTGGATCTTGATGTGTGTTGAACCGAGTCTCTTAAAAGCAGCACTATGAGTTACTGTGTTACGTGCATAACATACCTTTACTTTTTTCCCCCCTTTGTCACCCTACTGCAGGCAAGAGCGATAAGGTAATTGTAACTCTCTTATTGTTTCATGGCAGAGGTGTAGAGCATCTTGGAAGCTCAAAATGTTGTGACCTTGGCAATGCTCAGGGATTTTTTTGCAACTTTAGGGGGTTTTTTTGTTTGGTTGGTTTTTTGGTTTGTGGTTTGTTTTTTTTTTTCCCCCCCGACAGGGGCAACAACAGTAGCATCCGTGAAAGGAAAGGGATGTGTGGTAGTCTGTTCTTTCCCTCTTGTAGGTCTCCTGAGTTTTTCTCCTTTTTTCATTCTTGGAGCAGAATTTTCTTTGTTAGGGTGCATAAAGCAGCTTTGAGCCAGAAGGTAATACAGCAAATTTATCCTGAGATTATTTTAAAGTGGAATGGCTTTTCTCTCACATGTAAGCTGTGGTTCAGCAGGTGTGGTCATGATGTGCTGAAATCCCTTTAACATGCTCTTGTGTAGTTAAGAGTGGTGTGGAGCTTTGGCCTCTTAATGGCCTTAATTTTAAAACATAAGAGTTCTGTACTCCTCAAATGAGAAAGGAATAGAAAACAAAGAAGTCTTACTGGAGCTCGCTCTTGAATTGTACATTGTTTTGAGATCCAAGGGTTCTTTCATTAAAATGCAGCATCAGGGAGTGAGAGGGCTTTCTCCCTCTCAGGATGATGATAGGTGACTTCCAGTCTCCTGAAGTTGGTGATCGTGAAAGATGAGGGTCTGAAAATGTTCGTTGCCAATAGGGGATGGTTGTCTTTACGTCTCCTGAACAGACTAGTGTGTGAATAGAGGTTTATTTAATTCTTTAATTCTTGAACTCAGGGTGCTTTTCTGTGAGAGGATTGTGTTTTTGTTGTGTATTTGTGGTTTCATTTGCCTCTAGGTAGCTGTGTAAATCGTACGTCAGCATCTTCTGTAACTGAAGAATGATGCACTGCACTTGGTTGTAACTAGAAGTTATATCTGAATATCTGCTGCTAGCTCTTGAATTTAAGTGACTTGAATTTGTGTTCTCACAAAACTAACAATTATCCAATACCTCTCAGACTTTGTGTCTATGTGTTTTCAGTTGGTTGGGGTTTTATATGCACTTCTTAAAATTCAGGGGTTACATGAATTGCGACTTGCATTATTCAAGTAATATCTCGAATGAAGTCCAGGGAACAAATACAGTATTGTGAAAAAGGGAAAAGAAAGGATAGTGACAAAGAGGATGAAAACCTGTTTTGACCTCAGTGTGGGGAGGAAAGAGTTACTCTGTTAGGTTTTTTCCTATGCAGTTTAGAAAAAATGTCTTCTGCAGGTAACTGGTGTTGAAGATTTGCAAGTAGATGGCATGCAGTAAGGCAAAAGGAGAGAGTGGTTTGCTGGGTTTTGAATGTATTCTGTCTATTAAATCCTACAGGATCCTCACATGGTAAATCCACCAAAGCATGATTACCCTGCTGGGATGGGCTACCACAGCCCAAAGACCCTGCAGACCCTTCATGCTGCAGACTGCACAAGAAGGGGCAAAAGTATTGGAGGGAGCGGGAGGATGGGGCCAGCCCTTCTGGTGGCAGCCTGCAGCAGATTGTGAAACTGCAGCGTCTGTTATTTCTCTTAAAGCTTACTTCCCAGTCAAGTTTCTGCTGTCATTGTCTAACCCTTAATTGGCTTCTGCTAATTGTTTAGGCTCATAGGTGGTTATCTGAAGTGTATCTGCTGACCTTTTATCCAAGGCTGTTTGATGATAAAAGATCATTCTAAGTTTCAGGTTATTAATTCAGGCAATGCATAGCTCTGCCAGTTCACTTGTGTCCTAACCTTCATTTCTGTTTCTGGCCTCGTCTCCCTTTTCTCTGGGAAAATCCTGAGCATATCTGAAGCAAGGCTGCATTTTGTAGAAGCGTTATTGACATCAGGATATTTAGTTTCACTTTTGTCTTGCATCTGGGGACAGCTACGTCAAGCTGACCACAGCCCAGATTTTTGCTGAGAGAGACTCAGTTAGAGCTCAGTTAGAGCAGCTCTCCTGAAACTAGGAGCTGCTCAGGACAGGACCAGGGTAGCACTTTCCCCCATTTCCGTAGCACAATGAACCTGTGCTGTTGGTATTTGATCTAAAGTGGTCCCTTGTGATTACTAATCCTGGCCCTCTCTGACTTTTAGGAACCCCATTGCATTTTACTTTGCCGAAGGAGGGTGATGTCCTTCAGCCCTTGACCAGCATAACACCACCTCTTATTGGGCAGCTTAAAATGGGACCCAGAAGACACAGCACACCAATTGGTGAGTTTGACCCAAATGGCTCAGTTCTGCAGCAAAAGCACATTTAGAAGGTTTTGATTCTTGATGTGGGATCTGATGGGATAACTCAAGCCTACCTTGGTAAAAACTGTTGCTGTTCTATGGGGAGGGCTCATCCCTTCTCCACACTTCCCTTATGTTCTCTCCTTTGTCTCTTGTGAAGGTATTTGCTTCTGAGTCTGTGGTGGTATGGAACATGTCTTCCTTGCATTTGTTGTGTTCCCACATGCGAGTCCATTAAAGAATGCAAAAGACCCCTCTGAGTAGTGAAAGGGCTTAGACAAAAATAAGAATGCTCCTAGTATTCATCATCTTTTAGCAGGACTTCCTCTGCTAGGTTCACAGAACAACACTCTGCATTTGCTGGATGAGAGGCAGCGTGCGTTTCTGCTTGAGTATTGTGACATAAGCTAAGGTGGATGCCAGTGCTACAGAACTTTCATACTTCAGAACTCTGGATAGGAATTTCCACTACTGCACTATTGCTAGTGCATCATCAGAACAGGGCTGGGACCTGAACCTCAGCAGTGTGAATGACAGTAACTACTTTTGGTTTTACTTTGTTTTTGTTGTTTTCCTATTTTCAGTGGATGGTAGTTGCCCGGACAACACTATAGCAACTAGTGATGTTACAGCAGAGGGCACAATGGGGACCAACAGTGTCACGGAGGTATCAGCAGATGTGTCAGAAGTGTGTGAGAAAGGAGATCCTCGTGTGGTTCCTGAGGCTGATGCAAAACTCTCTCTGCGAATGAACCTTGTTACCCCTGTGAATGATGGGAGCGAGGAGTCCCTGGCGTTCAGCTTGGAAAGTAAGAGGATGAAACCTTGAAACATACAGTTCCTACTAGATCTCAGCCCTAACTCAAAACCCATTTGTGGTGTCCCCCAAGACAGTATCTGCATCTCTGTCGTTTTTATCAATTTTCCTTTTTGGGCAGCATCACTTAAATTTCTTTCTCTGTTTCTCCAATGCTCTAAGCAATGATGGAGCGAGAGGAGAGGCCTCTGTCATGAGGAAAGATTTTTCCAACAGACTTAAAATTGTGGTCTACACTGGCCAAGTTACAGGAGAAGAAGTGGAGCTTTATTATATTGTGAGGGAAAAGATTTTAAAATACAATCAGGACAGAAAAGTTTGACAATATTTTCATCAGAACAGTGACATTCCATCTAAGAGTCCAAAACTTGTAGACACTTAGGTCTGTGACGAGAAGTCAGACAGGGAGGCCCGGGACCTCTTTCTTCACTGAGTAGGAAGGGGCAGGAGGGTCTGTTCAGATGACACCAAAATCATCCTTCCCATCCTTCTTGTTTCAGAGCCTACGGGCAGTGACAGGAAAGATGGATCCTCTGCTGCTGCCGGGGCTGCTGCCAGGTAACTGGGCTCGTTGCTGCACAGAGTTAGTACGAACGTCTGGGTAGATCCTCTTTCCACTTGTGTCCAGCAGCAGGGGGAAAAAATACTAAAACAAGACACAGAAGCAGGGAGTGCTTTTAGTGGTAGCCATGACATTAACTCTTTAGCTCTTGCAGCAGGTTTTAAGTACATAGGCAAGGTGAGTGCCACCCCAACGTGCTCTTTCAGTGCAGGCTTTGTGCTTCCCTCTAGTGTCAGCATTTTGCCTCTTCCTGACTGTAGTCGAAGCAGAAATTCTTGTTTTGTGTAGTCCAAAATGCAAGTTTGTCCTCTCTGCCACTTAAATTTCAAATACATGTTTTTCTGGTTTCTTTCCTTATTGTGCAATTGTCTGCAAAGAATCTCTGAGGGGTTCTGAAAGAGAACTCTCCTTTTGATATGAAGCTGATAGAAGCATAACCAGGTCACCGATACTCTGAAGTCACAGTTTAACACGTTGACCAAATGATTTGTATGTATCTATGTTACCTCATGTTAAATGCCTAGTACTGCTTGATTTTAGCTTTTGGGGTGTATGGTTTGTAAGTACCTGTAAGATTATGACTCGGAAGATAGTGACCTGTCATCATCTGGGTGAAGTACAAGGGTTTGAAGCAGTGAGAAAACTGAGAAGTGAGCACCATATCTCTTGCTGTGGGATTGCATGCTGGATGGTAATCATTCCTCAGTGTTGAGGATGAGCAGCAGTCATTCCTCAACTGTTTGAGGGTGGGTTGCCTTTGTAGGTGTAGGTTGAACTTGGTCTCTCAGGGTCTGCTTTGTGACTGTCATTCTCAGTAGTTTTGCACTGTCAATAAAAATCCTGAGAAGTAAGCCATAAATGGTCTAACTGTGTTCCCTGGTGGGTACCAGAGGTAGTAGATGGCAAAACTCCTATGTTACTGCACTTTTCCACACTGCGTTTTCTGGAATTGTTACATTGCTCTTGGCTGTGAGGGTGTCTGCAAAAATGCTTATGTGATTGCAGCTTGTTGCTCGACTTTTGGGACTGACCATCTCGCCCATTCTTTGGCTGTATAGGTCAACAAGCTCAGTACCAGTGGTTGCGTTCCCAAGGGGCTAGGGAGTTATTTTGCTGTATAAGGGATTTTCTCACTCCCTGATGCTTTTTTGTTTGTTTGTTTGTTTGTTTTAAATCTGCACTGCTAGCTCCCAGAAAGCATCATCTGTCTTTAGTCGTGTCTGTGAAGTTCGTCGAGAGGATGAGGCCAGAAGTCATGGTCTTTCCACTTCTCCATTTAGGTAACTCCTCACAGTCTTTGACTGCCAGTCCTGGTTGGATTTATATGCACGTGTGCATTTTCTACATCAAAGAAATTGCACTAAGTCATTGTCTTTGAGTGACTTAGAAGTTTGTTTGGAACAATGGGGTAAGTATGATAAGTGCTGCATGTTTGTATCTCACATGGTAATCAGGCTTAGCTTTTTGACTGAGCAGCGATGTGGCTCCAGCTGGCTAATAGGCTTCGGTAAAATCTGAGGCTTGAGAGAACTGAAATGATACTTAGAGGTGTTTAAATACTTTTTCTTTCTCCTGTTCCAAGATCTTCTGATCTATTGTTTTTGTTACTGTTTCTGCTATTTTCTCCTTTCCAAGCCCATCAATTTTTGCTGCCTCTGGCTGCTTTGAAAAGAACTGCGCTGCTGCTTATCTTAAGGTGATAAGGGTGCTAGCTGGAGGATCAGGTGTAGAAATTGCTTCTTCAGTGTTTTCCATTCTGTCTTTTGATGGGGCAGTGAGGTCTTGGTCTGTGAAGAAGGAGTAACCTATACTTCAAGAGCATTGAGCAGTTATACTAAAGTTCCAGTGCTGGGCAAAACACAGGCAGAATGGAAGACAGTCGCTCCTCAGAGTCTTCAAGTACATGAGGGAAGCCAAATGTATACTTCTAGCAAGGCTCAGTACGCAGTCCCGTATAGTACCTGATAAAACTAAACGTTAGGTGAAAACAGCATTTGTGGTTATGCTCCTGCCTCTTCTCGCGAGGTGTGATTACCAGCTGCAAGCCAGTGAGGTGCTGAAGCAGCCTGTAGCAACTTCAGAATGGCATGACTTTCAGATCCATGCTGCATCGTTGGTGACAGATGCGTATAGACTGCTTTGTTAGTGTTTGGAAAAGCACCTAGTTCTTTATAGCTGTCAGCCTTTCTTCTTGCTCCTATCTGAATCACTTGAGAGATACCCAAATGTTGTTTTATAATTTGAGATACACTTAGTTCTGTGCAATTTTAAGAAGCATTTGAATAACTGCTAGGGTTTTTTTTAGTAGTGCTTTACTTGAGTAGCAGCATATTCGTTGTCATTTTTAATCGCTAATTTTGATCTGTATATAACTGATTTGCAGGGTGAATCTGTTCAGTTCTCCTGGCAAACAAGAAGATGCTGAATTACATAAAACTCCCAGTGAGTGGCAGTACAAGCAACAAAAGGCAGATGACAGTAGTGAACAGGTCCTAATTCCTCAGAGGATGCAGCAGGACTGCTATGACAAACCTTCTGGTGTCAAGGATAGGGAGTCTGTGGAGACTGGTATTGTAAGCACTTGGACAGAAGAAGGGAGAAGAATGCAGAAGAAACCAAGTAAGGCTGTTAAAACTGGTGAAAGCCGAGAGAGGTGGGCAAACACCAGGAATAAAGGGATTCAGACTACAGTAGACTGCCTTTTTACCTCAACAACTGTTACAACAGCAATGCAAACGTCAGAAGAAATCTGTAGGCAGGTGGAAGTGGGAACCAGTATGTCTGGGCAAAGACCTGGGCAACAAGATGCAAATGTCCAAACTGAGGAGATTGGGGAAAAGCTCGTGAACGCCTCTGGAGAGGACACGGACTCCCTACACAGTCAGGTGCGATGAAGGCTGTCTGTGTTTAATTGCTGCTTTAGAAGAGTAAAGTATCCCTTCAGTCAGCAAATTCACTAACAGTAGGTTCTCTATTATAGAGTCAAAAGACCCCTTTAAAATGTTCATGTCACAAACGTTCCTGTATGAACTGTACCCAACCACTAGGGCAGCAAAACTCAGTGGGCAGCATGAGTTTGGGAAGGAAATGTCTCCATATTTATTTTTCTAGAAAAAAATATTTGGTTGGGGTTTTTGGGTGAAGGGGGAGGGTTTGAGTGTCCAGCTGTATTTAACATTATTAAAAAATACTCACTGTTTGTTGAATGGAGGTGGGAGTTCCCTGAAATTTTGAATGAAGAAGTTTAATGCCTTCTGTTTTGCACCAACCAGCTTCTGACAGCTCGTTTCCATCCAGTGTTGATGGATAAACACACAAGGGGAGAGCTCCTCCAGAGAAGCGTTCTAATAAGATTAATTACCTTGAATTAGTAGTTCAGAAAGTATTGAAGACTCAAGAAGATTCAGTGCTTTGCAGTTACAGCTTGTACATTTTCTTGTGAACAAAAAGACTAGAAAACTTTTTTTATTCTAAACTTAGGAATAGTGCTTCCTCTGGGAAATAGATTAACAGGGCCATAAATACGCAGTGCAGCATTGATGTGTTATGTCTGAGAGTCCACTGAATGAAGCAGCTGAGCAAGTTTGCTGTTTCTTTCTTGGACTGCTGCGAGTTCCCTTCCTTCCCCCATCGGCAAGTCAGCAATATGTGTCCAGTTGTTCCTTGTTTAGGATCTCTTGTGTCGTTGCATATAATTTGTAACAAGATGCTGAAAGGTTCCGTGCCCCGGTACTTGAAAATGGTATGCAGAAGCTACTGCAGAGATAGCTGTACTCTTTGTGGTCTGTTTTGTTTTTAATTTGACCTGTTTATTACAGGGAGAGGAGGAGTTTAACCTTCTTCACCCACCCAAAGGCCGAGTTCAGCATCGCCACATGCGAACTATTCGAGAAGTGCGCACTGTTGTGACACGCGTCATAACGGATGTTTACTATATAAATGGTGCGGAGGTGGAACGAAAGGTAGTTGAGGTAAGTTCCTGTTTTCAGGGCTAAATGGAATGACGTTTTGGCTAAAAAAGAACTAAATTGAGACTGTGTTGTGGCTGCAGAAAACAAGCTGAGTGAACAAGTCAGCGTGCTGTGATGACGAACTTGGCTGTGTGTTTGTTGCAGGTGTATTTCCCGGTGGTTACTGTGTTCTGAAGGCACACTGAACTTTTCTTTTATTTCCCCTTCCCAAAGAACAGAACAAAAAACTTTACCATGTGCCTCCAGCTGCTTTAAAATTCTTGGGTTTTTTTCAGAATAGGGAGATCTAAGGATGTGCAGAAATTCTGTTAATAAGCAAAAATCTGCCTGTGAAATTGAGCTCTGGGAGGTAGTTCTACAGGGCAGTGTCGTATCTTTTGAGTCCCGTGGACCAGATTCTATGAGACCTCTACAAAAATAAGCTTAAACCCAAAAAATAAACAAGCCCATCGTTAGTACCCTTTGTTGTGTATGTCCACTGGAAAATCTTGAGGGAATCTCAAAAGATAGCTGCTTTGGAGGGGCACAGTAAACATATCAGCCTGCTAGCAAGAAAATGTTACTGCTATTCTGCTATAGAGGTAAATAACGTGATTCTTATGCTGTGTTGTTACAGTGAGTAATGGCACAGAAGGGTAAATCTGTTCAGTGCAAAGCTTATACTTTTACACCTGGTACTACACATGAAATTCCTTATCGTAACATTAAAATAGAGAATTAAATTTACTGAAAGTGTGCTTACATAGGTTGAGTAATCACAGTCATATCACCGTTTCCAGTTTGTCTGTCAACATTTGATAGCACTATTTTTGTAGATATGTATTTTTATATCCGTAAAACTTTAATATTAGACTCCAGAGGACTAGCTGTCTGAAACTGATCTTAGATTATTAGTACCCAAAGGCTGACAGTACTATCTGTAGCCCTCTCACACTCCTGAAGGTGGGATTTATTCAAAGCCAGACTAATTTGATGTTATCCAGACTCTCTCCTGTCAACTGCTTTCTTAAGTTCACTTCTTGCTATAGAGCAGCTAGAGGCCTATAGTGGAAGACACCATGTCTACCTTTGATCAGTGCGGACTCAGATCTGCGTGACTGTCTTCTATTCCAGTGGGCTCATCTTGTCTGTGCTGTTGCCTGTCGATTGCAGAGCTTCCATCTAGCAAGTGCATCACCTTTGATGAACCTTTTGGTTTATCATTTTATTTGTGTCTCTTAAGGAAACTGAGGAGCCCGTAGTGGAGTGCCAGGAGTGTGAGACTGACACATCCTCCTCTAGAACTGCAGTGGGCTCATCACTGACATCAGGAGACCTTGGTGATGTCAGCTCCTTCTCATCTAAGGCCTCAAGCCTCCATCGTACATCCAGCGGAGCAAGCAGTGGTCACTCGGCCACGCACAGCAGCAGCTCAGGGCGAGGAACTGGAGCTGTCAAAGGGAAAGTGTGTGGGACAGAAAGTGGAGAGTTTGCTTTACCCGTTGGCAGAGGTGTCTTGGGAAAATTAAGGTACGTGCAGAGCCGTGGGAAAGGAAGAGCTGGTACTTTGCAGAGTATCTGGATTGTGAAGCAGGGTAGACCCTACACCAAGAATTTTCTGGGGAGTATCTGGCTTGACAAACAGAAATAAGGAGATTATTGTCTTTGCTTTCACTTCTGTTCTTCATAAAGGAGTAGTTTGTCTCCTTGTGAGTTTGTTTCTTAAGCTCTTGCCACTTCAATATGCTGAGGCAAACTTCTTGACCGTTGGTGAGATTACAAAGAAAATGGGAGGGCGGGGGAGGGATAGCCTAATGAGCTGGCTTCTCTTTTCGGAACCGCTAACTCATAAATTCTTTAGCCCTAGGAAAGGAGCTGGTCAGCCAGCATCTCCTCAAAAAGCTAGGCAGACAGAAGCGCTGCCCTGTGAGGAAGAGGAGGACTCTACACCTGGCACTCGTCAGGGTGGCAGAGCACCTGTGACACCTCGTGGGCGAGGAAGAAGAGGCCGCCCACCATCTCGAACAACAGGAACAAGGTACCTGGGAACAGGAGACTGGAGCTTTAATTTATTGCTGAGGAGGGAATGGGGGAGCTTCTCTCTTGATGTGGCAGAGGAAAAGGAGTAAGGCATGTTTCAGGAGCTAGTTTTTGATGAGAGCATATGGCAGCAGCAAGCATCTTGCCTAAGTATTCTTTGTTCAGAAACTTTTTCCTGATCCTTCTGGGTCTGCTTTTCTCTTTTCTACAGAGATTCAGCTGGACTGCCAGGTGTGGAGGATCTCTCAACCACAGCATCACCTGAGGAGAAATCGTTTACTCGTTCAGCTCACCTGCCAGATGGAGGGGAGAAATCTGACACTTCTGGCTTCTGTGCCTTACGTCGAAGTGACTCTCCAGAAATCCCACTGCAAGTGGTGACGACTCCCTTGGACTGTGCAGATTCGTCCTCTGGGAGCAGCTTTGTGGGCCTCAGGGTTGTAGCAAAGTGGTCCTCAAATGGGTACTTCTATTCTGGAATGATTACCCGGGACGCTGGGGCAGGAAAGTACAAGCTGCTGTTTGATGATGGATATGAGTGTGATGTGCTAGGAAAAGATATTTTGCTCTGTGATCCTATCCCAGTGGAAACTGAGGTGACCGCACTCTCAGAGGATGAGTACTTTAGTGCAGGTAAGAGCAGCGTATCAGCCCCATTCTTAGGTTTTCTGAGTTGCTGAATGCAGTGGGGAACGGGTGTTTGTCCAGGAGGAGAAGCCTGGGGATAGTTGGTTAACAGGTATTTGCTGTCCCGTCAGGTGTGGTGAAGGGACATCGGAAGGAGTCTGGAGAGCTGTACTACTGCATTGAAAAGGAAGGCCAGAGGAAGTGGTACAAACGAATGGCTGTTATACTGTCTCTGGAACAAGGAAATAAGCTCCGGGAGCAGTTTGGGCTAGGTCCTTACGAACCTGTCACTCCCCTGACCAAAGCGGCTGACATCAGTCTTGGTAAGGCTAGGTGCTGTTTAGCTGCTGGCTGTGCTGTTCTGTGTCATGTGCCTTTGAGCTGCTTCTAGTTCCTGATCTGAATTGCCAATGGTTAAATCTTTCTGGGTATTCAACTTTTTGGTACTTTGTAATGGGATCTTTGAGATCCTTTTATTGTTTTGTGTCTTGCTTAGTGCTGTTGACTGGCTTGTGGAGAGTGGCCTGCTCCTGTGACA
Source organism: Galbula dea (assembly GCA_013399015.1). Classification (NCBI taxonomy): domain Eukaryota; kingdom Metazoa; phylum Chordata; class Aves; order Piciformes; family Galbulidae; genus Galbula; species Galbula dea. Next base: position 89,370 of record VWZX01010985.1, on the reverse strand, counting down.
ATGATGCTTGTCATTTACAAGTACTCATTTACACTTGGTGGATGGCTGCTGTGATACAAACTCTTCAGCAGTGCTGGGAGGAAGAGAGACAGGTGGGGTATAGGGCTTAAGAAGAAAGATATACAGCAAGATATCTTTTTTTTTTCTTCCTCTTCTCAGAGGGTGGTAGTGCGTACCTCCTGGGTACTGTTTTGTTTAGCCACCTCTGTACAGATAGGTAGGTTGAAAGCTTGTGGAGTTAGGTGACAGCCAGTGACTAATCTCTGCATACTATATTACAGATAATCTTGTGGAGGGGAAGCGGAAACGGCGTAGTAACCTTGGTTCTCCCAGCAGCAGCACAGCTCCCGCTCGTAAAGGGCAGGAGAGTCCACGCATCCAGCTAGGCACTCTGTCTGGTAAAAGGAAACTTGTTGCTTCTGAAGATGAGAGATCCCCAGCTAAACGTGGCCGCAAGTCCTCAACGATAAAGCCTGGTGAGTACCTTGTTTTCTGCTCTTAAACTTGCATTCAGCTATTTTTTTGTTTCCTCCCTGTGATTTTTCTTTCTGTAATTGATCTTTCTGCTTCTTGTAAGCTAGAAGTAGATGAGATTGCTTGTTTTCTCTGGCTGCAGTCAGCAGCTAGAGATACTTTTAACATAGTCTGAGTACTTACCTGCCATCTTTTCAGTTCTCTCTTTTAGGAATTATTCTGACATTTTTGTGATTTGCCTCCCGTCTTTTGCCTAGTTAGTAAGTCCTGAAACACCTAGCTGTTAAAGGAACCCTTTACAGCTGCATTGTTTCAGGATGTTGATGACTGGTGAACATTGTCCCAGTAGTCATTCGGGTTTTGATTTGACTATTCTTTGCAACTGGAAGGGTAGAAGATCCCTACCTATCCCAGTGTAATCCTAGCCTAATCCTGCCTCTGTCTTCTCCAGTAAAACAACCAAAGTTGAACATAACCTAAATCTTACCCAGGGCCCTTGTGCTGAACCTTCTCTCTGCAGGGGCTGTGAGAGCTGGAGAGTTTGTAAGCACCTGTGAAGGTGTAGATGCTGTAGATCCCCCAGTACTGGAGGACCATCATGGACCCTTTCCCACCAATAAGACCCTCTTTCTGGGCTATGCCTTTCTCCTTACCATGGCAACACCTAGTGACAAAATGGTCAATCAGCAGAAGCCATCAGATGGTCCCACGGGGAGTAGTGAGGAGGAAGAAGGTGAGGCAAATCTTATCCATTGCATTTCCAAGTGGAATGCTGTGGCTTTAGGAAAAACTTTGGATGCTGTCTGAACAGGCATTTGTGTGAGTGCTTGTTTTACCCGTTTGCTCTTTAATCCTTTGCAGAAAGGACCTGAGACTCGGTCTTTGTTTTAGAGGATTTACAGCCTGAAATGTGGCAAACATCAGTGATGATCATAGGACTGTTCAGCAAGTTGAGAAAGGTGTGAAAATGAGCGAGATCAGCAGTTGCAGAATAGTGTAACATGAGAAGGAAGGTTTTGAGAGACAAGGGACAGTGCTGGGAAACGCAGGGCTTGAAAGCATGAAGGGGTTGCTGCAGCTTGCCTCTGCTAGGGTCATGTTCATGCAGTGAAGCGCAGCAAGGTTCTCACTTGGCTACTTTGGCCAGTGCTGTGCTTCCCTTTCTGCTGCCTTTTTTCAGTTGTGTATATTTGTTTGTTTGGGGTTTTTTTAATTTTTTTTTTTATTGGTTGTTTGGTTTTTGCTTGTTTGGGGTTTTTTTCCTTTATTTGTATTTGTTGTTGTTTGTTTTGTTTGGGGGTTTGTTTGACTCTTCTGAGGGTTGTCTCTAGATACTGTTGGGAGAAAGGCTGGGGTCCCTTACTGGAAAGGATGAGGGCTCTGTTCACTGAGGATTATATGGACATAAGCAGATAGATTATAGCCAAAAATTGAACTTTCTGTTTCTGCTGTAGAATTTTTAGAGATGACTCCATATGACAAACATTACACAGCACAGCAGTTGCGAGCAGGAGCTGGCTATATCCTGGAAGACTTCAATGAAACCCAGGTAAGGGCTCACTTACTAGTCTAGAACAATAGTCACAGAATAGCTGAGATTGAATGGAATTTCTATGAATTTCTCATCTTGTCCAACCCCCCTGCTGAAAGTAGGATCAAAGAGAGCAGATTGCTGAGGTCCTTGTCCAGCTGGCTTTTGAGTATCCTCCAGGATGGAAACTCCACAACCTCTTTGGTCAGCTTGATCCAAAGTTTGACCACCCCCAATTTAAAAAAAACAACCAAACAAAAAAAGCAAAAAAACCAAACCCACAACCTAAAAATTAAAATATTTAAATGGAATTTCTTGTATTTTAATTTGTAAGTGCTGCTTCCTGTCTTTGTAGTGGGTAACACTGAGACGAATCTCGCTCCATCTTCTGTACACCCTCCTACAAGTCATTAATAAGACCACCCAGGCCTTCCCTACTTGAGCTTAAACTCGGCTCTCTCAGCCTCCTCTTGTATGCCAGATGCTCCAATGTCTAGATAATCTGGACCTGCCCCAGTATGTCTGATGATTTTCTTGCACTGCAGTACTACAGTGCTGTGCCACAGAACACTTAAAAGGCAGAGCTTTTCACTCTTCACTTAACCAGGTGTACTTGAACAACTAATTTTACTTGGTGTCACATTTACTTAAATGTAGGGGGAGCACCTTGCTTGAGGATGCAAAATCTTCTGTAGTGACTGACCTAAGTCTCAAACTAAAAGATGAACCTTCTCCTTCGTCCGAGCAGGAAGAGAGAGTTATGATACAAAAACTACTAGGCAGAGTTTTTGCTTATGAACTGCTTAGCTTGGAATAGGTGATTATTATTATTATAGGTACTCCTGATTTCAGAATTGAATTCACCTTTCGCATAGTCTGCCTGTGAAAATTGGGGTTTCAGTTGTTTGGTTCTTTAAAGTGTTGAGCAGCAGGATAAGTTCTGGGGTTTGTTGCAAGCATTGTCTCCTGTTCACGTGTCTTTTTGTCTCCTCTGAAGTGTAATGCGGCATATCAGTGTCTTTTAATTGCGGACCAGCATTGCCGAACTCGGAAATACTTGCTGTGCCTTGCCAGAGGGATCCCTTGTGTGTCTCATATCTGGGTCCACGATAGCTGTCATGCTAACCAGCTTCAAAATTACCGGAATTACCTTTTGCCAGCTGGTTACAGCCTCCAGGAGCAAAAATTGCTGGAATGGTAAGTGCCAAATAACCGTGATCCGAGTCCACAGACCAAGGATTTAATTGGAGAAGACTGTCGTGCTTGTGAGGCTTTTGAATACTACGAACACTGAAGGTGGCCCTAGCACTGCTCTCCATGCTTTCCCTTCCATACAGGAAGGGCTTTTCCATCCCTTTCCTTGGATTTCAGTGACCAGTAATGCCAAGGTACATTCAGGTGCCATATACACAAAAAAGACAGTCTCCTGGGAAGAAAGAAGGATGTTAGTCTCCTCACGAGGAAGACTGAATTCAGGCAAGGCTTCCCACAAAATTGAGTTGACTTCTGCAATTGCTTAGGAATGGATAAAGGAGAGCAATACTAGTGCCATTTCCTTTTCCTTTGTTACATTTTGAAGCCAGCTTCTGCATTTTCTATGGAGTCTAATCCAGTAGTTCTGAGACGAGTTGTAAGGTCAGCTTACTCAGGTGAAGTGAGGGGTGGACAGAAACAGTTCGTAAATCTCTGTGGGCCTTTGGGTGGGAGACTGATCCTGCCTCCTCAGCCCTGGCCAAGTAGAGACATTTTGGATATGCACAGAAAAGGTGGTTCAGGATGAAGGAGGAGTTCAGCCTAACTTTGGATTTAGGCTGCTGCACACAGACCCCAGCACCGCTGTCTAGCTCTGTTTTGCTATCTATAAGGGGAGGATGATTGTTCCAGGTATTTCAGGAGGGGTGGTAAAAAGGGTCATAGTATGCAAGATATTCAGAGAACCAATATGGGAGCCAATCAGGTGACTAGAAGCAGATAATGGTCCTCAAATAAAGTCTCAGACTACTGGATATTAGCAGCCTGCGCTTCTCCTCTTTATTCTGCAGGCATCCACGGGAAAACCCATTCCATAACCTGAAGGTTCTCCTGGTGTCAGACCAGCAGCAGAATTTCCTGGATCTGTGGTCTGAAATCCTCATGACGGGGGGAGCAGCCTCTGTTAAACAGCATTACTCAAATGCTCACAACAAAGGTACTCACTGAGCAGCTTCTCAAGCCTGGTAGTTGGGAGACCCATGCCGCTGTAGTCTCTAGTATGGTTTAAAACCATTTAGGATTGTTTTATAAGGTTGTCTTCAGGATAAAGGAAGGGAAAATGCAGACGCTAGCTCTTTGCTTTAATGTAATCTAGAAGACTTACCTCCCAGAGAAGGAGGCACTGCAGCAATTCGGGACACAAGCCATCTGCTTCCAGCCCACACTGAAAGGGGAAAATGGGCAAGAGTTGCTCCTGGACCCTCTGTAGGCTACTAAATCCTTGTCCGCCTGAACTCAGCTGTCTCTCCCTCTCCATATGGAATGTAGGCCCTAGTGCTCACAGCCTGAGGTCAAGACTCAGTTACCTGGTCCTGCCTGTAATGTTGGCTGCTGGTTTTCTATTAATTTCTATCTTGACTAGAGAGAATGGTTTAGTTGTGAGGTGCAGTTTCTGTAGAGCATGGCTTCACTCTTACAAAGAGAATTCCCTGGCCAGGAATGAGAGGACACAGAAGAGAGATTCATAGTGGTGACACACACTGATCTGCTGCTGCAGAGAAGATCCTTTTTCTTTTAGTCACCTGACGTAAACCTATCTTTCTTCCTGTGCAGATATTGCTTTGGGTGTTTATGATGTGGTGGTGACTGACAGTTCCTGCCCAGCTGGTGTCTTGAAGTGTGCAGAAGCTTTACGGCTGCCTGTTGTCTCGCAAGAGTGGGTCATCCAGAGCCTTATTGCTGGGGAGAGGGTAGGCTACAACAAGCATCCAAAATACAAACATGACTATGTCCCCCACTAAACTAAAACTCTGCCCTGCTGTCCCACTGTTGTGCAGACTGTGTTTTAATCAATTTTAAATGTTTGTGTAATTGGACAGTGTGCATGGTTTACTGTATATAGTTTTATCTGCTGGACTTTTATGATGAAATAAAATGTTCAATCTCTTGTGGTACTGCTGGCTCTCCTCATCTATCCAAACTTATTCCGGGGCTGTGCCTCCAGAGGAGGGCAGAGGGAAAAGAAATGCTTTCATTTCTCTGGGCTGAATAGCACTAATTCTACTTTAAAGTAAAGGCTGAACTCAATCAACACAAAGTCAATTATAGCCCGTGGCAGGGAGGTTGGAACTCTAGGTGATCTTTAAGGTCCCTTCCGACTCTTGACAATGACTCTATGATTCTACAAAGGAAGGGAAGGTCCCTGTCACCCCAGTGATGGACTGGAGGGCTCTCTTCTGCTGCTCATCCAAATGGACTTAGAGCCATCTACTCTGTTTGTTACAGCAAGGCTAGGAAACCAGTAACATGCAAGAAGCTCCTGGCAGATAGTGCTTTTAGCTGGAACAGCATCCTGTGCCACCTTCTAGTCCTTTGTGCACTTGTGTGCAGACACTGACAATATTCGACACAATTGCATGACAAGATGGTTTTATTTTGGTTCGGTAGGATAGTCACCATATAGTGAAAACAGTACATTTAGAGCTGGCACCCTAGTTAAGTTTCTTTTTAGCTTTTACTTCTAGTACACTTTTATGCCATCAAGAGCAACCTTTGTACTTTCAACGGGGTAAAGCTCTTACTTCTGTCTTGATGTGTGTAATTTTAGCACGCAATGTATTGCCTTCTGCAGAGGAAGCATATGACATCACTAGTGGCTCCTCTACCTGTACAGATATGCTAGAACACGGCACTGTATGAGAAGACTTAAAATCTGTTCCTTTTTCCTTGTCCCTTCACTTCAACCTGCTGCTGCAGTTGTTTCAGTTAGCTGGAGGTATGTATATTATTAGCAGACATTCTGTACGGTAAATCTGTTTACTGCACAAGTGGAACTTATGAACATAGCCAAAGCTTCATTCCTTGTCAAAAACAACAGACTGCTTCCTCCATACTCCCAATCTGGAAAGGACTGTAGTCCAGCTGAAGAGTCAAGACATCAGTTCTTGTTGTCTTTTTAGTTTCTGAAGATGCACAGACTGCCTCCTTAGAAGCATTTATAAGTATACACAGGGCTGCAGAAAGCATGTTTTCACTAGTTCAGAAGACATAGAGCAGCTTTCTGCAATCAGTGGGCAGCCTCACATAAGTGGCAGTTTGTGTGACTTCTGAAACAGCTACAAGGAAAAAATTCAGTTGAGTGCAAACTCTCCAAGAGCAGCAGTCTCCACCGCTTTACACGTTGGTTGCAGCCTGAAGAAAAGGTCTGAGTGCTTAAACACCAAAACTGCAAGGGAAGGGTACAAAAAAGAAGGTGGGGTTACTGAATGCCTTCTTTGTCTCTGTCTATACTATTAGAGACTGTGCGCAGGAGCCTCAGAGCCCGGAGCCCCCACATGATGTTAGGATACTGGAGGAGTTCTCCTTAGTTGAGGAGGACTGGGTTAGGGAACAGCTAAGCCATCTGGACATCCATAAA
>VWZX01010985.1:8067-82654 GCA_013399015.1 Galbula dea | reverse complement strand
CTTCCTTCCCTTCTTATATATGGGGGTAACATTGGCTGATTTCCAGTCAGCTGGTACCTCCCCAGTCAGCCAGGACTTTTGAAAAATGATGGAAAGTGGCTTGCTGAGCACCTCCGCCAGCTCTTTCAGCACCCTTTAGTGCAGCCCATCCGGCCCTATGGATTTGTGCTCATCCAGGTGACGCAGCAGGTCACTGACCACCTCCTCGGACTAGGGGGGAGTCGCACCTTTCCCTGACCATATTCCTCGGATTAGGGGAATGGATTCCCTTTGAAACAATAGACTTATTATTAAAGACTGGGGCAAAGAATTCATTAAGCACCTCAGCCTTATCTTCGTCCTTTGTCACTAACTTCCCTCGTGCATCCATTAGGGGATGGAGGGTTTCATTTGGCCTTCTTTTGCTACTAATATATTTAGAAAAACTTTTCTTATTATTCTTAACCTCAGAGGCCAGATTGATTTCTAACTGATCTTTGGATTTTCTAATACCCTCCCTGCAGAGCCTCACAACCGTTTTGTATGATTTTTATGATCCTTTAGATCACTTTGTACTTCAAGTACCTCAGAGTGATGCTACAAACAGCCCTGAAGATACTCCTACCTGCCCAAGGTTCCTCCAGCCTGCGTGTAGTACTTGTTATAATCCAAGCGCAGCAGCAGTTGAGCCAAGTCAGAGTTTATCTGATGGTTGCGAACACTGGAGAGAATCTTGAAGAGAAGTGATGACTGACGACTGAATCCCTGCAAATTAGAAGAAGTCAGTTCTGGGCACTCTCAAGAGAGCAAGCAAGCAAGCAAGCCAGCCTTTCATCTCTGTTCCTGCCTAAGCAATCCTTTAATAGCCTCAGGAAAAAAATCACTCCAAGAGAAGCGATGCTTGTTGTCCAAGTATAAAGTAAGCTACCAGCTACAACAATTATTAGGTGTTAGGTATCCAAAAGAAGGAGCAGAGGCACCGACTGATACCCACCTCCTTTCTATGCCAATTGGGTAATTTCTGCATATCTGTCCCCACTTCTCAGGAACAGCTGATGACCGAAATCACTGCAAGCACTCATAGACAAGGTCTCAGCCTAAGCTCAGCTGTTAAAGCCAAGATGACTGCTTAGGCAAATGTTTGCATGGGAGAAGAAAAAGTCCATAGAAACAGATTCACCTTCACCAAAATACTGAGTTGTGCAGCTCCCCGTTCATCTAATGGGCCCAGATTTTGACTGACCAGAGAACAAAAACTATGACAAAGATCCAGAATTTCATTTAAGCAGTGGAAAACCTGCATGGGATACAAAGTACAAGATAGTAATTTAAACATGAGTTCAGACACAGAGAAAGCTGTTCTTAATATCTAAGAAGTTGCAGCATTCTTAATCAAGATGTTGCTGATACTATGTTCCTTAATCAGTAAGGAAGATGTTGAAGCACCTGTAGCATTTTGGTAAGGTTTTCTACAGAAAAAGGACTCGAATGTTATGCTGCATCTTCCCACACCCTCAGCCTTTTGCAGGCATTAGTGGGAAAGAGCGATTGGCACGAGCCATCCACATAGGCACAGAAGTTGAACATTGGCTTCCCTATTCAACCAGCAGGACATCGTTGCAGCTTTGGGACTGAGCAGGTGGAACAAAGAGCAGCAGGAGCTGTGGTTCAAGGCCTTGGTTTCACTGTTCACAAAACCTGGAATTTCTTTTCCATCAGTTGGTCAAAGTAACTTGCATTCAAGAGTGTAAAGAAAGCCGAAATGCCTCACAAACATAACTACTGGAACACTTAGAAGTGTTAGACTGGACAACTAATATTCTGCCAGCTTTATGCTATAGCCTTATGGGCAGACCAGATCTGCAGTATCAGTTTCATGGATACCAACCTTTAGGCCTGTTTCTATGAGTCTACAGCATTAATAAAAAAATACTCGCAACACTGTAATGTATTTTTGATTAAAACAACAATAAAAAAAGACCTTAAAGTCCACTCAGGAACATCTCAACTATTGTTATCCTCTAAAGGATTTAGGGAGGGGGAATTTTTCCTACTTCCGTGCCTTTCAGAATGAGTCCCCCAAGAATACAGTTCCCAGCATTATGTTAATTTGTACTTCTTTAATGAAACTGCCTGTGAGAAAAATATAGTGACAAAAATTAAGTTAACAAGGTGCCCCGGGTTTGCCTAGGATAGGGTTAATTTTCACAAGAGGCTAGGAGGGCCACAGCCAGGATTGCCAATGGAACCAGCCAATGGGGCATTTGTTACTATGCTGATGTCATGCCCAGTGTATAAGGGAAAGGCTGGCTGGGGCAGCGGGAGTTGGTTTGAGGAAGTTGTTGCTTGGGGCAGGGTCAGCTGCGGTGAGTGCTGTGTTTTACATTACTTGCCTTACGTGTTATTTCATTAGTCTTACTGTTATTAATTACTGTTGTTTCTTCTCTCCATGTGTTGTTCCAGTTAACTCCCCTCATCTCACCCCATGGAGTTTTTGCCTTTTTTCTCCCAATTCTCCTCCCGATCCCACCAGGAGGGTGAGGGAGCAGCTACATGGGACTAACCAGGACGTAAGGTTAACTGAAAACTGGAATAATCTTGATTTACAGTTGCCAGGAATGCAGGATCCACACTAACCGACTGTAAATAAAGGGCTCTTAATTCACGTGTCTGCTTTAGTTTTTATCTGCTTTATTCTTAGAATTGTAGTCTGTGCTCTGCAGGAGATTATCGCTGATCTATTTTAAAAGAGATCATTTGTTTTGTCTGTTCAAAAAGGTGTTTCTTAGGGCAGCTGGAGAATTTGTAGAAAAAGGTGAAGACAAAACCTACTTACAGGTTTTAGGAGGATGAAAGACTGAGCCAAGAGGTTGCTTAAGAAATGATCGTGAGCCAGCCGTATACTCTCAAAATCTCGTGTGGCATTGATCTGCTGCAGAAGCTGTGAGAACTGAGATTCCAGTACGTCCACCTGATGGGTATGAAAATGGATGTTGTTACTCTATTGAGGGAGTACTGCAGTCAGAAGTTTTGTGAAAGAAACTTGCTTTCCTTATTGCTACTCTTACTTTCTGAAATGGTCATTGGCTGCATTTTCTATCTCGGGCACAGCTTCTATCCATACGTGTCTTTGTCATTGTAGAACCAAAGAAAAAGGGAGTACAGCGTATGTCTTACTGAATGTATCGCTTTATGCATCTCAGTCTATTTGTCTCTTAAGGAAATGATTTCATTGAGAAGCAAGCAGTTTCTCATCAGAAATCTTAATAGCCTAAAGTGAAAATACTTGAGATATACAGTAAGTGGGTAAAAATATTTCATGCTAAACGAGAAATCAGTTTTGCACTAGAAACACTGAAGGAATACAAGTACAGCAAATAATGAGATCCTTTAATACTGACTGTGTTGAAAAAGTGACAGTGAACGCAGGTGAGTGTAATAGAATCGTCAGTAGCTCTATAGTCATGAACTGGAGCAAGTTCAATTTAACCACAGGTGTTTCAGAGTTATTTAAAGAAAACATGTTTGAAATGTATGCTGGAACCTTAGAGGCTGACAATCACCTTCTGCTTGCCTCTTGAATGGGGAGTGATACGTAACAGTAGTACCTAATGGGGCATTTTGGGGTGCGGGGTGGGAATGACAGTTTTTGATGCCTAAGTATTTTCTAAGTACAAGGGAAACCGGTCGCTTTCTGTAAGATTAACTATTGAAAAAGTACATAGCTAGCATGTAAACAAAGGTATTTCATGGTAGTCACCTCTGATTTTACACTTGGGAGATACTATCTGGAATCTCAGGGCAAAGTCTGCAGTGCAAAAGCTCAGCCGGATTATCCAGAGAATGTAGAAATCCAGGCCCCCTCAATTCAGCTGTTAACAGGATATGTACTCCTCACCAGTAACCGGCGTTCACATTTGAGAAGTCTTTTTTTACTTCAAATGGTCAGAATACTGCTTCTTTCAATATTTAAAACCAACAAAGAGAGAAACAAACAAACAAAAACAGAAAACCCAAACCAATTTGTCACTTAACTCAAAACTGGAATTCATTAAAAGCAGTAAGGGAAGAAGGGAGGATGGTATCTTAATGGTGCTACTTCAGAGATGACTGTGGCTTCTCACAGCTGTCTAGTAGCACTAGGGAGCCACAACTTCTGCATTTCCAGTTACACTCGCTGATTCACAAGTCCAAAAACTTTGAAATTGTAGCAGTAAGTCTGGGAAATCAGAGAAAGTTCTAGAATGGTTCCAAAAGAAATCTTGCTTTCCTTAAGGTAGAAAGAATCCTGACCTGCAGGTAATACTGAAGATTGTCCACGAGGAAAGCCATGTGATCCCTCAGACGCCACTTGATGGCATCAGTTCTGTTAGATTTCAGGTGTTTGCGTTGCATCTGGAGAGCCCAGCAGTGCTGTAGCTCAGCCTGGACTCGTCGCACACTCAGCAGGTATTTGAACACAACATTGTACCTACAGTCACAAAACGCAAAGTTGTTCAAGGTGAAACTCATGTCTCGGGTGCGGGAACCTGAGAGTATAATGCAAGAATGGAAAAAGAAACAGGGGGTGGCTGCCTGGCAGCACACAGGTGTAGGTCAGGTGATGGCCCATCCCATAGTACCACTGGTTACTAACCTAAAAAATACAAAGGTCACTTCACCGTAAGGGGGGGGGGAAGAGCTGACAAAGTTTTGTAAATGTAGCACCTGGTCCTAAATTGCGCACATCTCTCAGCAGGTCATTACAACAAATACCATCAGGATGAGTAAGTGGAAAGTGTCGTTTTAAGGTTCAAGGAGCAACATAAAATACTATAGCTCTGTGCTTCTCTCCATAGAGAGGGGGGGAAAAAGCCCCACAAGATGTTAGTGAGTGCCTGACATCAGGGAACCTACAGGTGAATGTACAAAGACCATACCTAGTACTTACTTCTCCAGAACAGCAGGAGTAAAGAGAATGTGCAGTGGCCACTGAACCTTGTAAGAAAGGCCCAGAGCTGCCCATCCAGATGCGGGGGCTTCACGTGGAGATAACTCCCGGGAAGGCCCTTCACGAGTCTGAGAAGCATCTGAAAACAAAGGCGGTGCTGAATTAGTTAATCTTCTCATTCAAGCTAATCATGGCAAGGAAGAAAAGGGGAAAGAACAGAATAAGAAGAGCCAAAGCAGGCTAGGCTATATTACACAGGCCTGCAAAGTGATGAAAGTTAGTATTTCTTTAACTTTAGAGAAGAGCAAGTAATAAGACTTGAAAGCCGGGTCATCATCTCCCTTCTTAACTCGCTGCTAAAAATGCAAGTAGGTACCTTTATGCTCCTTTCCATGATACTCAATGGTTAAGTGAAGCAGAGGAAGAAGGTTGTCATCATCCAACAGCACCTTATGAGCAGACTGCTGAAATGCAACATTGACATCTGACGAGAGAGCACAGATATCGACAGAAGGTGATTCAGCTAGTGCTAATTTTGCACCCAATCATTATCTATGCTCAGCAATAAAATACAACACTGACACGCTATTTCCACTAGTTTCACAGAATCACAGCAACCCAGCACGGTGAGGGTTGGAAGGGACCTCTGGGGATCAACTAGTCCAACCCCGCTGCTCCAGCAGGGGCACCCACAGCAGCTTGCCCAGGATCACCACCAGGTGCCTTTGGAATCTCTCTCCACACAAGGAGACTCCACAACCTTTCTGGGCAGCCTGGGCCAGGGCTCCAACACCCTCACAGCAAACAAGGTTCTCCTCCTGCTCAGGTGGAACTTCCTGGCTTCCAGTTTGTGCCCAGTGCCTCTTGGCCTGGCCCTAGGCACCAGTGAGCAGAGTCTGGCCCCAGTCTTTAGCTCTTGCTCAGCATGGAGCAGCTCCCCTCTGGGGCTGCTCTTCTCCAGGCTCAGCAGCCCCAGGGCTCTCAGCCTTTCCTCCTGCCGGAGATGCTCCAGTGCCCTCAGCGTCTTCCTAGCCTCTGCTGGACTCTCCATTTAATTCGAGTTTCAAATAAGGAGAGAAACCTGCCGTCTGAAAGTTTCTGGGGTGCTATTTTCACCCACTCTGTGAGACAATTCTAATTCACAAGTGCTGTTCTTTCAAAACAGACAAATCTAGAGGGAAAGACAGAGCTCTCCTGTACTGGATGTGGCTAACCATTTTCCTGCTACACCACAGTGAGGACAGATTTTAGTAAGTGAAGGAGCAATACTCACCGTGTTCAGTTACAGCTGTAGGTGGTGTTTTTAACATGTGCTGTGCAGTGTCAATGAAGGCCTGAAACAGCTCACCTCTTCCCAAAAGGTAGAAGTCTTTTATAATCTGTGGAGATATTTTGTTCCGTATGTAAGCATATAAAAAAACTGAGCAGAAAATTTAAGCATTGTAGCTGATAGCAACCATTTTTTTTATTGCTTGGACAGCTTCTGACATTTCAAAACACAGCTGGAGAGCTCTGAATTTCATCCAGTGCCCAAAAATAGTCTACGCTGCCTTTCCTGCAAGATGCAAACCACAAAACGACGTACACCCCTCTCCCTCTCTTTCTCTCTCTCTCTCTCTTTCTCTCTCTCTAACTCTGTCCCTGACCAAGTTCCATCATGCTGTGCTCATTCCTGAGACCTAAAATAATTAAATCAGCTTTACCTAAAAGAAGGAAGTGTAGCATCTAAGACAGTAAAGTATCTAATGGGAAAGAGACATTAAAAAAGAAAGGAAAAGAATTTAAGTTGCTTTAGCAAAAAACAAGGTAGCAGATACGTTACCTTCAATTGTCCTAGTAAATCTGATTCCTCCACCATCAGTTTCCAAAGATACTAGTGAGAAACAAACAAACAAACAAACAAACAAACCTCCCCTCAGAATGATCTGAAGCCATTCGGTGAGAACAGCAGGTGTCTTAAAGTACTTGTAATGCATACAAAAGCACACCTATGTAAAATGCTATACAAAGCATAGAAGAACACACTAAGAATCCTTTGTGTAGGCAGCCCACGGTACCAGTTAGAACACTCTTGACGTATACCGGCAAGAAACTCTGCCTAAAAAAACATGAAGACTCATGAAAAAAAAAAAAATCCTTATGAAATCAGTTCCATCCTAGCTTTGTTCTCACTTCTCTAACCCACTCATCTTCTCAGGTTCCATCCCCCTGTCCCAAATGAAAAAAAAGAGAAAGACTAGAAATTGCCAAAGCAAAGAATTTGCACAGTGAGATGCCATCTGTTATGCTGACAGCATGATAAAAAGTTCTAAAGTTGTTTCAAGTGAAATAATATAAAAATGCCCTTCTTCCCCCACCATGCATAGTATTTGTTAATGTCCTTTTGTCACAAGAAGTTAGGTTGATGTGAAGCTTCAGCCCCATAAGAGCATGAAAGCTACCTGCAGCATTCACGCACTTGTTCAGTCACTGATTCTGAAGAGCCTCCTTCTCCCCTCAGTCATTCACAAAGATGAAGAGCTCCTCAGCCTGTACAGTAGCTATCCTTCCTAGGATCCTTACCTCAGCAACAGTGCTCCGTATCCAGTCAACCACTGATTCAAAGTCCACCAGACTAAAGAGTGGCTGCTGCTTGAGTCGATGGAGCTCTGCTGCAAAAGTGTCCTCCTGGTTTTTTAGGATGGAGCCTGTGCAGCAACGAGAAGAGTGTTTTGGACGATAAAAGGAATACCATTTGGAGAAGTGCATACTCTTTCCAGCAAAGCGGGGCAGAAAGGCTGCCCAGGCAGCACCATCTCTGGTCTGGCAAGGAACGTGAAGCAGAGGGAGCCTCAAAGTACCAAGGTACAAGATTATTATTGCAAGTACAGTTACAGTATAGGCACCTGACATGGCAGTGCTGTGGTATCAGTTAAACCCCAAAATATTTTCCATGTAAATGACTGCCCCTAAGCCATTTTCCTAGGACAGAGCTAGATCTTTGAACCCACACCTTTTCTGCCACGTTAACCGGTTGGTTTGGTTCTCCACCCACCTCTGCCCACTTCAAATCTATCCTACTACTTGAACTTGGGGATTTTATTTTTCTTAACCAATTAAGCTAGAAGACCAACTTCTTTTCACCTCTCTTCTGCTAGGGCAAGAAAACAGTCAAATTTAGTTGGTCCTTTATTCTTTGCAATGTCACTCAAGTCATTTGAGTGCTTTTGCATAGACAGGCTGAAGACAAAGCCCCCAGCAACAGACCTCCCCAATTAGTGTAGGAATATATTTTTAAAACTATCTCCAACGTAAACTTAACAGGCTCCCAAATAGAACCATCAGCTGGAGCTGTCTCTCTGTTGCTGTCTTAAAGGCTCCATCTTGATCATTTGTCTTCCACAGCGACCTTTGGGACCTTCTTGTGATGAATCTCTTTATGTTTGTGAATGTGTTTTAATCCTATGAAGCCATTCTGTAACATACAGACTTGGAGCAAGATATGCCCTTGTGTCCGTCTGCACCCTTCAGGGATGGGGATTCAAATTGAGCAGAAAACACAATCTTTGCAATCTCTTTATTTATCCAGAGTAAATCACATGGTGACTTGTTGCTGAAAAGTTGGAGACTGTATTTGGATAGCGATATTTACTTACTCATTCTGTTCTTGTATTGCTCCCTTGGAATCTATTAGAAGCAGAACACTGCTCTGTCCTGGCACAACCATCCATGTATTACGAAGAGTACCAGACAATAGTCAGTGACTGTTGAGGAATTATTAACACGGCATTTTGGAAGACACCTATCAGTCGCTCATAACTGAGCAAAGGCCCTAAGAAAAATGGTCCTTACCTTTTCTGGTCAGGTTAACGTTTTGATTCTCAAACATCTGTACAGATTCTCCCACAAAGAGGATTTTCTCAGCAACCCGCACAGGGATGTACGAAGGCAGCATTTCTACTCGCAGAGAGAACTGCTTTAGAGATGGAGCTAACATGTTCTCCTCCTCAATCAGGCGCTGTCAGAGACCCCAGGGAAAAGAAATCAAGCAAAAAAAAAAAAGTATGAGAAAATCAGACAGAAAAGGTGTGTAAAGGGAGAGAATCCAAGGACATTGGAAGTAAGCAGAAAGGTAGCAAACCCGATTTGCATCATTTAAGTAAGCCCGGAAACTTCTTTGTACTTCTGATATGCTCTCCACTAGGAGAGTTCTGTACAGGTTTGTATATGGACATTAACAGGCAATTCTTAAGATTCCTCTAACACTTTTACATGAGGAAATACAAAAGTATTTTACTGATCTACCCCATCAAGATTCAGGATTTCTTATTTTACTCTCTGACTGAAGAATTGCTAATACTGTTTGTCAATAATACTAAAGAAGAGAGTTAATTAGACTCTCTCAGCGTCATCTTCCTAATGCCTACATTTTCCACCACGGATCTAAAAGACTCACCAATTTTCACACTCTTCCTATATCCAGTATAGAGCAATAATTAGATTTCTAGAAATAGCAAGAGTTCGCTAACTGCCTCTTAAAGTTTTCCCTTGTCTTTGCCTGCATGTTGTCTGTCCTCAGCAGAGACTCTTTGTACAGGGCACTTAATCAGTACGCAATGCAGAGTGTTTCGGGGGTGAATCACCTGCGTGCGTTCACAACCAAGTTGCATGCAGCACACTAACACCATGGGAGCCCAAGAAACATGTTCTTAGAGTAAACTAGTGTGTGAATTTACGGAGTTGCACTTGCTCCTCTCTGGCCCCGATGCAGATGCTATTCAGATGCACAGCGTGGAAGACTGCTCCACTGAGAAATCTGCTTTGCACAAGGGCATTCTAATGCTATGCCATCTACATGAGGGGTTACCAGATTTCAGCAGTGTAATGGCAGCTTGTTCCCTTCCTTTACTTAGCACCTTGGACATGTTCTTAGCAGCTCCTCGATTCTTGCACGGTGCATTTTTCCCCAGTAGCATCAGGAGTACTCACCTAACCCTGTTAGGTTACATTTGCACAACATATGTTGTCATGCAAGAATGTTACCTGACACAGATACCAATAGAAAGGATGGAAATCAAGTCAGCACCGAAGCTTCCCACACCCCGCCCCTTTTGATTTCTCATGCTACCACCAGGGCCTACACTGAGCAGATCACAGTGTTGACCGTAAGGAGTCAGAAAAGAGTTAGTTAAGAGCAGAGTGAGGACTGCATTTCCAATTACTTGATATCAGCCTCCACACAGATTATGTCCACAGGGCTTTCTGCCCCAAGATTATCCAACCGTGCCAAAAGAAACGTCTCTGTCCTTTACGCGTAGCTGCAACCCTTTACAATATTCTGTTAATTTGCCATCCTACCAGGTCTCAATCTATGTCCAGTCTATCATAGCTCGCACTGAGGCATAAGTCTTGTTTCTTTAGTTCCCTAAGGACCAAGGAATGTCAAGCTACTACTTGCAGTCTTACCAGGTCCTGCAGTTCTCGCAACTGTTTTCCTGTTAGTCCCCCAATTCCTAGGTCATCATCATCTTCTTCAGGTTGGCTAGGGACATTCCCAGAAGAGGGACCTTGTTTGATAAAGAACTCTTCATGTTGGTCTAGTAGCAATCCATGCAGCATCCAGGCAGACAGCTGCTTATACATGACTCCATGACACACAGCCAGAATCCTGAGGTCAAGAGAAAATAGACAGGGGACCCTTTGCACGCAGTAATCAAAACCTCATTGCAGAACGTTCTGGAAAGTCCAGTTAGTCAGCCAAACCATATGGCAAGTGTTAAATGGTACAAAGCTAGCAACGCTCACCCAGTCACATTTATCTTTTTGAAGGACCAAAAAAACCAACAGGTCTACCATACACAAAACAGTTCACATAGACCTCAAAAGAAGAAAAAACCCACAGGGTCGGAACGATCCTCAGCTCTAAGTCCAAAGTACAGAGAAAGCCTTAACTCCTGCCAAGACCCTTCTTTAGATAAAAAAAGGGGACTGTGACACTGCCTGCAACTCCTACTTTTATACCAAGCAAGCCTGATTTCTATGTATTGTTTTCACAAGTAAGATAAGCACTACAACACTAACTCCAGTTACAACAGAAGAATTAAAGGAAAGCTTTGCTGTATCTACGTACTTTTCAAGAGCACTGCGAACAGGAGGCAACCCCCCACAGCTGTGTTTGTGGACTGTCTCCAGTATCTGACATCCATGAATCTGCAGAAAGAAAACGTTTGGCTAGTCTGTTATTTGGATCCCTGCTGACCTTTTCAGACATTTAAACACTACACCTGCAGCCATTACTGAAATCACAATCTTTTCTAGTATCAGAGGTCTGGGACGGGGAGCAGAAAGACCTCTATCAGCTAAAGAGGAAACTTGTTAAGAGAAACCAGCTACAATTTTACTGTACCTTTTGAGTCTTGATCTGTTCCACCATGACCATCACAGAGGGGAAGAGTAACTGAAACTGCAGAACAAGGAGCAAAATAGCAAGAGAGATAAACTATACTTCAGTAAGCGCAGACAGCAGCCAATAACAATAATCTAATGAAACTATCATCTAGTTTTCCCCACAAATTAGAAACATGACATGAAAATCTCTAGGATGTACGTCCTCCCTCCGCTGGACCAAGACGCATGAAGCTGCTATACTTCTGTTGCAATTCAGCCTAAACACAGGCCACGAGGAATCTGTGAGGCTCAGGCTGGAGGACCTAAGCTTTGTGTCAGAGTGCAAGCAATCCTCTGAGCGTGGTTAAGGGACTACAGATATAGTGGTGTTAAAAAGAAATGGCATGATACGACAGACTAACCCTTACTTATCCACCCCCTTTCTTATTAGACTCAAGGAGTGGAAGAGTAACCAAAGATCACTGCCTGTTTATTAACATGACATACCTGGTCCAAGGAGTAATTAACATGTGAGATAGAAAGATGTGGGTCAGCCAGAAACTGAAAGAACAACAAAGTAATTAATGAAAATCAAAATAAGGTACGGATAAGTAGAAACGCACATTTGGCTCTGTATTCCCACCCTTTAGGTACCACAGCCTTCCCTCCCTCCATATTTCTGGGCTGTGTCCCATTTTAGACTGTAACAACCACTGGATGGTGACAGTGCCCAAGATATGACAGCTGCTAATCTAGAAGAGATTTATCCAAACCTTTGTAACTGACAAGAGAAGTCATGATAGTCTGAGACAGCAGCGGGCTCTGACGCAGATGGGGCACTTACTGAACCGAATGAAAGTAGAGGGGACTTAACACTTATTACAATGAAGTTATTCATTTACAGTGACACCTAACAGGAATAATTTGGAAGACACCCCAATGTGGAAAGTACCTTGCCTCCTCTTTAGCTACTTCTACTTAGCATTATTAATTGCAGCAGTGACAACTTTCCAGTCTGTCAGCAGCAGGACAGCCTCATGTTCCAAACCCCACTTTTACCTCTTGCTCTAGGTCAAGCAGTGCCTGTCGATATGGCTGCAGCACTGAATCCAGACCGGTGCAGAAGGCTCGCAAATAAATGCCATGTAATCCACTCTGGTTTTGCTGAGATGGATGATGGTCCTGAAACCAAACAATAAGGTCTACCTCAGCAACCCAGTACAGGTCTAAAGGGCAACGGAGTTTCTGCACAGTGTTATATTGGCAGACAACAGTCCAAACATGCTGAAACGCACCTTAGCCCACCAGCGAATGCCCAGGGGAAAAAAAAAAACAACAAACAACAAACCAAGAACAAATGAAAAAAAGGTCTGTCACAAGGAATGTTACTCAAGCAGATACATTTAGCTCTTTTGTGGACATACGCAACTGCCAGGACCACCAGGAACTGAAGAAACATTTACATGTGTTGCTTAGGGACATGGTTTATGGCATGCGACATGGTTTAGTGGCATGCTGGTGATAGGTATGGTTGGACTCGATGATCTTAGAGGTCTCTTCCAACCTGTGTGATTCTGTGATTCGGTGTTGCTTTGTACTTCTGCACACCTCTTGGATCTCAAAAGCTCTTCATGAACTATGAGGAGCACTCACTACAACACAGGGATGAGTATCCTGCACAGTTCACAAACCCTGCCCAATCTTCAGTGACCTGAAATTATTACAGCATGTTTCCCCAAGAAAGAGATTTAATGTTTGGTCCATCTTTTACTGTTCTAGGTCCTCCTTTATTCGCATCGCACTGAGCTTTCTCGAGCTGATGGAGCAGAACATCCTGACTACGCTTCTGCAGCACTTGCAGAGCGGCCAGGGGATCGGGTCCAGTCAGCATGGCTTCACAAAAGGCAGGTCCTGTCTGACTAACCTGATCTCCTTCTATGATGGGATAACTCACTTATTAGATGAAGGAAGGGCTGTGGATGTTGTCTACCTTGACTTCAGCAAGGCGTTTGACACAGTTTCCCACAGCATTCTCCTAGAGAAGCTGGCTGCTCGTGGCTTGGATGAGTACACGCTTGGCTGGATAAAAAATTGGTTGGCGGGCCGAGTCCAGAGGGTTGTGCTCAATGGAGTCAAGTCCAGCTGGCGGCCGGTCACGAGCGGTGTCCCTCAGGGGTCAGTGCTGGGGCCTCTCCTGTTCAACATCTTTATTGATGACTTGGACGAGGGGATAGAGTGCACCCTTAGTAAGTTTGCAGATGACACTAAGCTGCGTGGGAGTGTCGATCTGNCCCAGGTGGCTAAGAAGGCCAATGGCATCCTGGCTTGCGTCAGTAATAGTGTGACCGGCAGGAGCAGGGAGGTGATCTCNAGAAGAGGATTGATGTGTTTCTTCAAGGGATGATTTAGGGATAAGAGTAGTGTAGGGCTATTGGTCGGACTAGAAGACCTTGAGGGTCCTTTCCAACCGTAATGATTCTGTGATTCTGTGAGCCCTGCTCAGGAAGGCGCATTTGTGCCGGCGCTGGCAGCGCTGCAGCACATCGTGCACCAGGGTCAGCGTGGCCGCGCTGGCACCGGCTGCCCGGGAGATATCGCGGTGCGGCGCAGCCCCGCCCCACCTGCTGCTGTACGTGTCCCGTGTACTGCTCCACGAATTCAGCGAAGCGGATGTAGTCGGTGCCGAGGCGGCAGAGTCGATTCAGAACGCTAGTCTCGCTGGGGTGCAGGAACGGCAGCTCCTGAGACACCTGAGGGAGGAAACAGCGCTTGAGCTCGGACGGGGTGTGGCGGGGCATGGCATGGTGTGGTGTGGTGTGGTAGAGCGGGGCGGGGCTGGCCGGGCCGCTGCAGCGGAGGCCGGGGCGGTGCGGGATGGGTCCGGTCCGGTCCGATCCGGTCCGATCCGATCCATACTATACTATACCTGTAGACCACCACGCTTGCTCCAGGTGAAGGCTGCCCCCGGGTATCCACTCAGCGCCAGCAGCAGTTCATGGATCATCTCGCCGCGCGGCGCCGCAAGGGCTGCCGGGGGTGTGCGCAAGGGCTGCCGGGAAGGGCCCGGTGGTGGTTGGGTCCGTGAGGAGGGGTTCAGGGGGTGGGTTTGGTGTTAGCGTGTGCCGAGCGGGACTGGGACTGGGACTGGGACTGGGACTGGGAGCGGGAGCGGGAGCGGGAGCGAGAGCGGGAGCGGGAGCGGGAACGGGAACGGGAACAGGCCCAGGCCCAGGCCCAGGCCCAGGCCCAGGCGCTGGCTTCCGAGAAGTGTCACAGGCAGCAGCTGAGCGGCGCTCGCCCTCATCCTCGACGCTCGTGAGGCACCTTGACGTTTGCTTGCTGCAGGAGAACAGTTAAGGAACGGAAGGTGTCCTCCAGGACATCAGCAAATCCGCAGCCATCTAGGTTCTGGTTTTGGTATTCCTTACCAGATTTCTTTATCAATTTCTTATTTTTCCAGTGTCTTACCAATGCCGGTTTTACCTTTCTCCATTTATTTTCTACTGCTTTCCTTTGCTTTCTCTTTCAACCCATGTAGTCCTTAAACAAAACTGCCCCATTTCAAGAGTGTGGAGTTACCTTGTAAACTGGGGTTTACCAGCCTCCTTTTCATTTTTCTGGTTTTGGCAGTGTTTTTCTTCATGGGCATTTTTACTCTCCTATTTTCTATCATAAAACATGTCTCTTTTAAGTGTGTATTTAGTTCATAAACTAGTTCAGCTTGTAATGAAGTCTGAAATGTAGGAGGGAAGAACTTAGGTTCTTATAGAGATTAAGAAGTTTCTAGTGCATTACTTCATCTTCTGAAGAATTTTTTCTTTTAATACGGTCTCTGACATGTAGCATTTGCTGTGTGTAGCTACCTTTATGTGTAACTTGGGACCACAAATAGTATAATTGTGTCATGTATCAGTACAATAAAACGATCCTCTTTATTTTGACAAAGCTTCTGTTGTCTGAATAAAGACTGAGAAGCTTGGCTAGGAATTTGTCGGTCATCATTGACAAAAATATGTGTCATTCCTGCTTATAAAAAGCTGTATTTGAAGTTTAGCACTGTTGGCTTCACTCTTGCAGTGCTGGAGTTAGTGGCAGTCCTGCCTTTGTTTGTAAAAGGCTTTGTTTCAGTCCCATGCTGCTGACCAAAAGTTCTGTACTAGCAGAACTCTTCTGGGCTTTGATTAATGCTGACTTTAAATACTATTTTTGGAAGACTATAAAGCTGAGCTTGCTATGGATAGCTTAGAGGTAGTTAAATATGTAGTGATGGCTCAATAACTGACAAAAAATGTTTAGGCTGTAAAGGCTAAATATGTACTTTAGCGGTATCTTTGTACAGTACTGTAATGCTTTTATTAACATAAATACGTGCTACGTATTTCATTTGTTACAAAAATTTTGAATCTAAACAGTTGTCTTTTGCATTCAGAAACTAAGCTTACAGCAGCACTCTTTCACAACAAGTGGAAAAATCCCAAGCATCATCCTTGAGAACGAGGCAGGAGTAAACAGGGTGTAAAACTTATTAAAACAGAAGGAATTTTCCTTTACCGAAGGTGAGGGTTGTGGGGGGGATCTAATTTTTGTGGAAGGTAGTGAACCGTTGCAAGAGGATCGTACTATGAATAAGATTATAATCAACCACAAAAGCAATTTAAATACAGATATGGTGGCTTTTTCATCATTGGAGTCCTTTTTTGATGGTGAGTGTTAGAGGTTTGATGCAGTGTTTGGTGTGTGTCCAGTGTTGCAGAACCGGTCAGATGAGAAGTCTTGTGTCTTTGCTTTACAATCTGTAAACCTGTCTCCTCCCCACTGGCTTCCAGCTACACATTGTGGTCTGCTCAGGACTTAAATTACTTTATTGATTCCCCAAGTGTCTTTTTAGGTAGCTTCCTTGTATTGAGGAAGCCAGAACCAGATCCCATACTCTAGAAGTTTCCTGCGGGGAGGGGAAGGATCACCTCCCTTACCTGTTGGTGGTGCTTTTCCTGAGAGAAGCTACTGGTCTACCAAATTACTTAATTTGTGCTTAAGTAGTAAACATACGCCCTGGCAGTGAAATTCATGGGTCTAATTAAAATGGAGGTATCCTGGCTTCTTCTGTACTCTGATTTTTGAGCAAGAACTAGGCAAAGCAACAGTAACAGATGATGTTAACGCACGCTGAGGGGAAGCGAATTTTCAGGACATGATTATCTCCTGTGGTAGTGCTGCTGAGTTGTTGCTGTTGCATGCTGATGTTTTGGGGTGCCTTCCTTAAAACTGTGTCTGATGTTTCAGGTGAGTTACCCTGGTTTGGTCGACAGAGCTGTTTAGATGGAAAGGCACACCTGTGTCCAGCAAGGCTGGGTTTTGCTCCTGAGGAGGGCTGATGCAGCTGGGAAGCCTGGCCCCATAAGGCACGTACAAGGGGCCAGACTGCCACAAGGCTGATCTGGTCGGGCTGCACTATATGCACAGTGGCTGCCACAGTGGGACTGTGCGCATAAGGTGGCTGGAGGGATTCAGAGAGTACGTGTGGAGTTGTAACTGGGTTGACGTGGCCTGCATCCCATGTAATAGGGCTAGCAGAGCTTAGGTCAGAGCTTATCTGGGTGTTAAGGATGGAGCTGACGAGAAAGTTCAGGGCTACCGGTGGGCCAGGGCGGGGGCCTTGTGACGGGGGCCTCAGGGAGCCACAGGGCAGGGCCTGGGACGGGACCCTGGGACCTGCGTGGGGCAGGGCGGCCAGACCGGGGTCCGCCGGAGCTAAGTGCTGAGAGACGGGGTCGAGCTAGGCTAGGCGCTGACGCTGGCCGGCGTACGACAAGTTGCCCCTCTTCGACAGCAGACGACCGCGTCGGAGGCGACCCGGGTGCGGTCGGGGCGGGGAGAAGGAGCGAGCGCGGAGCAGCGGCTCCTCCCCCGTCACACCCGGTGCGGCAGGAAGAGGAACAGCCGCGCCCAGATCGCGGCCGACTCCGGCTCCAGCGAAGTACCATGGCGGCGGCAGAGGAGATGGACGGCCTGGCCGTGTCCCGGCCCCACTATGGCTGTGAGTGCTGGGCGGGCTGGGGATGCGCGCTTCTGCCAAACAGCGACCTGCCCGGCCGGTGCTGTCCGTCCGTTCCAGGGGCCGGGGCAGGGAGTGGCGGCTGGGGCGCCGCAGGCTCCGGGAGCGGGGAGAGCCGCGGGCCCTTCGCTCTGGAACTAGCCCGCGGGTGCGGTGGGTTCTGCCGTGCCTCCCACAGTGGGGGCGCTTGGAGCGCGGGAGCTCGTCCGTGCTCGACGTGCTCCTCCCCGGGTGTTAAAGTGCTCGGAGGAGGCGATGGATGGGCAGCACAGGAGCGTTCTTTGGCTCTCCCGCCCGCGAGCTCCGTGCCTCGCCCAAGATGTCCGCCGCGGGAGCGCGGGCGGGGACGCCCGGCAGCGGGAGCGTCTCGGCGGCATTGAGACGCGGGGCCCTGGGCCCCCGCTGTAGCCGTCCCTGCTTTTTTTCCGCTTGTTTCGGCTACAGCTGACTTACCGCGAAGACGCGCATACATTCCGATCGGACCCCTCTGCCTCCTTGTCATATGCATGCTGTGGAGAGGGAGGCTTTAGTTCGAGGTGTCCGAGACACATGCTCGCTCGTGCTACAATACCGCGTCGGAAGTGAGCAGGGAAAACGGCGGTGCTGCGGAGGGGAGCAGTCGTGAGCGGCAGGCGGTCAGGCCGTACGGTTGCTGCCGGTGGCGCAGGGTTGGGACGGGCAGGAGCGGCGGCAGCGGGTGGGGTACTGCAGGGAGGGGTGTGTGCTCGACACTGTTTAACCGAGTATGAAGGAAGGATTGAGTCGGGGAGTAGCAGAGGAGGGATTTTTTTCCTCGCTAGTAGTCGTTGCCGTGTGGTTTGGACAGTTTTCAACGCTTGTATCTTTGGGTGAGGTCGAAGGCATTCACAGAATCACAGAATCATTACGGTTGGAAAGGACCCTCAAGATCATCTAGTCCAACCGATAACCATTCGAAAGATGGTTTTTGCGGTCCTCCAGACTGGTTTTTCTAAGAGACCCTGTGCAGTTTGAACCAAGATCTTGTTCGATCCCAAGTTCTGTAGTTGATACCTCATCACTTCTGTGTATTTGCTGAAGGCATTTTAGATGTAAATTAACCTTAGATTAGTAATGGTATGACACATTTCCTCTTTGTCAATTTGGTCCATAAAACCTAAAAAGTGGGGTTTGTCTTTTTTTTTTTATTATTATTTTAATATGAGAGCATGGATGAAGTGTTTGTAAGAGTGGAAGGAGCAGGCTGAGGCTTTAAACGCACAGAATCTGGAAGATTTAGGCACGTACCCCTGTGCAGGTCCTTAGTTTGATCAAGAGATGATACACAGGTTGTGAATCTGAATGACTTCCTTCCAGAATAGGATTAAGAGTAGCATATCCATCCTTTTTAGAGATGACTATAAACCAGATACAGAACGGACTATGCGATATGAATCTGTAGTGTTGTCCTTTCTTAATCCCTGGCTAACAGAATTGAAGGATAGATGGAGGAACATGTGGTCAGTGATGTGCTTTTGAGGAAGAGAAAGGCAGAGCTAAAAGAAAACAGGAAAATGAAGGACTGTTTCTAAGAAATTGGGAGATTGAAGAAGTTGTGTCCCAGTCAGACTGAGAAATCAGAGGGAAGATGGCAAGTTTATATCACAAGGAAGGAAGGATAAGGAAACGAGGTCTCTTCTGTGACTTGTTAAGAACAGATACATCTGGTCCTTTATTTTTCTGAATCAAATAATACCTGTGATGAGTTTCTGTGGGAGAGGTTAGGTCTGATTTTTTTGATGTGCCTGTTCAGTTACACTCTGTCTTTAACCACCTGAAAATGGGTTTTTACTATTTGCAGCTGTCTTGGATAATGAGAGATTAACAGCAGAGGAAATGGATGAAAGACGACGCCAGAATGTAGCCTATGAGTACCTTTGTCATCTGGAAGAAGCAAAGAGGTAAGAATAAGTGGTTTTGAAACTGCTGATGCTCTAAAAGAAGTTGTGATGCTTGGCAAGGGGAATAATTTGGATGGAGCTTACCTCTTGTCTGCGTTTCTTAGTGGCAATATATGTTCGGTTTTCAAGAACAAACTAAAAAAACCAAACCCAAACCCAAACAAACAAAACCTCAAACCAGCTGACCCCTGTTGTTCATAATGTTCATTTAACATGTTCTTAAAGACCTTTTGTGACAAGGACTCTGGAGCTCTAGTGCTCCAGTATTCCAAGCAGTGGACGGGTTCTCCCAGTTAACTAGCTTGTATATGTCCTGGTGTAATTTTACCTCATTACTCGTCAATGGACATGAAGAACAGGTTATTTTCTTCCTCTTAAACTGCAACCTTTTACAAGTTCAGGTTGTAACAGTCCTTGCACTTCCCATTCTCTTAGGTTAAAAAATGAGTTCTTGAATATTTCTCCATGGATCCTAGTTAGGAGATCTGTAGTACTTTTCCATGTGTTGTTCTGACTTCTCTCTACCCGCTCCATGTCTGTCTTGAAGTGTGCTCACAAAACAGGTAAGAGTTTTCTAACAGGGGCACTAGCATGTATCCTTTCCAGAGCACAGGGATCATTTTGTATACCCTGATAGATATGATAGTATTGGAATTGTGGCATGGTATTTACATTTTCATATTGTAGTAAAGTTTTACTGTGGTGCCACCTTTTTCCTTGAAGGTGTGTTGCTGAAGTTTGTTCCTCATTCTTTGTTTATACGGTCTGTCGTGTTTCCCTGAGTGTGTTACCTTTCACTTGATCCCGCCCAATTTGATTTTTCCTGATCCTTGTTTAATCTATTGAAATAATTTTGATCTTATGCCTGTCCTCCAGCATGTGCGTAGCTTTTGTCAGCTCTGTTTAATAAGCATGTAAGCATGCAGTATTTTTGTATTCAGACAAGTAATGAAAGCACGATCAGACACAGTAGGTGCTATATTACTGCTATTAACAAAAGAAGAACCAATATTAGCGTGAAGTGTTACTGTGGGTATTTTTAAAACCTTCTTGCAGATGTTCAGTCCTCTGTGCTCTACGTGGAGAATAAGAATGAGACGGACCAGTCTGTGTCCTGCATCCCTTTGTGACACTTGGGTCTTTTCGTGCCTTTGTCTAAATTGATTTGTTTTTTTTACTTGAAATTTAAAATGTTTTTTGAAGCTGAGACTGAGACCAAAGACAGGTTTTCAAGATTGAGATGAAAGAGGTGAGGTAATGTTTGTATCGGTGACTTGCCTTGCCCCAGAAGCTTTCAAAACTACGCTAGTGTTTCAGTTTGTATTTTGTAATTAGTCAGGAGATGGATTGTGAGCTTAGACTTTCCTTGTTCCCGCAAAGATCGAGGGAAACTAGGAAATGCGTATGCCTCAGAAAATGATTCCTGGAGCAGTAGGAATGTATGGAGCACACATTTCCTAAGTAGGCGACAGCATGTTTTGTCACTGCTCGCTGCATACTTCAGTCTGCCTTTGTCCTCCAAAAGATGATACGGATTAAAACCCCAGAAGACTTTCTCTACCACTGGCTGGGTGATGAATTTTGGATAAAACTGTGCAAGTCTGCCCCAGCAAGATGGAGAATGTTCTGCTGTAGTGATTCTGCTGAGGAGGAAATGCTGACTTTGTACAAGTTCACTGCTAACAGAGTATAATGAAGGCTTTCATTCCAGGATTTTAATAGTTTATGCTGCCATACCAAGTGTATATGTAGTACAATTTTGAAGCGACAGAGAGCACTCCATTTATGCCCTAGTGTTTTAGGTGCTTTGTCACAACTGTCACTAGTATAGGCTGCTTAGTTACTAGTGGGTAAGAATTTTCTGTCCGTACGGATTTGGATGAGGTTTGAAGTAGTGAGAAAGATCTGGATGCAAGTCAAATAACTCCTTCTCTTTGATTCCAAAATCTTACGGGGCCAGTGCTGGGTGACAGGGAGAGATGACTTGTACTGTAGTCACTGTCTGTCCTGGAAGGAGCCCCAGAACCATCACCTGCGGGCTCTTCCTGTCATTGGCCTCAGAGTAAACGCTTCCGAGGCACTTGTTAGCTGTTCAATTCAATCTGGATTTGCCAAAAAATCAGGCAAAAATACCAAACACAGCAACAGCTTGGAGTATCTCTCTGCTCTGGAGCGTAGTTGTTATGAGAGGAATATCAATAGTTTGTGCTTATTTAATGGTAATCCAACCTGTTTGGTTTGGGTTTTGGTTTGTGGTTTTTGTTTTTTTTTTTTTCTTGAGCTGATCCTGTCCTGTTGTTTAGCAGTTTTTGACTTTAGCTACTGATGTGCAACGGTCTGGTGAAACAGGCATCATTCTTGCTAGATAGAGAAAGGAAGGCAGAGTATGCAACTAAGTTGCTCAATATTGTGAGAGACATTGAAATGAAAACTGGAGCTAAAATGAATATTGTGAGTATAAGATAGGTCATTAAGGCCTAGTTCCCCTGTGAAAGAAATGCAGGCTGTTACAGTATGGATAGCAAGTCTCTGGCAGTGCTGATGCCCGCATTTTATTTCCAATGTATAACTCCTTTTTGGAAGTACTTTGTTTTCATTTTCTGAGTTTAGAATGAGACCTTTGTCGTTTCAACCATTTGTAATATTGAAGTGTAATTGGATTTTTACAGTTGTAGAGTCAAGAGAGAGATAAATTGGTGTATTTGCATGTGAGGAGTCTTGATAGCTTTGTGTTTAATTCAAGTCACAAAAGTACAGGAACTGGCATTTGGCTTGTAACAACTCATAGTTCCCACCAAAAGTGACCCCTCTAGATCTGGTGAGCGGGTCAGAAGGTTGCTGATTGACATAGCAAATCTTACTGTTATGTGGCATGAACAGGATTCCTCTTTATATTCCAAGGTAATCGACGTTTTTATTTCCTTGTATTTTTGTTTTGTTCCCCCTTGTAAATCGGGTCAGATGCTGCTTTTTGGGTTGGTGGATGGTCTTTTTGTGGGTTTGGTTTTTAGGGGTTTTTTTTGTGTGTGCATGTGTGGGTTTGTTTTTTTTTTTCCCCCCCGCTTCTGTCAGATATGATGCAGGTCCCATGTTAGATTATAAACCATGAATATTCATAGGTAATATTTTTTATCGATAGTGTAAGTTGAAGTAGCTCTTGTTTAACTCTTGCCACTTCATCTGAGGCTTCTTAACAGTTCCTGTTTGGACTTGAGGAGATATTCTCTACAATTCCTGTACTGTTTTGTTGATGACCTCATGCAGCTGGCAGGGAGAGGCTGTCTGGTCTGGAAGTGTCTTGGAATGTACCTTCAGAACTATATTTTTCTGAGAAGTGGGGGAAGGACACTGGTAGAGTGCCACCATCCTTGCCTCACTCTCAATACTTTTTTTTTTTTTTTTTTTTTTAAATGACTCCCTGGAAATAGTAATGAAAGCCAGGCCAGGAGGAAAGAAACATCTGTTTGCACAGAGTTCAACTGGGAGACCAGGGTTTTGATCTTTACATGGTGGTTTCTGAAGGAATACTCCATGTAATGCAAGAAAAGAGCAGCCCAAAATAACCAAAGGGAGGAGTCGTTGCATAACAGTTCTTGACAATTGTGCGGTGTGGAGTGCTTCTTACAACCCTTATTTGCAAGAAATC
Organism: Galbula dea; assembly: GCA_013399015.1. Classification (NCBI taxonomy): domain Eukaryota; kingdom Metazoa; phylum Chordata; class Aves; order Piciformes; family Galbulidae; genus Galbula; species Galbula dea. The sequence continues at coordinate 59,759 of VWZX01010985.1, read as the reverse complement.
CACTTAGTTTTGAGGTGTGATAACTTCAGTGATGCTGTATCTTCCAAGCATTTAAGTCTATTTAATTTGTAGTGGCAAGTGATCGAGGCAATTAGCTTTGGCAACAGAATGGTTCAGCGTGCCTTGAAAAAAATTTTTTGCACATGTGATGATTAAATTCCTCATGATTATGTGCTTGGTACTCATTTGAAACCTCTTCAGAACTAACCTTTTTCGGTACACGTGGCAAATGTGCTAGGATCCCCATCAGCAAGAGCATCTAAGGTAATTTTAACCGTTTTTTGGCAGTGTTTTCAGTGGAACACAGAGAACCCTCATATTTTCTTTTTTTTTTTTTTTGGGTAGTGTGGGGAGTGGGTTTGTAGGATTTCAGTGCCAGAATGTGAGTGTGGTCTTCGGTTCAGCTGCCGGCGAGGGTACATCACTCATTGTTCAAGAATCTGCCCTATGTTCCTCAATAATCTTTGGGTTTTGATATATTCAAACTAAAAATGTCTCTGAATAATGAGAATATTCTGGGACCTTTTAGCTGTGGGTAGCACTCATTTTTCTAGCTCTTTGTTTGAGGGGCCGTGTCCTTTCCTACATAAACTGTACTGGAGCACATGTAAATTTCCAGCTGCTCCTCTAGAAGAGAACATTCCTGATGCGACACATTTATTTTGTTGTTGTTACCTCTCTGAGACGTCTTTAATCTTCTTGGGTGATTGCTTGATTTATTTGGAGTTGGTGGAATGAGTTATTTTAGGGAGAAGGTTTTGTTCGACATTTTTGCATGGCTGTCTAGTGCCCTTCTTCGGGTGGGTTGGATGAAAAGCTAAGGCTGTCTCCAGGTTTTCTCTTCTGATCCTCAGTGAGAGTGCACTCCAAGTCTGTGATGGTAACAGAACTAAAAACATTGGAGATTCAAATGTAGAGGTAATGATCCTCTGGAGTATGAGTTTGCTCTTCTCTCAATAAAAGGAATAGTATTATTTGTCCAAAACATGCCATACCTGTGGTGCTGGCAATACTGAGCAGTGCAAAAGCTTTTAAGCCATAGCTTGATACGTTCTTTCCGATGGCTTCTGCAGACCGTGTTAGGGGCGCGGAGAGGAAGTGCTGCCATTCTACTCTGGCCTCTTTTTTTTCTCTGCAGCGATGCTGCTGTGGCCATGCATGCTTCCCTTGGTGCACCTGCAGGAAATTGCAATAGAAGGGTTAAATGGATGTGAACGGAAGCATCCAGATGTGGAGGCACGATGTGCAACAGGGGAAGGGCTGTTGGTATGACCTGTGTTTAAAAATGCTGTGATTAGCAGCTAGTCCTCAAGTCCCCAGCGAGTTTGTGTTCGGTTTCGCATAGACATCCTTCCGAGGCAGAGCAGAGTGAACAAATCCTGATGAGTCATGGAGGTGGTACGGGACAGAAACGGTCATCAGTATCTGCTACAAAGTGGGATGAAGAGGCCTACGTGTAACTTGTAAAATCTGCTTGTGGTTGCCGACTAAAGAAGAGCCCAGGAGTTGTGAGGAGAACCTGACAACTGGTGTCCCTCACCCTCCATGTCAGGGCAACAGATCCTGGACTTCCTAATGCTTGTTGTTGGGCTAGATACAATGGCCCACTGGTGGGTGAGCAGCTTGAACATCCTTCCCTTTGGTTGCCTGATTACTGGACAGACTTCCTGGGCACCACATGCTTTCTGGTGCTTGTGAGTATGAGATTGAGTGGAACCTGTTTTCTTTTCATTTTCTGTGCCAAATACGATCGGCTTCCCCCTTCTATAAGGTAAGGCATATTTTGGTATGTTGCTAGTACAAGGGTGTAAGTGTATTTCCTGCTCATCTGCCACCTTACAGGTTCAATGGTCGAACCTGGCTTAAGACCTAAGTTGAATGCAAGAGCTTTTTCTTTTCTGGGGCAGGTGGCAAAAGATTTGCATTTCTGTTTCAGCTTACTAAGATTTCTCAAAGCTATTTTAATTGAAAGGGAAATTAAGAATGCTACTCTTGATAGAGAACTAGAGAAGAGAATTACAAGCAAGTGGACAGTCAAAATGTGCTTTAGGAAATGGGTCTTGCTCAACAGAATATTTCAAATTATAATTCTGATTTTTGTGGCAGTTACCGGTGTAATTTTAATAGCTGTAAAGATACCTGCCATCGTACGTCGTACTGATTTAAGCAAAGTCCTACATGTTTACAGGTGTGATTTCAGGTTTACTTGCTTTGGAAGACTTCAGGAGGCTCATCTTGAACGCTGTATCTCTAGGTGATGGTCTTGTTTCCCAGGATGTGGATTATTATACTGCCGTGGAAGCCAACTTGCTTCCCCTTCCCCCTGCTGTGGATTTGAATATGTTCTTTGAAGAATGGAATTCTAAATAAGTATTGTTGGTGCCTTCCTTTAGCGTGGACACCTGCTGTCTGGAATGTGATGGTGATCCTCGTTCTGCTTTTGTGAGCATTGTTTCTGTAGGGTGAGTTGTTGGACAGAAGATGGTAACGTTAGAAATTCTGTGTGTCTGTGCAGGATAGTAGAGGCGATGGGGGAAAGCCGATGATAGTTATGCAAATGTTGCAAATATTGGCTCAGAGGGTCAGGAGACCTGGTGGGGAGCTAGGGAAAGGGAGATGTTTTTTCTTTCTCGAGGTTTTGTTGTTCTGAGAGGAATGCTGGTATTCTTAAAGGCTTGCATGATCTAATTTGTCATTTTTGCCATATGAATCGGATGGCTGATGAGCAGTGTTCACTGGCTCATTTCTAGCTTCTGATTGACATTTATGCTGTGATCACTGAAACTCTTTTTGGCTGAGGGTTCTGCCCTCTTCTTCTTTAAATTTTTCTGCCAAGTGCCAGATTTTTACCAATTTTTCCTGTTAAAGCAGCCACATGATGTTACCGCAACTTCTGCTGCTCGAGGAAGATGATATCACTTACTGCATGCCAGAAATCCTTTGAAATAAACTGCTCTCCACTAAAATAAAAGGCCTTTTTAACACAAGGACAGGCACTGTATGTTACAGGTCCTTGTTTTGCAGAATGTAGATATCCAGGAATTGTGAAAGGAGTTAATCAGCTGCCAAAAACGGAATCATATGGATTTTTTTGGTCCTTGCTGCCGCAGTTTTACATTTTGGTAGAGAAGGGGCAGGTTTTCCATTTATTTTCTTGTGGACAAAACTGTTATTTTACCTTTCAGTTTGCCTCAGAACTACTGAAAGGAGGAAGAACTTCTTCAGTCTCTACCCAGGCACTCCTTTACATTATTAAAGAAGTCTATACATCAGCAATACATGCTGTGCCCCCTTTTTTTTTTATTTTTACTTCAGACTAGACAACTTTATGTGACTTTTGCATCCATTGTTGATTTTTTGGAGGCTACAGGTAGTGAGAGGTCGGCCAGTATCTAGGTGGATCATTCCAATGGGTTACAATTTATCTATGCATTCCAATAAGAGTCTGTTCTGCGATAGCTTCTGCCTGTTTCTTACTGTCTTTTGTCTAGTTGAGATTCCTGCTTTTGCAAATACTCTATATTGGTTACTGCTTAAGAACAATTTAAATATTTTCTAATACCCAGTTTGCTGACCTGGCAAAAATCATCTGTTCTTTGGGATGGAAGGTGAGAGCGTTCTCTGTCGTGCAGCTGGGCTGAATCTGCTTGCTGAGACGTGTGGGCCTCCAGAATGCAAGGGAAGCAGCTGGAGACTTGCTGCAGTCAGAGAAAGAGGTTTATCTTTTGTAGGTGTGATCTGATATCTCCACATTTTTCTCTAAACAGTTTTAAATTTATCAATTGTGCCTAGGCAGTTATGCCTCTTCTTGCTTCCTGATAGTTTATTACTCTGGTTATGAGGCTGTTTCTCTTTGGTTTTCCCTCTCTAGTCTCCTTTCACCAGTACATTAAATCCAAGCTTTTTTTTCAACACATGTCGTTTAGCTTTGTCATAAATGATCATTTTTTCACTGGCTGATCACTGCTTTCACTTGGTCAAGGACAGTAGCTTTGATCATGTCCTGTTCTGTATCTTCTTCAAATAAGGTCCTTCCTGAAGGTGATTTTTTTTTTTTTGACTCCCAGCTGGTGTAAAGCTTCTGCCTTTTCCTCTATTTAATGCCTTCTGCAGCAGTGTCTGCCATCCTTCACTGGATTTGAGAGCGCCAAGGTAGGTTTGATTTGTTTGGTTGTTTATTTTTCTCCAGTCCTCACCTTTTTTTTGTTTAGTCGCATGTTTTATGGCATGTTGTAGGCTGTCTGCAACAGGGGGTGACTTGGACGATAATGTGCTGAAGCACAAAGAATAGCCTTTGCATAATTGGGGTTTCTGTGTACCACTGTGTGGCTAATGGTTAAAAGAAGAGAAATGAGCGTGTTAGTTTACAAAAGACTTCTTTTAAAAGACCTTTGTAAAATTGCCTTTTGTTTTGTAGTTTATTGCAGTACATAGGACATGCAGAGGAAAGCTTATTTTAGTTAAGTGCAGGAGAAGAATGAGGCTTTTACAGTTGAAAAAAAAAAAGCTTACATAGAAAAACAGCTTCACAAAATGGAGAAGGTCTAATGTTATTCAAGACACGTTCTTGCAGGCTAACAGCTGATCTTCACTGATGCGCCGAAGGACGTAACAGTCGGTGTACGTAAGTACTTCTGAAGATTTTGCTAGGTATCTATAAGACGTCTCTGGTTACATGAATACAGTTAAAAGCCTGGTTTAGGAGGACTAAACCAAATTTGTTAATTACAGTTAATACTACTTTTGTGTGAGTGTTCAAGCAAAATGTATGCGTTAAGTCCAGTGTACTTTCTGTGTGGGAGATACAGCCAGTGAAAGCAAATCTAAAGCCTGTTTTTGTGTTTTAATAGTGCCATGATTCCCAAGTACATTTTTGCACATTGACATACCACAGGACTCACAGATGTGACTCGGTTGATAGTGCTTTCACCTCTGTTTTGTAACTTCTGTTGTTCATTTGGGAATGTGATGTGACTAGGGGCAGAAAGAAAATCCTAAGGAGATACTCATCCCTGCCTCCCACCACCTGCCCTGAAATTCTCCACGGGCAGGAAGATATTCAGTATTCAAAACCTGTCTTCTCTGTGACCTGGTCCAGGGAATCCTCCTCTGGTAGGGGGGTTGGACTAGATGATCTTTCGAGGTCCCTTCCAACTCCTAATATTCTGTGATTCAGTTGTAGTTGGTGCTTGGGCATGCCACCTGACTGTCTTACTAGTTGTGGCTGTCTGTCAGGTATGTTTTAGTGGGAAAGAAAAGCGGGGAGCCAACAGTGAAGCCTGTGTGTTACATGGTGGTAGCTGTACTATCTGGATGAAGTTAAATTTTGGTAATCTTTACTAGGTAGTTTGGAGAGGTAAGCAAACTTTGGCAGGGACCTTCTTCTTCAAGGGCAGTAAGCAGAAAAGGTTTTCCATTCTGACAAATGAACTGTGAGAATGCGGTGCTGTAGGTCCAGTGTAGAGGTTACAGGGCTTTATTTTAAGATGAGGTGTGGTGTTGTAGTTTGAGGGGTAGACTTCCCAGCCTTTCTGTAGGTAATCGTGTGTAAAGAACTGGGTTAGTTCCCTCTGAGCTAACAATATCCCCAGTGATCTCTGCCTTGGTGGATTAGCTCATTTAACCATGACTTGAAGGCTTGCTCTTGAAGAGCTGACAGTCCCAGCCTGACATGCAGAATTAGGTGAAAGGATCCTGGTGTTTGTGTATGACAATTCCATGCCCCTCCTAGCAACTTACTTCTACTTAAAATCAAGGTGATTATTTCCTTAGAGATTATGTTGGCAGTCCCTTAGCAGGCTGAGTGCTGGGCACGTTTCTAGGAGCCTCTCTCTGAGGTCAACAGGATGTCACTTCAACAGTGGGATGAGTTGAAAGGCTCTCACCACTTAATCTTTTTTCTGAGGTGTGTTTTTTTTAGCATGAAATACTGTTAATTGCTCTTTCTTGAACTACACATGTTCAGGGTTTCTAAATATGTTAATAGTCTTGGACACCATGAATAATGGTTTAACTTCAACAGGCCGAAGGACTCCAGTGTGATCTCTTGCCTCTTTGTTTTCATAGCAGTGCTGTTTATGTTGATGCAGGTGTTTGTGGCACTCCATACTGGACTCTTAGGAAAACCGTCTGCAAGAGTGCCAGTGTTTCTTGTGCTGTGAATACCTTCTGATATTACAAACGAGTTGGTGTTTCTGAGAAAGATCTGTGAAGCTTTGTCAGCGCTTTTGCAAAGCCCTGTTTAGCATTCCAAACATGGTTAATGGTTGAGCAACTCTTGAGTCGCTCTTCTAACAGCATCCAGGTAACTCTACAGGTTCCTGGGTAAGCTGAACGGTGCTGCTTGGTGTTGCCTACATGTAAACATTAGGAGGTAAACACTCGGAAGGGGAAGCAACCGGGAAATAACTCTTCAGTTCTTCTTGGTATTTTTAGTACATCTATTTAAATTGCGCTTTTTCTTTTCTCTTCCAGTTAGTTTTGGGACACTTGAAGAAACTAAGAGTGTAAGATACACTACCTGCTGCTATATACATATATAAACAGTGGATGAATACCCATAGGATTACTTTAAGAGCTCCAAAAGACCACCTAGTTTCATGAATTTATCCCCACAATGCGAGCGTGCGTATGGAGATCAGTCTGAAAGGAAGAGAGCGACCTTTTTCTTTCCTACTTTTTTCCCCATTGTCTCAGGGTTAGCCAGACTTGGCGTTTTTTGAAGTGCAAGAGCAAAATCTGTGCTAGTGTTGAGTTTCTGCCGTGTCTAAGCTCATGTCGAAAGATATGACACCTTTGTGTAACTTGTCACTATCCTTGCTAATGCTGTATTGGGGGACAGTAAACAAGCTGGTAATTGAGAGGACTGTTAATTTTTTTCCAGTCCTTGCTAATGGAGCAGTGGTTCCTTTAGAAGTTTGGAGATGGCATTACTTGAGATGCTGGCTACCTGAAAATACCTGATGTTAGGCTTTAATGTTGTCGTCTTAAGGAAGGCCTGGCTCTAAACTGCAGGTGATGGTAGTAGTTGTGTGGAGATACTCAAGGGTCTTTTTTCTAGGAGGGGACTCTGCATTTCATACCAGTGGGACTGATTGATTAGAAAGGTGGAATGGCTCCTTTAATTTGAGCTTACTGTAGTAAAACTGGAGACTCCAACGTTACCTGTGCGGTCATGTGTTGAAGCTTGATTGAAGAATTAGTTCTGGGTTAAAAATTTATCTTTTCTGTGCTGGTGAAAGGGTGGGAGCATAGTGGAAACTGCTGAAGTGGCAAAAAAGAATTCAAGATTTATGTAGAAAGCTTATTGATGGCATATTGTTGTAGTCCCTAATGATAAAGATCAGTAGATCTTAGCAGCGTTAGCAGTAATGACGGAAATGAGTAGAGATTGCTGCCCATCAACCAGGTACAGCCTCCCCTCTCCCCGGCCCTGTGGGAATTGAGAAATGCTTTCCTCCTGTTCATCTGGATATTCCACTGTTACTCTGCCTTGAGAGCTTTTAAGTGTAAAAGGTACTGCATATTGCTTTGTCCTCTGGCCTACCAAATAGTTGAGCAATACTGCACCGAGTGGGAGTGTTGTTGTATATTAATTGCCCTAGTTTTGTAGTTATATTAACACCCACTTAGGAACCTGCTGAAACAGGTATGAGTATATTGAAACAGGTATGAGTATATTGAGACAACTCTGTTCTAGTTACGGGTTATTTGTCTTTCTTTGCGGAGATGCTTAAACAGAACTCACTGCCTTTCTGACCTTTGTTAAGACATGAAATGATTTGGTTGCATGTCCCTTCTGCTTTCATTTTAGATCTTCCTAGGTTGAACAAAGTGGGTGGGGTTTTTTTGATGCCCCACTAAGGTTCTTGGGAGGCTATTATGAACCCTGTTGCTAGCATTTGGACTCTTCGAGGGTTTGAGTAGCTCTGTGTCCTCTCGGGAGTCTTTGGTTGTGGTGACCTAAGGCATGCAAGTGACATTACATAAAGCTCCTTCCTCACTTAGAAGGAATGGTAAAAAGGGTTGCTTGTGGGGGTGGTGAAGAGTTGGACCAGATCTCAGGATGTTCCTGCCAGCCTCAGAGATTCTGTGAAGGTTGGTTTGAAGCAGCAGAGGAAATGGAGCCACGTAGGCTAGGGGAAGAGCATGATCCGAACAGTAGTGTTTGACTTGCTTTACGGTATCTTTTGAGTAATGCTCCGGAATTTTTAACCTAATGCCATGTTTTCAGTATCACTGGTCAGTTACTATCTGTGGTTTTTTAAACTTGAACTTTGTTCAGGAAGGACTAAATTTTTGGAGAGGAAATTGGCAAAAACCAGGAAAATAGTAGTTTGCAGAAGAATGAGTTTCTCCTTGTAGCTCGTGTGCAGAGGTTGGCCAGGTGTTCCTAGAAACCTTTGCTTCCCGGTAGACACTATTCCGTGCTGCTTTTCCGAGCTCACCATCCTGCTTTGGGATGCATGCCACGCTTTTCTTGGGCTGAGGCTGCGCTCTTGCAGGGTAGTGGTGTCTCATCTGCTATTTGAAGTGCTCTCCCAGTTTAACTGTCTACGATCTGTAATTCTTCGTTTGCATTAGAGGCTTCTCTGAGAACATTTTGTTCAAGAAGCCGTGGCAACCAGCTTGATATTTAATCCGTGTAGGAGAGCGTTTGCATTTCTATTTATGAAATTAACCTAAAGAAATGTGACAGTCCAAGGCACAAAGCACTGTATTTGTGTCACGTTAGAAAGAAAAGTGTGGTACTAAGTCTCTTAATGGTGGGAGACTCTTTGGAAGCTTGCAGGAAAGGTAAGGCTTTGCGGGCTAAACTTGGCTCAAATTAGCAACTTAGGATCATAGGATTGTCAGAGTTGGAAGGGACCTCAAAGATCATCCAGTTCCAACCCCCCTGTCTGGCAGGGACACCATCCACTACATCAGGTTACCCAGGGCTTTTTGAACTTCAAAATCGTTGCTTACTGTCCAAGTGCGCTGTACCCGAAGTACTTAATGTGAGGTCCGTGAGACTTTTTTGAGGTTATTGATACCATTTTCCCTTGAACTAGAGGGTTTGAGGATTCTTTGCCTTATGGAAGCTTCTCTAATGGGGCGTTCTGATTTATACTGTTGTGACATGTAGCTCCCACCAGCTATGACCTGTATGTGTCCCTAGTTGATGCTTTCTGCGCTCCCATCCCTTTGCTGCATAAAATTTGTAAGCTGTTCACGTTGAATCCTGAACCGCTGTCCAAACTTGTTGAACTGGTTTGCTTTCTGTAACTTGTGCTTTGACTCGGTTCCTTACTTCCTTAACGTGTCCTTTGGGTTGTATTTGTTTTCTGTACCTTACAGGCTTTGCATAAACAATCTTCCTGTTGTTTTCCCAAGTTAGATGGCAAGGAGCTCAAAGATACTGTCTGGTGTTTCGTGGCTAACCGGTGACTTTCTCACATGTGAATAGAAGGTCCAAAGGAGGACCATGAAGGTGATCAAACTGCTGGAGAACCTGTCATATGAGGAAATATTGAGGGAGTTTGGTTTTTTCACCTTGGAGAAGAGAAGGCTCAAGGGGATCTCGTCAGGGATTTCCAGTACCTGAAGGGCAGCCACAAAGAGGACAGAGGCTTTCTCTTTCCAAGGAGCCACATGGAGAAGATAAGGGCCAATGGTTGCAGGTTGCACCAGGAGAGGCTTTGTCTTGATATGAGGGAGAAATTGTTTGCAGTGAGAACAGTCGGCCACTGTAACAACCTCCCTGTGGTAGAGTCCCCGTCACTGGACATGACTGGACAGAGCGTTGGGTAATTTCATCTAGATTCCCTTTCCCGTGGGAGGTTGGACCGGGTATCTTTTGAGGTCCCTTCAAAGTTGGGCTGTTCTGGGATTCTGTGAATAAACCAGGCACTGACACTAATTATCATTTCCGGTTAGTCTGGTTCAATCAATGGGCACCTAAATCTGTCCTCTGACTTCTCAAAGCTTTTTAGGAAAGTTAGCGTGTGAGACCCACAAAGAGTCTGTCAGACTCGAGGCTTGGAAATGTCATTTTTATATACCTTTCCAAATAGTGGTTTAGGTTTCTGCAGAGTATCCGCTCTTTTGAGGGGGAGAGGAGGATTTTTCTCTCCCTCTGCGCCCCTCCCTAATGTACTCGTGCAGTGTCCCATTTATTCAGCGGTGCTAGGACCCGGTCATTTTTGTGTGAAGTTTGTCTCAGCTGTTCCAACCAGCTACTCATTTGCTGATTGAAAGTTTCTGCACAGAGAGCTTTTGTAATCTGGACATTCAGAGGAGAGGCTAGCGCTGTCATCTTTTACATTTTGTGAAAAGTTCTGTGAGATACTATGACTTTTTTTTTTTTCTGTTTTGGGAGATGGGGAAAGACTGGAAACGAGTGAGGTGGGTGGAGAAGGAAGGAGAAGCCAGCAGAAGCTGGAAGAGTCTGGCGCGTTGCCCATCTCCTGCAGAAAACCACTCCCTGCTGCGGGAGGGCTGTCAGCATGAACGTAACACTCTTTCTTGCTGTTGATTTTTTTATGAATGCTGTTTCCTGACAAATGTGTAGTTTCCTTTTTCTCTTCTCCTTCCTTCCAGGCTCTCCTGGAATCTCCACCACTGTTTGCTGACCTGTTTTCACGATTACTTACTGTGGAGACGTCACTGAAAAGCTTCGTGACGCCTTTTTTCTTGCTTGTGTAGGCTTTTAAAAGGTGTCACTTCTGCTGCTTGGAGCTGTAGAGAAGCAGGCGTGAGGAAAAGGCTTTCCTGGGCAAAGGGGGTGGCTCCTAAGATTGTGTAGTGGTTTGCATTGAGATGGAAGAATCAGTAGAACTGGGACTGGGGGACCGTAGCGGTGGCTGATTGTAGGCACTTTGATGAGGAGCTATGCAATGCGAGTTAGTTTGTTTTGAAATAATGTCACATTTTTCTGTGTTGTCTAGAGGGCAATGCATATGCTGAAAATGATCTGAATAACCAAAGAAGCAGTGGTGAAATCAAGATGTTTGTAAGACCTCTGTTGAATCAGAAGTATTCTTCCAACATTGAGGGTGTAAGCGTAACGGTCTGCTGCAGAATCCACAATTGGGCAAACAGCATCAAGGATTAGATACTTAAAAAAACCCAGACAGAAGTGCAAGAGGGATGAATTAAAGGTTTGAGGACTTTATGCCATTCTTGCTTTATGGTGAGTTTTTAGATGCTCTTGGGTGTAGGTGTTGGAATTGCTGTAGCTGATTTTACCTTGTGTTAATAGAGAAGGCCACACGAGGATTAGTGGCAGTTGAGCTAAGCAGACGTGTTTGAATTGTACCTTTAAGCAAATGTAGAATTAGAGCAAAGAACAAAGCACTAGTGTTAAGCCTTTTTTGTTGTTCTGAGAACACTGGCTTGTTTATCTTAAAAGGCAGAGGGCCTGCTGTAAGAATGCTTTGTATACTACTCTTTCACATAGAGACAGGGGGAGAAGAATGGATTCAGACACGAGAACTTACTAGCATTCCCTTGAGTTTGAGTGTTGAAAACGTACATTCTTCTGACATGTATGTTTTAGCAGGCGTTCTGTTACGCTTTTACAGAGGTGAAAAGAGAGGAGGTGTGGTAGAGTAGACTAGCTTAGTGGTGGGTTTAAAAAAAATAAACTTCAGAGATAGTTGAAACTGAATACAGGCAAGACAAGTAAGATTGTGTAAGACTGCATATCTCCACTAGTCAAAGTTATGTTTCCTTTCACCGTTAAAGGCTTGCAGCCTGTGAGATTTTTCATTGTCACTAACAACTGTCTGTGTTCTGTAGTTAGAAATGCAGTTCACTACCTGCTCGGGAGACAGAAAAAACTGCCAGCGGAGGATTTGAATGTGTCTCATCTGTCGTGCACCGCTACAGCGTTCTGTATTTGAGATCGAGAGTAGGCTGTGCAAAAATATTCCCAAAATGCAACTTAAATTTTATATGTATAATACTGCTTTTTAAATTAATGTGAGGAAATCACATTAATTTCTTACTAAGGTCAGAAGGAATGGCCACTTACTGTGTCATGTTTTCGGATATTGCAGATTAAATAGTATTTGTCTCTTTCCCTTGAGTCATACATGCTAAGCTGAACATTGGTGGTTTAGAGGCTGTCTCACGTGTGGTTCGTAGGCTCCTGTCTTAGATTTGGTGCTGTTTATCAGAAAAGGTGGAGCAGGCCGATGTCAGTGACCATCGTTTGGGTCATCAGATTTCAGTCTGCTGCTAAAGGACTGTCAGAGCACCAACCTGCTTTTCAGGCTTTATTTCAACAAACTGAACAATGTACTGCATTCAAGATTCTCACCGTGAAGTATTATCTTACCTATATCAAAAATCTTCTGTCTTATTCCTGCTCTCCCACAGTGGCAAAGTTTGTCTCATCAGTGTCACGTACAAAAGAGCAGCAGTGCCTTACTTTGCCGTTCCCCTTTGTAAACACCCCACAATAACATTAGATCTTACAGCTTTAAACTTTGAATTCGTTATGTCTGCTGTACTCATTATGTGTTTTTTTGGTGTCGCAGTTGCCTTTTGGGTTGTAATCCCTTGTCTGTAGATAAGCTAGATCAATGACCTTATGTTTAACATGTCTAAGGCATAGGTTATTTGAACGGTCCTGTTCTTGCTTAAGCTGTGAGCACCTGTGTGCTAATTATAGGTTACGGTTATGCTAATATTGGTCTCTAATTGTGTCAGACTCAATTTCCATGTTTACCTTCTGCTTATGTTATACTGTTAGGCCCGTTTTATAATACGGGCTACTGCTACTCTGGTTCACTGTTGCCTTGAAGACCACTTTTCTGTGTTCTCTATTGATCCAAGAGTCATCTGTCCCGTAAGAGCTTTAGAAGTTAGGTGCAAGTGAGGCAGGATCTAAGGAAAATGCTTTAGAAGGTCCCTCATGACTCTGCAGCTCCCTTTTTCAGGGAACACGACAGCCAGGAAGCATGTCGTCTTTAAAAGAAACTGCTTAGCCGAGCTCGCCGTATACAGCCTTTGGTATCTCTGAACAGAGGAGATACCAAAGTGCATCTCTATTTGAGAACAGTGACTTCTCAAATGATTTGCTGTTGTAATCTTTGGTTTTGTCGTGGGGATCTGTGATGCTATTAAATAAGACGGAAGGAAGCAAGATAAGGGAAAAATCCGTTGTTGTGACGAGAGGACTGCCTGTTCCGGTTCTGTTTGTGATACGTGTAGCAGGGTGGGAGAAAATACACAGTCAGGAAGGTAGACTTGATGACGACTTCGTAGAGCTGCTATGAGATGACGTAAAAGAACTTGAGTAAGTGGTACTAAATAATGAAATAACTAGTAGATACTTAATGAAAGTAAAGAAATGCTTGTGAGATAAGCCTGTACTCAAGAGGAAGATTTTAGTTAGTTAAAGGGACAGGTTGGCTGCTCTGTCTAGACTAGTACCAGCTAGATCATGGGCTGAAGGAGAAACATAATGATCAGATGGTATCTTACTTGTGAAACTCTAGCTACTGGACTCTACTTCTCAGTATTTTGTCTGAAGCGTTACTGATCAGCAGTCCGATGACACAGATTGTGTGATAGTGCTATGCCTGCTTTCAGCCCCTAATAAGTAAATAGTGTGCCAGAGTATGACAGCAGTAGCTGCATGAAACTTGTTTAGCTTGGGGTTGTGTTCACAAATTGGGAATATACTCACGTGACCAACTTTGTTCTTCTTGCACTTCCAGATGGATGGAGGCCTGTCTGAATGAGGAGCTGCCTCCCACAACAGAGCTGGAAGAAGGATTGAGAAATGGCGTCTACTTGGCCAAACTCGGAAACTTCTTCTCCCCTAAAGTGGTTTCTGTGAAGAAAATCTACGATAGGGAGCAGACTAGATATAAGGTGAGAGCTGCTGGCCCTGGATGCTGCTTTTTGTAGACATCTAAAATGGGAAAGTGAAGGCACAGAGGTACTGTGAGAGAATAAACACAAAGTTAGTTTCTGTTGGTATTACCTGAGAAACCCCAGCCTCGCTCTAGAACATTGGTTAAGCGAGGGGGGATGGACTCTCAGCTTTATATCTGAGCTTGCTCTCAGGTGAAAGAGCTTGTCGTACACAGGCAATAGACTTGTGTAGGGAAGACTTTTGTCTTCATTTTCTGTAAGTGTGCTGTTTTCACTGTTCATCTTAACGGACCCTCGTGCTGTTCTTGGCAGCTGGGATGTTTTGTTTCTAATTGTCCTCCCTCTCGTTCTGGCCTATTTTTATTCCAGGCAACTGGTCTCCACTTCCGGCACACAGATAATGTAATCCAGTGGCTGAACGCCATGGCTGAGATTGGTCTCCCCAAGGTAATTTCTATGTTGTACATGCAGACGAATACTCTCAGAAAAGATTTACATTCCCTGGAAGCATTTGCCGCGGTACAAAAATCAGCTTACTTCATCTAGTTACTTCTGCATTTTCTGAGTTTGTGTCCCTATAGAAAGTCTCTCCTAAAACTTGCTGAAAGATTTCATTCTGCTACGTGAGTGAGAATGATTAGAAATGAAATAATTCCTCCTGTACCATATCCTTAGTATCACTAACCTTGAATAACATCTGCGTTACGTTGTTCTTGCCGTGCATTCTTTGGAGTGGTAATCTAAACTGCAGTTTGATTGGGGAAGTTTCTTTAGAAATGTATGCTAAAAGCAGCAGTGCGACAGAAAATGCTGTGTTCTCCATTTCTTTAGATTTCCCTTTGAAATTTTCGTGTCAGGTTGCAGTGTTTATGGTGTAGCGTAATCAAATATAAATTATTGGCCTCGCTAGAGGAATGACCAGCTAAACTCCTCTGAGCTAATAAACAGTGTTGCCTGAAAATACATGGAACTATGGTAGTGCTGTGCTGATAGTTAAGCTGCGTACATGGATAGCAAGTAGTGTTTGTTTAACGTGTCTAACGTGGTTTGTTTTTTTTTTTTAAAGTTATGTTATGCTTAGTCACAACAAACTTAACGTTGCATAGCTGAATCTGATGTACGTTTTGTTTCCGTACGTGCTTGCAAATTGAACGCTTTATTTCTGGTCAAGTTTTTCAAATAATTCGTTGAGATTTACTAGTTGAGCTTTGCTGGGACTTACGATGGTCTTACAGGAGCAAAGTCGTACTGAATGAAGTACTGAAATATGCTTATTAAGGTTGTTAAGTGAAAATAAATGAGGAGGGAGCTAGGCAGAGAGAAGTGCTGGCTTTCACCAAAGTCCTTGCCGATACTTCATGACCCAGTATCTTGGCGGGCACACAAAAGAAAGGGTGTAGTCATCCACGTGTGTA
The DNA here is from genome assembly GCA_013399015.1 of Galbula dea. Lineage (NCBI taxonomy): Eukaryota > Metazoa > Chordata > Aves > Piciformes > Galbulidae > Galbula > Galbula dea. The sequence goes on along the minus strand of VWZX01010985.1, from coordinate 44,475 downwards.
GAGTGTGGGCAGGAAAAGGGAAACCCTGGTTTGGTTAGTAGGTTCAAGTAGGAGAAAAGCTGGGCCAGGACAGAGAAGATTGAAGGGGTTTGTTCTGTGAGCCGTCTTATTGGTGTACTGCAGAAGAATTTGACTTTTCACAGTTACATAGAGTGGTTATCGTTCAGACTGCTAACTTTGTTTTATCTTTAGATATTCTATCCAGAAACTACAGATATCTATGATCGCAAGAACATGCCACGCTGTATCTATTGTATTCATGCACTCAGGTAAGGCATGCTTGGCAGAAACCTAATTGCTTCTAAAATCTTTCTGCCAAGCCGAAAGGCAAGAGGGGAAAGAGCTGAACTGAAGGCTGGGTGAGGACAAATTTTCTCGCAAAACAGTGTTACCTGGTCAGAACAAAGATCCAGGAAGCCAGTATTTTGCCTTGGGCAGTGGCCAAATCAGATGCTAAAGGAAAACAAACCGGTCAAGTATGTTGTGATTACTACCTTCTCATTCCAGTTCTAACCCTCCCTTTCTGCTGTCTGGGGCAGAGCTAAACATTTTGGGGCTTAAAGGAAAGCCTGAAGCCCTAAAAGGAGAAAGAAAAATATTAGTTTATCTGGGGATCGGTCAGATCACCAAATGAAAGCCAGTGCAGTCACTTCATTGTACCTGCATTCTACGTGTTTTGATGACCACGGTAAGCGATGAAGCAGGAACTATTGTTGAAAGGTCTCTTAAAATCTCACATAGACAGACAAGGATAATCCCAGTTCCTGAGAAAACTGGGAGGATTCATTTAGTGATGCTTCGCTCTTCGGTCTGACAGGATGGCACATTGTATGCACATATTCAGCACACCCCCCCACCCCGTTGTGGTTGGCTGGTTGTTCCTTTTTTCCCTGGCTAGCTAGTTTGAATGCTGGTATGGCTTTTGGAACCTGTTGAGATTTTTGTTCCAAAAGGATTCCTTTTGTAGAATTTTCTAGGTGAACGAAAGCTGGATCTTTATGCATTTGGGTCTTCATCTGTCGCTTGCTCAGTCCCAGTTCTCAAGAACGGCTTGTTTTGCGCTCTGATCTGTTTCCAGAAATACAGAGAGGTGGTTTGCATTTATCTGAATGTTATCTGATGTTTCAGACTGTTGTGGATTAAATTATTATTTACAGAGGCGAGTTTGATTCCGAACAGGAGATATAAAATGAGTTATCTCTGTAGAATAAGTCATTTGGAGTATATAGTGCAGCGAGGAGTAGACCCGTGGTGGGGTACACTGCCACTGTGAAGACCAGTGCACCTTTTTGTTTAGGTTATGGTAAAATTCCTTCCTCTCTGGCAGCTTTGTGATAACTGCTGTAGTTTTATGCCAGGAGTTGGCCGGTATGTATACCTGTTACGTGTTCTTTGTTATATCCCGGCCATTCCCCCCATCCCAGCAGTCTGAACTATAGGCAATTACCAGGCTTCCCAAGTAAAGGAAGTTTACTGTTGCTGTACTCTTTCTAGGTCACGTATTAGGAAGATAAAATTACTTCGGGACACAAAATTAATATTTGCAAATATGAATTGCCTCTCTTTCCCTGGTCCCATTTGTCCTTAGCTGTATGGATTCGTATACCTCCTTTGTAGCAGTTCCATTTCTCATCAGGTTTCAAGCGCATACATTTAACACCATATTAATAAGCCACATCAGTCAAGTGAATGCTTCCTCCCTTCTCAGCACTGGTGAGGCCACGCTGGTATGCATTGCTGGGTCCAATTCTGAGTTCCCCACCACAAAAGAGACGTGAATATACTGGAGAGAGTTGAAGAAAGGGTCGTTAAGATGATTAATTAGACTAGAGCATCTCTCCTGGGAGGACAGGCCGAGAGAGCTGGTTCTTTTCAGCCTAGAGAAGACTCTGGGAGAATCTCAGCAATGTGTGCAGCTATCTGAAGGGAAGGGTGTAAAGAACATGGAGCCAGGCTCTTTTCAGAAGTGTCCCGTGACAGGACAAGAGACAGCTGGCAGAAACTGAGGCACAGGAGAGTGCTTCTGAATGTTTGGAAACACTTTGTTTACTGTGAGAGTGACCAAGGAGTGGCACGAGTTGTGGAATCTCTACCCTTGGAGGTATTCAGAAGCCATCTGGATGTGACCTTGTTTGAGAATGGAGCTTGAGCAGGACAAACTTGAAAGTGTCTGTAATTCAGTGAAGACTTCAAAGAGGTGGACCGGTTATGTGCAGCTGAGGAGGGGAAAGAAAGGAGGCAGCTCACCCTCTTGGTGATTATGGGCGGTTACGTGGGCTTACCCGAGTGGCTCCTCAAGTCTGATTTTTATCTCATAAAATTGTGTCATTGTCAGAACCACGAGGAAGAATTACTAGTTCTAGTTTTTTGCTTGTTTTCTTTTCTAGCCTGTACCTATTCAAACTGGGCCTTGCCCCTCAGATTCAGGATTTGTATGGGAAGGTGGACTTCACAGGTAACAATAATAATAATTAAAAAAAAATAAAGTGCTGATATATTTGCTGCCTTTATTTCGTACTCTACTAGACATTGTGTAGCTCAGTTAAGGAATTGTAACTGTTCATATCCTAAATGCAAATTAGATTCAAAATTAATGGCTGTGAGGAGTTTTAGTAATTTAAGACAAAAATTTGATTTTGGTGCATTTGAGCCAGGCTGTTAAGTAGCCATCAGTTTGTTAATCATTACTTGCAGAGCTCCTTAATGTTTTTGCCACTGTTGTTAGATGCTTAAGCCTTGCCTCCGTCCTTCTGGGAGAGGCTTCAGTTTGGAACTCGGTAAATGGTTCTGACCTCCCTTGACAGTTGAAAGTGGAGGTGCCATCAGCTGAAGAAGAGTGTACCAGCTGATGCGCTGCAGGAGATTTCCAGCACAAGAGTTTAATGTCCGCATGCCTCCTCAAGATTTTAGTTCCCCGATTTTTGCAAAAGCATCAAATTCTGTGTTTTCCATTAGTGAGGTTCCTGCCTGAGGGCATGCATCCAATTTAAAAGGCGTATAAGCTTTTTTTCCTGCAGACGAGTCATTGATTGTACTTGCAAAATGCTAAATCGTCAACCCTTTTTTAGTTGCATGGTATTTAGTAGCAGCATGTCTCAATATCCTGTGGGTTTTTTTTTTTCCTCAGCATAGCCTTTCTGCCAGGAAAACAGGGCTGAAATGCCACCTGTGCCTTTTCCTGATGTGTTGGCGGCCATAGTTCAGGCACCTCAGAATGGTGGAGCCAGTTTGCAGCTCCTTATAGAATCCTAGAATTGTCAGGAGTTGGAAGGGACCTTAAAGATCATCTAGTTCCAACCTCCCTGCCTGGCAGGGACACCTCCCACTAGATCAGGTTGCCCAGAGTGCCATCCAGCTTGTCGTAAAAAACTTCAAAGGATGGAGCTTCCGTAACCTCTCTGGGCAACCTGAGGTAGGAGAGTTGTGTGTTGTTTTCTTGTGAGAGGGACTACAGAATATTCCAGCAGGAATATTCTCCTGGGAGAAGCGTAGATCTTAGGAAATTGCCACATGCCTGTTGTTTTTCACTTACTGAGTTAGATTCAAAGTAGCGTTTAAACAGTGACTTTAATTTATTGTAGTTGTTCGGGGGGGTTTTTTGTAGCGGCAGTTGGTATAGCAGTACTTATTCCTAGTGTGCTTAAGCCTGCATGACACTGTTTTTATCTGTGTTTCAGAGGAGGAAATAAGTAATATGAGGCTTGAACTGGAGAAGTATGGTATTCAGATGCCTGCCTTCAGCAAAATTGGAGGAATTCTCGCAAATGAACTTTCTGTGGATGAAGCAGCATGTAAGGAAAGTTAAGTTTTATGGGATTATTCAAATCAGCAGAGTATTGCTTTATGGGGTTTTTTTAAATGTAAATTTTAACGCCTCCTTTTTAAGACAGTGGAGTCCTTTTGATAGACTTTTTGGAAGACTAGGAAAAGGTTTTCTTCTTTCCCTTCTCTATATTTTTTTTCCTTTCTGGAGTGTGATGGTTTGACTAGCTAGAGTACTGTACTAGGAAGCGGGCTTCTGGTTTGCGTCATGAACGCAAAGCCATGATGGAACGAGAGGTGCTTTGATAATTCATTTGCATTCTATTTAATTTCCAGATAATTCTTCTGCCCTTTCCAGTTAAATTGTCAATTTTTATCAGAGCTATTGTGTTTGGGACTAATGAGCAGTCTGTGACTTGTTTTTCAGTACATGCTGCTGTCATTGCCATTAATGAAGCAATCGATCGTCAGGTTCCAGCAGACACTCTAATGGCAATGAAGAACCCTAATGCCGTGCTAATAAATCTTGACGATCAACTGGGATCCACTTACCAAGACATGCTCTACAGAGCAAAGCAAGACAAGATGGAGAACGCTAAAAATAGGGTAGATCAGTTGTTCTTTTTAAACCATCTATCTGCATGCATTGCAGTCTTGTATAGCAATGTAAACGGGGAGTTTACAGAATGTGTGTTACGGTCCTGTGTGGACGGTGTTAAGTGGATTTACTTGTGGTGGTATTCTAGTATCTTCCCCAGTAGCTTGTCTTCCTATTGTAGAAGACAGGCAGCTGTTTAGCTGTCTGAAGTATGGGCCAAATAGATACAGAATTCATGTCAGCCTTTATAAGCCGGGAATGCTATCCCTCTGTTCTAAAACAATTTAGATACATTTTCCTAACGGTGAAGCGATGAGCAAAACTGACCGATGCACTCTCTCAGCCATGTTTTAGAATGCTGTATACCGAGTGCCTAGCTACGCGTACTGCTCTCTGTGTTCTGGAGATCTAATGTATGTTGACGTAGAGCCATTGCGCTGAAATAAGGTGTTTCTAGGCGATTCGTATCGGGGCATGAGTATACTTACTTTATATGTGTTTACTTCTAGGGCTGCTTTTTGCACGTTTAGAGGTAGCCTATCTATGGCCTATCACAGTTATCCTTCCTTACCTTTTCAGTGAGATGATCTGTGATGGCAAAAGAAACTGCAGAAACACTGATCAGATTTTATTTCATCTTCAGATTGCCTCAGAAAATTCAGAGAGAGAGAGAGATGTATATGAAGAACTCTTGACTCAAGCTGAGATTCAGGGAAACATCAATAAAGTGAACGGTAGGTATCACACTAAGGTAATAGTCTTAATTAAGAGTACTTAAAAATGATACCTTTGCTGCTCCTCACTTTCTATATTGCGAACAATAGTGTAAGACAGTGCATCTGTTTCTTTGGTGCTTTTTAGTGGTGGTTTTTGGGTTTTTCTTTTTTCTTTTTTTTTAATTTATTCATTATTAGTACATAGTTATAAGTTGTTGCCCTTGGTCTAGGAAACGGATTGTCCCTGTCACTGCTGCCCCCAGTTCTTCATCTTGAGTAACGCGTGCTATTTCCAACCTTCAGCCTCATTTTCCAGTGCTACTTTGCTATTGAATTTGGAAGTCTTCCATTTGCGTTACATACCTCACTTGGTATCTGTCAGATAGAAGAGGTTTTCTTTCAGAGCAACAGGCTATATAAACCACGGGGATTCCTTATTTGATGCTGATCTCTCAAAACTCTGCCTTATCTGTTGCTAGCACATGCGGCCATGTCAAAGATCTACCTGGCTTTGGAAGGAGGAGATGCGTTAGCGCTTTATGAAGCTTTGGCAACACCAGCTTTGGGACTCCGAGGATTGCTACGAGAAAATTGTGACTGGTATTTCAAGCAGCTTTTGAGCGATAGACAACAGAAGCAGGAGGTACGGAAGAGTCTAGGTTGCCATAATTCCCGATGTTTCCCTCCCCACACCTTTCACCCTCCCACTGTGTACTAATCACTTGTTGCGTGGCCACGCTACAGTTTGGTGTTGGTTTGAAAAGTTGACTCTGAGAGACAGAAGCATACACTAAGTGTATTTGTCATTTAGCTTTCATCTCTGCATAGAAAAGGCCAGCGTAATGCAGTATAATGCTTGTACATATAGTTAAAATACTTTCACTAAGCCTTAAGGTACTATGTTGTGTGGGTGTCTATATAACCTCTATAGTGCAGGTGCGCATTCTTTCTCCTTTTGCTGTTGTCAGTGCCCAGATAATGCGGGTGTTCTGTGTGTTACAGATACCTGTCAGATCAGTGTCTTGCCACTATCACTGTGGACAGTCCCATTATACACCATTTGTAGATGTGCTGTTTGGGGACATGGTTTAGTGCTGGACTTGCCAGTGTTAGGTTTACAATTGGAGTCGATGATCTTTAAGGGTCTTTTGCAAAATAAATGGTTCTGTGATTCTTTAACGCATGTTAACCTTAGTTTCTCATTTCAGGCCAGCTCCTCAGTCAATTTTAGGTGAAGGCTGCTTACGTATGCCGCTAATAAAATGGAAGAATAGTTGCTAAAACCAGCGTTGTCTCAATTATCACCACGTCATGTATCATTTAGGGGAAAAATAACACCGATACAAAGATGATGATGACTATTGTCTCTCTTTGAGGAATGTTGTTGTTTGGTTGGGGGGGGGTGGTTCTGTCTGTCGTTTATCTTTTTCTTTTTTAAATGCTGCATCAGGGTAGACGGCACATGCATTTGGATCCAAGAAAACCTCGGACAAGTCAGGGGTTTGGACTAAACTATTTCCAGAGATTCCTTCTGCTGTCTGAGACTGTCATTTTAAGCGGTCTCACTTAGAACTTAGGCCTTTCTGGGCCTGAGGAAACTCTCCACTTTAAGGGTTTTGGGACTCGGTTGTTACGACAGCTAGGAGGCAGCTTTCAAACAGAAGCCCCTGTTGTTTTGTGGTCGGACTTAAGTGCAGCTCATTCAGCTCCTCAGCTGCTGTATGATTTATTAGGAGGCGTGACTGAATGCAGTTGTAATGGGAGCTGCCTAGCTGTGTGACTGTACCTGTCTCACGTGACCACTTTGGACAGTCTTTGCACAGGGCTCATTAGCACCCACGTTTCTATTAGCTTAATGTGTCCTCTTCCCTGAACCCTCTCAAAATCTGTCTGTGTCAATATATGTTGAGATATATAATACCTCTCTTTTGTAGACTGTTAGAGCTTTTTTCTGCTTGAGTGCAGCTTTTTTGCATTCATAAGGATCCCTCAATCTGAAAGGCATGCAGCAGTAATTTGGAGCCACTCTTGTTCGATTATTTATTGGTGTGATGCAAGACTCGTTTGGTCAATAGTTAAGTGGTGTTCCTTAGAGAATAACTCCTTACAGTGGATGTGCCGTTTTGGGATACCCTTTCCATCAGCCAGTTTACTGCTATGCTTTGTGAGTGTCCCCTACCTGGAAATCTGCGTGAGTCATGGAGCTGAAGGATGTGCGTGTTGCCGGTACGCCGTTCTGTGGGGGCATGGGGGCTTCTGCAGCACAGTCTTAGCCCTGCAGCTGTTGCTGTTGCTGTTCAGAAGATTTGGGTGGTGAGGCACTGGAACAGGTTGCCCAGAGAGGTTGTGGAAGCTCCATCCTTGGAAGTTTCTAAGGCCGGGCTGGATGGGGCTCTAGGCAGCCTGATCTAGCAGAAGGTGTCCCTGCCAGGCAGGGAGGTTGGAACTAGATGGTCTTTAAGGTCCCTTCCAAATCTGACAATTTGATGGTTCCATTATTTGTCCCTTAGCTTGTGTCGAGGGTCAGGGCTGGCCTAGGTGAGCAAGATGCCAGGTGCTTTTGCTTTTTCCTTACAGGAGCAATTCGTATCAGTGCAGACGGAGGAGTAGTCTTTATTTGCTGTGTTCGTGTGCACTTCTAATAGTGTAAAAGAGATTGAGTTGTACTCATATGTTTTTTCAACATGTGAAATGTGTGACTGTGGCCTTCTTTGTTTGCAGAAGCTATGTGGCATTAGAATAGTTAAAGGAAAAGCTGTTTGTGTTTGTTTTTTCTTTTTGTGTTCCTTTTTATTGATCTATTTAAAGTGAATAAGCTGATAGCACCCTCCTGGTTTCTTTTTTTTTTTTTCCTCAGGCTGGCCTTGCAGGTACTCTGCAGAAGGAGGAGTTGCAGTTCGGAGTGGATGCTGCTAACAGGGCAGCACAGCAGTATCAGCAAAGTAAGGATCAGCAGAAATTATCGCAGCAAAGTGACTGTGGATGTGATGGAAAGGATGAGACAACACAATATTTGGGTCTGTCTGGGAATAAGTGAGGTGTCTCTCAAACTGTTATGAATGTTCTTTAAGTACTTCACAGCTACTGAGAACATTAGAGAGAGATGGTTACCCTGATTATTTGTAGCATCTTTTTTACGGCTCTTACAGTGGTGCTGGTGATATCACATAATTGGAAATATTAAGAAACGTGGAACTTCCACATCCACCTGAAATAACCTTTTTTTCTAGAAGACTTTGTGACTTTTGGTGCTATGGATCCGTGAAGGAAGTCTGGATTGCTCTGTGAGGTGTGAAAGCTAGGTTACCTGCCGACCATTCACATAAGGCTTACTTGGTTTGAGCTACAGAACCTTTAACTGTTTCTAAATACCAGGTAGCAAATAAAATGAAGACCACAATGACTGATTTTTTTTTTTATTTTTTTTTTTATTGATGCTTTCTGTCACCATGCAGGGTTCTTTTCTGGATAAGAGTGTTCAAGTTCTGGCTGTGCAGGAGCAATTAGTTCAATTTGTAATAGGAAGGAGACTAGTAGAGATCAGGGAAGAGAGGGTTTAGAACACAAGAGGAAAATAGTGACTATCTGATAACTAGGAGGCTACCTTTGAAATGCTGTACGTGTTCAACGTGGAACTCGGTGTTTACCTACTTAAGCTATTTTGAAGCTAGCCAGTGTGTACCGATTGTAGAGTGCCTGTTACTGCCTTGAGCAGGGTAGATGAAGGAGAGGTGTAAATAGGAAATTTTACCGCTCATCCATCCAAAAATTTGCAATGACGAGGTTTCTTACTATAAGAAGACTGAAATGGTGAAACAATCCTTTGATAACCAGGAAAAAGGTGACTGATATTAAACGTGAGCTTCCCTTTAAGTAAGACATTGTCTATTTTAGCTGCCTATCATAATGGAAGAGTAACTGGGGAAGTATGGATCAGAAAGTTTCACTCATTTCCTGCAGCTAAGGGAACTAACATTTTTCTTGTTATGTATCTGATTGTTGGATAGAATGAGTGCTCTTATTACTGAGGACTCGACCGTCTTCCTGCCTTTCTCTTTATGCTACCTCTTTGAACTTCAAGGGCTGGCAGCAGTAGCAAAAATTAATTCTGCAATTCGAGAGGGTGATGCTGAGAAGACTGTGGCAGAAATGATGAATCCAGTTGCCCAGTTACCAGAGGTTTATGCATTTGCTGCAGATCTTTACCAAAAGGAGCTGGCCACCTTGCAGCAACAGAGCCCTGAAGCAAGTACCACATTCTGTCTCGTTGCTGGAAGTCGCTATGGATCGTTGCGTCTACCTTGTCTGTTTTGTTAAATGTGCTCTCTGGAACAAACCTGTCTTGAGCCTTTGTAGAACTGCTTGGTGCTCAGTCTGTGCTGATGTGAAGTTTAATCCCTATATCTTCAGATACTTGGCCCTGCAAGATTCCACTTTAATCTCTTACTTGGTGTTTTAGCTTTGTTTCTGATACTCCTCTTTCTACTTTTGTCTCAAAGGTTGTCCCTTTTGCTTTGTTACGTGTCTATCTGACAACCGCTCTATTCTGTGTTATGTGTGCAGCAATGGTTTTTAAAGAGCGAGTGGAACTAATTTGTTTCCCTTTTTGTACGCAGGGCAACCTCAGCCATCCGGAGTTATCTGTTGCTACAGAGATGCTGTCTTCTGTGGCCCTGATTAATAGGGCTTTGGATTCGGGGGATGTGAATACAGTGTGGAAACAACTGAGCAGTCCTGTCACGGGGCTTACAAACGTTGAGGATGAGAACTCTCAGAGGTGGATATTGGAAGGAATCATGTCTGCCCTTGATTTTGCTTCTATTCTCTGACTTTGAGTTTCAGGGTTGTTTTTTTTTTTTTGTTTTCCCTCTTACATTTTACATTCTTCCTATGTTATTATGGTATAGATTTCATTTCCATTGGCTCTTGCATCTTGTTGTTCCAATTACCGTTCATAGAATCATAGAATAGTCACAGCTGGAAGAGACCTTGAAGATCATCGAGTCCAGCCTTTGTCCTAGCCCTATCGACTCGCTAAACGCTTCCGTCCAACGCAACATCCACCCGTCTCTTAAACACCTCCAGGGATGGTGACTCAACCACCTTCCTGGGTAGCCTGTTCCAATGACTGACAAACTTTTCAGTAAAGAAATTCTTCCTAATAGCCAACCTGAACCTCCCCTGGTGCGGTTTCCATCCATTTCCCCTCGTTCTGTCGCTCTCCACTAGGGAGAACAGACCAGTCCCTGCCTCTCTACAACCTCCCTTCAGGTAGTTACAGCGAGCGATGAGGTCTCCCCTCAGTCTTCTCTTTTCTAGGCTAAACAGGCCCAGATCCCTCAGTCTTTCCTCATAAGACTTATGCTCTAAGCCCTTTACCAGCTTGCTAGCCCGCCTCTGGACTCTCTCCAGCCCTCAATGTCCCCCTTGTAGTGAGGGGCCCTTACTGGTCTGGTTTCTGTGCTGTTTCTCCATGCTTTACTATGCCAGCTCACCCACCCTGATTTTTGCCCTAGATCCTCATTCGGCGTTTCAGTGCTTTCGTCCGCCATTTCACAGTTGGGCTGACCGTCCTGCACGCAGCATTTCCTGTCTCTCTTCTTCCCCATTTTCATGCTTTGTTCCGCTTACAGCCCTTGTGTTACCTTTTCCATTTTGTGTACGAATCTCGTGCTGTGTTTTGTGTTCACAGAATCACAGAATATTAGGAGTTGGAAGGGACCTCGAAAGATCGTGTAGTCCAACCCCCCCTGCCGCAGCAGGATTCCCTAGAGCAGGTCACACAGAAGCGTGTCCAGACGGGTTTTGAATACCTCCATAGAAGGAGACTCCACAACCTCTCTGGGCAGTCTGTGCCAGTGCTCTGGCACCCTCACTGTGAAAAAAATTTCTGCGTGTATTCACACGGAATCTCCTATGCTTCAGCTTACAGCCATTGCCTCTTGTCCTGTCACTGGGCTTCGCTGAGAAGAGCCTGACCCCATCCTCCCGACACCCACCCTTCACATATTTAAAAGCATAGATGAGGTCACCCCTTAGCCTCCTCTTCTGTTGCAGTGTGATGTTTGTTCATTTGGGGTTTTATTCTTTGCCAGGTATATTGATGATTTGATGAAGCTAAAAGCTCAGATGTGTGCAGAAGGAAATGAATTCATCACGTGGAATGATATCCAGTCGTGTGTTGATCGTGTGAACGTAGTTGTGCGTGAAGAACACGAAAGTAAGTTTTTCTGCTTGATTCATGCTAGACTGATCCTAGCTCATAAGGAGTCCTAACGTTAGGTGCCTGTCAATACAAAAAGTTACTGATCGACTTACAGTTCTGTCGTACGTTAGATATCTGGGAAGATCTTAGTTGTGAGGGGGGTTTGGTGTTTTGTAGTATAAAAGGCTTGCTAGCAGGACTGGTGATGGAGACATCAGGCAGTCGGGATTGTTTGTGGAATTGAAGTCAGTATCTCCAAACATTTATTAATCCTTCCAATACAAATTTCAGCCCTTTTTGGGTAGCAAAGTGAGCTGTCTGACATGACTGTCTGTGATTAGTCTTGAATCTTTTCTAATTTTGCTTCAATCCTTCGAATTTAAGGAAAAACAGTATTACCAAATTCTGTGAGTTATTTGCAACCCATTCTTGGAGTTAAGTGTCTTTTAGCAGTGATTAAAGACTGAGATTGAGTATAATGATTAAAATTCTGGAAACACGGAAAATTGAATCGGTTCTCCTTTCTCAAGACAATGTTAAGTTGAGTTAATAGCCAGAGTGAAGATAGAAAGTAGCACAGTTAAGCAAAGGTATTCTTAGGTAGACCCTTCTGAGGTTCTGCATGAAGTGGTTTAGTTTGTTTCGGTTTTCCTAAGGGCCTGTAATTTTGGTTATGGCTAGTACCAAAAACCTCCTGCATATGCAAGTAGCATGACATTTACTTTCAAGCCATCTTTGTAATATTTAGCTCAAAGCCTGGCATCATAAGAGAGATTTGTCACAAATGTGGGGGCGATGATAACGTTTATATGATACGCTGAGACAAACGGCTGTCTTCTGCCACTTCTTGTTCTGTAGTTGGTGAGTTGTTTCACCTTGGAATGACTTCCGTGAGGGATACGTTTTAATTTAAGAGCCTGTTATCTTAATTTACTTGTTTCCTGGATCTCCAAATAGGCGCTGGCTTTCCTGTTTGGGTCACACGACGAGATTTTTTTGAAGCCACGCAGACCGCAGAGACGCACTGGTGCCTGCAGGCACCAAAGGTGCTAGTTTCCTAGTATCTTTTGTACGTAAGAGGTCACGGTAGAAGTCTAGAAGTTGGTGTAGTCCCAACACCTTGTTGCTTGCAACATTGCTCATCCTGAAAAAAAGGGCACAGAAAATCCTGTAATGAGCTAAGCTGTTCTCACAGGGAATTTCCTAACTCTTTGGTCTACTTCGTATATGCTCTTATGCAGGGACGCTTTTTATCTCTCGTCTATGAGTAAGTTAAATTAGGTTGAGAAGGTCTTCAAGGCATACGAGCGTGTACTTTTCATTTCCACTATCATTGTAAATAGTTTCAAGTTAAAAAATGCTTTCTCTTGAGGAGCTGTAACATGTTGCTGTTCCTTGGAGTGGTCTTGTCACGCCCCTATTAACAAACTAATTGGAAAGAATTATGACACAGATTCTCTGCCCTTTCCTGAGTCAAACAGTTGATATCTGTGTTTTGACAGAAAGCATGCCATCTTTTCAGTGATCTCGGTTCTTGCAGTGTCCTCAGCCTCTGTTTTTCCCCGATCTCTACTTCATCCAAATACCACCTCTTCCGTAAGGTGTTCTGGTTTTCACGTAAACTTCTGTTTTGTGATTCTCTTTCCTGCTTAAAAGAAAAAGTCACCGTCTTCAGATACGTTAACTTAAGTTGGAAATCCCCACGCTGAGCTCTTTAGCTTTCTTTTGTCTGAAAAAAAACTCTGTTCTGCAGTGATCAACCCGTAGTCTGAAATGATCCTTCTTTAAGCAGGGAATTGAATCAGATGACCTCTAGGATCCGTCTCAACCAAAGTGACTTCGTGATTTGCAGGAGATAGTTACTGTGGGTAGGGCATAAGCGATGTAGACTCTGTTTGCATTTAGCTGTAAGATATTTACTTTTGTTCCATTTTATTTAGCCGAATGGTAAAATTGACTGTACTTGAATAGCATCCACGTCTCTGATAAAACAGCTAATACTACCTTTGTTTGATAGAAGAGTTCTCTACGGTATGAAGTGACTGTATTTTTAAATGGCATTCCATGCAAGTCTTTAGCTTCACGTGAAGACTTAGTCCTAGAGAAGCCAGAATGGTGGAGAACTGTAACCTGTGAACTCTGGCCCTTTGGGCTTCAATAATTCTCTGCTAGTGGCTCTGAGCTGGATGTCTGATGACTGACTTTTGTCCCCGCATGTGGCGTCCCTGAGTGGTTTGTGGGGGTTTTGTTTGTTTGTTTTGCCTGTTTTTAATTGCACTATCCAGACATTATGACCACTTTAAGATGGAGAAGTAGTCTTGCTTTCTTTGCTAGTAAATAATGTGCTCTGTTAAAATTACTGCAGTTCTCGACCAGTATCTGCTTTAGGAGGGACTAACTGCGTTGTTCTTCTGAAGCAATGCTTATGATTATCATTGACTGAAAATGGAACCTGGGATTTCTTCCCTTACACCATTCTCCCTAGGGATTTTGGCAATTGGCCTCATCAATGAAGCTTTGGACGAGGGGGACTCCAAAAAGACGATTCAAGCCTTACAGATTCCCGCAGCAAAATTGGAGGGTGTAGTGCCAAAGGTAGCACAGCATTACCAGGATACACTGCTGCGAGCCAAGCGAGAGAAGGCACAGGTGAGTGTAATTAAATGCAGCTCTCCAAAAACCCTCACAGCTGTATAAGGAGCTCCTTGATGGTCCTGAAAGCCAGGAATCAAAAGTGGAAGTGGAGAGCTGGGAATTCTGCACACCATCAACCCTGTCTTCAGTTTGCATCTGATCCAAACTGAATCTTTCTGTGCTAGATCTGTAACTGATCTTTCCGTACTAGGGATAGAGATTTGCAGCCAGACTGTATCAATCTTCCCGAACCAAACGGATGGGTACAAGGATATGAACTGCACAAGTGGCTTGCTAGAGCTGATCCAGGGTCCAGAATGAGATGTTTCTTCTTTGCAGAACAGTAACGTGCCTCATCTCTTTTCACAAGGAGACCGTGTTCATTCTGGGAGTTCTGAACTTCTGAATACATATGTCTTCCAAGTTTCGATATTTTGCGTGTGTGTTCTTTGTGACATAGACGTAGTTATAGATGGCAAAAAGAGTTTCTGAAAGTGGAAAAATCTGTAAGCGATAACTTAAAAAAAAGAAATGAAGGAAGATTCAGCAAATACTAGCAAAATATCTGCCGATGCCTGTTGTTCACCCGGTGACGCTTTTAATTGCTAATGATTTTGTGAGTGGTGATTGTCTCTCCTGTTAGCCCAGGGCTTCCACCTGCCTGTGCGTAGTTGCCGCTTTCACTAACTGACTAAACACGAAGTTGAAGATGGGAAGAGCAAATCTCCTCATGTATTTACAAAGAAGTATCAGACATCTTTGCTTTCAGTGGCTCCAGAGTATTGGGTGGTGGTTGTTGTTGTTGTTTCCGCACACCCCCCTTTCCCCCCCGCAACCTGGAGTCTAGTGTTCTCATACCAGTGCAGATTTTTGCATAAAGACTTAAGATCTACGTTGCAGTGAACACTGAATTTTTTTTCTTTTCTCCTTCCTTTGGCTAAAGGTAAACCACATGACAGCAATAGCTGAAAAACAAGCACATGTCTGTTGACAGATGTTAAGCAGCTTTTCTTCTGCAGCCCTGAAAGTGTCAGTGTTTCTCAAGGAACCCATTTTGTGCTGAAGCATTTCCTACCGCTGAGTCAGAATGAAGTGTTGTGGGGTTTGTTTGTGGATTTTTTTTTTTTTTTTTTTTGGGGGGGGGGGGGGTGTGCTTAAGGTTGTGCCAGGCTCTTCTGGTAACTTCTCAGCTGGCATGAAATGACCTTATTTAGGCATATGTTCAGTTTAGGGCTTCTCCCAGCAGCATGGCAGTAACTTCAGAAATGGAAAAATCATTTGTAAAGTAACATCATAAGGAAAATAGTCACTATCTGAAGTCAGCTTTTACTAACCGGCGATTTTTGTACCTTGAGACTGAGAGATTGCATTTCACAACAAGATGGTGTTCAGTTGCTTATGTGAATGGGGAGCACTGTATGATGCGTGTTTTGCTTGTGATGAGTAGAGAAGGAGAAAGCCAGAAGACCCTGTAGTATGTTAACTATGTGTGCCTTCCGGAATGCCTACAACAGTAAATCCGTAGAAAAGCATGGGATGGTTTCAGCAGTCTTTGGGTTGACTTCTGCTGGTAGAGATTACAGCTGAGGAAGTTGCTTCTTTGATTATCCTCTCCGACTCCATGGACAGGCATTTAGCTGTTGTGGGACTCTCTGGGCTTTCAGATGATATCAGCCTGTGAAAGACATGTTAGTCTCTTGAATGAAAAAATCGTGAAGTGTGTCAGTTTGATCTGCCAAAAGAGTGGGGAAAAAAGGTGGAGAGTGTGTAAGGAAATGTTCATTTTCAGCCTGGTCCTAAAGCTCTTGAACCCTTTAAATAGGGGCGCTTTTTTGTGCAGTGTGGTTATTATTCCGTACCAGAAGTAAAAGTTTCCTTTGTTTTGTTTGTAGGAGCGGAGTTGTCAGAGGGGTGGCTGTCTGATCTTGGCATTTCTTCCGGTAGTTACCTACAGGAAGCAACAGTGGGTGGGGAGAAGCTGTGCTTGGCAGCTGCTGATCGTTATTCTTCGTGTATATTTTGGGACTTGCTAAACACTTGCCCGTTTCCTCTGCTCGTATTTTTGCATGTAACATGACTTGATTGTATTTCTTCAAATCCCTGCCAAAATACAGGATGTTGCGTCATCGCTGCTCCTTGACGAGCAATCTGTTAAGACGCTTACAGCGTGGCTTTTGACTGTTTCGTGTGCGCACCCAGTCACAATTTGTACGGCGCTTTGTAGTTTACTGTTTCGTACAGGCTCGTGATCTTTTGTGAATAAGGACACGAACAGCCTGTTGTGGCATCAGCTACCCAAGAGTTTTTAGCTTCTACGTGCAAATGTGCATTGGGCAGCTTTTTGTTCTAAGAACTCTTTGTAGCCATGTTCTGTCGAAGGGCTATCTTGTTTTTCTGGAAAGTCGTGTCCTCTTAGCAAGTACGGCTTTCGGGACTAACTGGTACCGAGTCCTTGGCCTTGCATTCTCTTCACATACCGTAATGATTCCCACGGACAAAACTTCTTCTTTGTTCTGTTTCCTGAAAAGAGTTCTTGACTGGGAGTTGATGCTGAATCCGGTAATGCCGTGGTAGTCTCTGCCGGTCACCAATGTACACGATGTCCTTGTGTTGGAGTCAGAAAGACTGAAATGCACCTTATTCCCTCTGATGCAGAAAACTACAATATTGGCTGTTGTTGAGTGTGGGTTGTTCTGCTTTGCATAAACAATGATAATTTTCTCTTCGTGCTGTGTCTGTTTTTCTCGTTGTATTCTCTTCAGGACACACAGGATGAAACAGCTGTGCTTTGGCTAGATGAAATTCAGGATGGAATTCATAGGGCTAACAAGAACACAGAGGAGTCTGAGAGATGTAAGTGTTGTCACGTGATACTGCCGTTAAGCCCTATTATCCAAATGCCCGTTACTTGCAGGAAGGTTGGGAGCTACAAACGTCACGTAAATGCGGCAAAGGAAATAAAATGCACTTGCGTGCTTCTGGCGTAGTAATTTTTCCTTGAAGACTGAATGTCAGAATCTTAAAATATTAAATTTCTTGCCATTTCAGGGGGTATGCCGTTTTACCATTTTGGTATGTGACCGCCTCGATCGGGCAAATCTCTCTAGAATTGTTTGTCTTACTAGCACCTAACTGTGTGTGTCTGTGGGTGGTTAGGTATGAGAATGTTCACCTGCACAGTTTAAATGATGCTTCCTGCTGCGCATTACTTTTGTACGTGTGGCATACCGTTTTGTCTTGTCTGGATTCTACCGAGTACTTCCAGACTACCTTGCGTCTTGTTTCAAGTACAGAAAATGGTATGAAGCTATGACATTTGCCTTTGCCCCTTAGCTGAGTTTGCAGGTGGGCTGGCCTGGCCAAGTGCTGAAAATCACTCTATTTCGTATTTGCCATGTCAGCGCGATTCCTGTGCTCTTGTGAATATGTCAGTATTCGAGCTGCGGTTCTAGGGTAGCTCTGGAATGATGAGGTGGTGGTATTTTGTTCCTCTGCCGCCGTCTTTTCCCGATCGGGTTTTTGTCTTGATGACAAACTGCTCCACACTTCTTCATACTCTTAAGTTCTATGGTTATTTTTTAACTTACATTTTGTATTTATGTGCATTTAAATGTTTGTGTATATACGCACAGAGTAACTGTGAGTCTGTGTACATGTTGCCTTGCTCTATTCTGTTGTTCTGTTTGCTGTGAGTCACCAAGCCCCTGAATGCCAAGATAACCTGCTTCCTTGTGTTATCAAAGTCTCCTTAGGAATTCTGGCCATTAATGAAGCAATAGATCACGGTGATGTTAGCCAGACCCTGACTGCTTTGCGTTCACTGGATGTTGGGTTGTACGGAGTCACTCCAGAGTGTGCCGAGACGTACCAGCGAGAGCTGTCAGAAGTCAAGAGAAGAAAAATGGCAGCGGGTAACCCTCAAGTAGCTAACTGTTAGTGAAATAAATTCAGGATTGTCGTATGTGGAATTGCAACCAGAGGTACAAAAGCTTCCGGGGAAAAGTCTTGTCTTGGAGGTGGCAATTGTGGACGTTTTGTTGAACTAAGGTTTAAAACCAAACCAACCAAAGAGTAGTAGAAGGTAGCAGAATATTCTTTATGTGTAGAATGTGTTATGTGTGGTATTTCTTTTTTTGGAAGTCATTAGGATCTTGGAAGCGTTCTTCTCTTGCTTGTAGGAAGGAGCATGTATATATGTAGATTCCGTATGTGTCTCTGTGGGTAGTTGTAACGTTTGCATGCGGGAAAGATATGATACTTGTCTGTTTTTTGAGACTTAACACTGCAGTTTCTGCTCTTAGGGGGCAATGGCAGCATATGGGTCAAACACTGGGTGAGAGGAGGCTATCATTATTATCATAACCTGCAGACCAAAGAGGGAGGATGGGATGAACCGGTGGAATTTGTGCAAAATGACACACAGCTGTCGCGGGAGGAGATACAGGTAGGGGAGATAACGTGCTCTTTTCTCTGAAAAGTTGACATACTTAAGTGCCCCATCCTTAACACAGCTCTGAGAATGTTTCAGTGACATAGTGATGCTTAGAAGCTTAGTAACTCAGTCATTTCTCTCGGCATCATCAGGTTGGGTGTGTAAAAGCTCCTTGTTGTCCCGTTTTAGAAGAAGTTGTCCTGTTTGTAAAAGGGTACAGGACCGCGTTGTTGCTGTTGATCAAAAGGCAGCTTCAAAATTTCTCATAAGCGCAATACAGAAAGCTGATGAAACAACCTGTTTCTTCTGTCTCTGTTCTCTTTTTCTGGCTCTTTGTCCTACCGTAAAATGAACCCAGAGCACCATATCTGGAGTCACGGCCGCGTACAACCGAGAGCAGTTGTGGCTGGCCAACGAGAACCTGGTTACAAAACTTCAGGCTTGCTGTCGAGGATATCTTGTTCGCCAGGAATTCAACTCAAGAATGAATTTTTTGAAGAAACAAGTCCCAGCAATCACTTGCATTCAGGTAACGATACCTTGAAACTGGTATTCTGCAACAGTTTTTCTGTACACAGGCTTATTGACAGCTTTTGTTTGAACAGTTTCAGCACGGAATTGTCTTCATTTTGCTCATTATCTGTAGGCACTTTTCCGTGCCGTATGTAATCAGTCCTAAGTCTCCTCAGGCAGGAAGGGAAAGAGGAAAAACTTGTCCGAGGAAGCTTTATCTCTCATTCTATTGTCAAATTCACCGTTTTGGGAATAGGGCAATATGAAGTGTGTTGTGTGTCTTTGCGGTGGTAGTATTTGATCAGTTACCCCTGTGATTCCTCACGAGCGGAAGAGAAACAACGTGGCCCACTCATTAGATTTATGCAGGGATTTGGAGGATTGAGAACCTGAAAGAAATGGTGGCATAATTCAGCGTGAGTTTGGGCAGATACGGAGGAGAACAGTGAAAAGGTCTTTCTCTGGTGTTGTAACTACAATGTGTGCAAATGAAATAGACGCTTTGCACCCTATTGCCGCTTTATTATTTGAGCCTATATGCGTGTTTGTTTCTGCCCAAGTAACGTGTGCTCTGCATGTGTGTTTGGAAAAAACAAAACAAAACAAAAAACTCCGCAACAAAACCTCCAAACCCGCTCCCAGCTCATTAAAATGGCGCTCTCCCTATCTCCCAACCCCTTGCCTGACTTCCAAGTAGCAGCGTGTCTGCTCTGAAGGCTTGTAATGTTTCTCGCCAACAGTGGCATCTAGCGCGCGTTCCTCATGTAGAGGAGTGTCTGCCAACTTGATTGTTTAGCCATCTCCTTCATCTCTTAACTGTGCTTCAAAAGGCCCAGGCTTTCATGAGGTAATTTCAAGTCTCATGATGACAGTTGGTGAAATAGTTAGAGAGATCTACGGTGTGGATCATTATAAGATAAGCATGTCTTCCTCACGTTTTACTTAGCCAAAAGGGAAGTCAGAGTCCGAGGAGCAGAAGCTCAAATTTGCAATTACATCTCTTTATTTAGAAAAGTCAAGTAGGTGTTTTTCTGTTTTCAGTCCCAGTGGCGTGGCTACAGGCAGAGGAAGGCGTATCGGATCCGTTTGGATTACCTGCGAGCGCAGAAGGACCAAGTAGTGAAGGTAGTAAAGGTTCCCCGATTATTTCTTTGGTAAACCTTTAGGGTAGTGAACTTCGTAGGAAAGGAGTTTATCAAGGCATTGTGGTTACCCTTCCATAGATTCAGTCAATGACCAGGATGTATCAAGCCAGAAGACGTTACAGAGATCGTCTGCAGTATTTCAGAAACCACGTAAGAGGCTCTTGTTACATTAATTCCCTACTTGAGTTTTGTACTCTTTCCAGAATGAGATCAAACGCTTTTTTTGTTTCATCCTAGATAAATGATGTTATAAAGATTCAAGCGTTTATCCGAGCAAACAAAGCACGAGAAGACTACAAAACCCTCAGTAAGTATTGCCAAGAGGAAAAAACTGATGTACCTCGGAACTCGTATTTGCAAGGGATGTTGCAAGTGTCATTTATCCCGCCAAGATGGCGTTGAAGAGCGTGATTGGGATGAAGTTGGTAAGGCAGTGCAGAGAGTAGGTAGTTCTTGAGAGTGAAGGAAAACTCGATCCCAGCTGTTGCTTTTGCTGCTGAAAAGATAGAACTGTAGCTTGCAGTTAATGTTGGTAATTTTGACTACCCCAGGCTGATACTGACTTTGTTCTTTACTGTTTGCTTCTCTCATGGTTTACTCAAAACAAGAATTTCCAAATGTTGTAAGCTGTTCAAACATCATGGTGCTAGTTTTATTCTGGCTGCTCCTTCGTGTGCTGTTGGAATGTAGACAAGGCATTTATTTACTTCTGTTTCCTGTCCCCTGCTGTTTTCTTGCTTATGTTCAGTTAATGCAGAAAACCCACCGATGGCTGTGGTTCGGAAATTTGTCCACTTGCTCGATCAGAGCGACCAGGATTTTCAGGAGGAACTTGAGCTGATGAAACTGCGTGAGGAAGTTGTAACCTTGATCCGATCCAATCAGCAACTGGAAAATGACCTAAATCTCATGGACATCAAAATTGGGCTGCTAGTGAAAAACAAAATTACTTTGCAGGTAGGAAATGTGCTGATGGGAGACCAGATACAGATTGAACTGAGCTCAGCAGTAGTTAGCAGGGAGAGCTCCTGGCCTTGTATGTCGGTTGCTCAGGCCTAGGATGTCGGTTGCTCGGGCCTAGGAGGAGAGATTAACCCAACCTTGCAGATTTTACCTGCGGTATGTTCTTACTCCATTCTGCTACTTTAGTATATAGCTCTAGGTTAAAAAACTAACAAACAAACAAACAAAACACAAAAAAAACCCCAAACAAACAAAAGTAGGAGGAAAAGAATCAAGGCCTGAAGATTTCAAAACAAAACAAAAACCAAAACAAACAACAAACCCCAACTAACCAGACACCAGGCTGTCTTGACCTAATGAATGCAACAAGCTGTGTGTTTGAAGGCTTTAAGAACTCTTGTTGCTCCTTTGTGGTTTTAAGTGTGATGAAAAAAGACTAGGCTGCAAGGCTCAAGCAAACAATCGCTGTGAGCTTCTTCTACAGGTTTAACTGCAAGGCTTAAGCAAGTGACTAATCTGAACTTCACTCACAGATCTAGTATGCTGCTACAACTACAGGTTTACATGGATATGGTGGAAGAATGCACTAGTACAACCTAAAAGCGAGAATATACTGTAACAACCTAAAAATCATGCTAAACATTATACATGTGTTAATTACTTTGAGGTTACAAACTTGACAGCATGTGAAATACTCACCCCTCCAGGCAAGGGCCGTCAGTCCCATAGAGGTGACTTTGGCCACGTCCTGACCAAGGTGGTAGTCTTTCCACACAGGCAAGATGTAGCGTTCCAGAAACATCTTCCCCCAACTTCTAGCCTGCATCCCAGGGTTTTTATCTCCTGATTCAGTGACTGCATGCAGGTCTATGTCCGATCACCATTTATGCCCTGATTTAACGTGACTGCGGGCAAGGCTATGCCTTGCCCTCGATTTACACGACTGTGGATTATACCATACATTGCCAGAGGTGGTATTGAGACTCGGGGCATGGTATTTGTCAAGGGATTTAAAGGCTCGGTTCAGGTTTCGGTTCTTTTGAATGATGCAGCACTGCCCTACTTGGGCTGTTCCTTATGGGCAGTTCAGGCGTGAGCTATCTGCACAGCTCCCCGTAGGTCATCTTTGAATAGATAGACCTGCAGGCACTAGACAGTAGCGAAACTCTTTTGTGAACTGCAGTCCAGACAATACACACAACAGGTGATCCACCGCAGGCTTGCAGTGAGGGGGGCGATTTTTTTCAGGCAGGAGATGTGCTCGTGCCACCTGGTGTTTGTTGGTTAAAGGAGATTCCCTCTATTGCTTGGCCGATGTGATTGATTTCACATAAAAAAAGCTCTTTGCTGTTACAGTGTTGCCTTTTCTTCAAGCTGAGGTTGTAGTCTTTTTGTTTGGTCCTGGTGTAAAATCTCAATTGGTGTAGTGAAATTAATCTTGTAAGGACAGAGCTCCCCATAGGTCATCTTTGCATAGACAGACTCGCACGCTCAGCAAAAAGTGCCGTTGTTGTTGGAGCACATAGAGTTAGCGAGCTAGTTGAGTGCGAAGCAGGATTTTTAGGTTTTAAGCCAAAGTTGAGAAGTAAACCATTTCCAGGCACCTTCAGGATGCTGCCAGCTCTGATAGTAATTGCTGCAAAGAGTGACAAAACAGCCTAGGCTTTTGGACGAATTTAGGCAGTCGGGTGCAAAGTAGAACGTGTACTTCCAGTCAGAGGAACTGCTGCCATAGCAAGTAATGCTTTTATTTCCACAGCCCCAGGCATGCCTTGACCTTGCCTTTCCACATACAAGAGAAGCGGGCTCTCGGGTACAACTGTTTTCCAGTACTTCCTGTTATAAAATACTTAGTGGAATCTTTTCCTGTGCTTGCTTTCCAGGATGTTGTTTCTCATAGCAAAAAACTTACCAAGAAGAACAAGGAACAGCTCTCTGACATGATGATGCTAAACAAGCAAAGGGGAGGTTTAAAAGCTTTGAGCAAAGAGAAGAGAGAAAAACTGGAAGCCTATCAGCACCTGTTCTACTTACTTCAGGTAAGCAGCTTCTAACCCTGCTTGGTTAACCTCCTGTCGTGGAGTCTTACATGTCTTGGCACAGTCTTTGCTTATGCGCCGTAGTTTTGAGCCGCCGTAGTTATCTTACTAACATTGGCCTGTGTGGACACTCACACTAAATAATACTACTTCTTGTTGCAGACAAACCCAACCTACTTGGCCAAGCTGATTTTTCAGATGCCTCAAAACAAATCCACAAAGTTTATGGATTCTGTCATCTTCACGCTGTATAACTATGCGTCCAATCAAAGAGAGGAATACCTGTTGTTGCGGCTCTTTCAAACAGCATTGCAGGAAGAGATCAAGTACGTGGTAGCGTACGGCATATTCTTGCTATTGAATCAGTTTGGGCAATTTCTGAAATCGAAGCGGTTTTCAAGTTTTGCCTTGTGCTAATGTGCAGATAATGCTAACGAGTCCCTTGGTTGTCCTCTTCGTGCTTCGTGTGTATTCTTAGCATAGGCTATGAAGGAAGAGTCGAGTATGTTCATTGAGCGTGAAGGTTTTTACTTCAGCCGAGATTTCGCTGCTCAACATGGCAGCCGCTTTTAAATCTGTTGCAGATCCCATCCTAAAGTTCAGTCTAATCTCAATTTTCCGGTGCCTGGTGTGGTTATAAACATCTCCAACAAACTGCAAACTCGGGCTTTACAAGGCAGGAAGAGAGCTGACGCTAAACTTTCTGGACTTCTAAAAGCTGATGAGGAGGCCGAAAGCGAGAGGCTTTTTTGTTTGGTGTTGCTGTTCGCTGTCAGAGTTAGGGACTCGGTCCTCAGGTGTGTGTTTTGTCTTGCTGGCTGGGTATCGGAAGCTGGATGTTACGTGGCTTCGGTTATTTACAATGCAGAGCTGCCCAGCTTGCTGTGAAGAACAACGCGTGATAAAGTTTTCGAGGACCTACTCTTTAAGCATTCTTTGGAATGTGTTTTAAGCATGAAGATGATACGTGCCCCGAAACAAATAATTCCTAGAAGAGATTCTCCCCCCCGCGCTTTAAATACACGCTTCAAAGAGTAGTCCAGGAAAATGGAGGTGCTTTGTTCTCTGCTGCTGTATTTCACATAGTGGTGCGCTACGAGTGGCTTTTGTTGTCAGTTGCTTCTTTTCTTATTTTAAATTCTGGAAGAAATCTGCTCTTCCTTTTGTTCTCTGCATAAAACATACTCTTTGTTCCTTTGTATTTTTGAGTTGTGGTCTCAAACAGAATGTCAAGTTGCATTTGCGTTAACTGTTGTTGAGACAACTGCTGGCAGGTTGCGTTGGAAGTCCCGGACAGAGCTCATCTGTCTTGAGAAGTGCTCCGGTATTGTTCTTACACGGTGTTGTAGTTTATTGCTCTATCGGGCCTTCGGTACAAATCCGTCGTCTATTTTGTGAGGGTGATTTCTTCTTAACAGTTTGTTTTATGGTGAGAAATGTATCTGAAGCTGAGTTATGTGTACCTAATAGTTCATATAGCTTTTTTTCTTTTTCAGATCAAAGGTAGACCAAATACATGAAATTGTGACTGGGAATCCTACTGTTATTAAAATGGTGGTAAGTTTCAACCGTGGTGCCCGTGGTCAGAACGCCCTGAGACAGATCCTGGCACCGGTTGTTAAGGAAATCATTGATGACAAATCACTCAATATCAAAACTGATCCGGTGGATATTTACAAGTCTTGGGTTAACCAGATGGAGTCTCAAACTGGCGAGGCCAGGTATGGGAAGTGATACTAATGTGTTTTTCTAAACGTCGCTCATCTGCTTTGCCTTGCTCAGTCAGTCATTCCAAACGATCCCTGGCTTCACTGCATGCATCTGTCCCAACTGATAGCAGCTTTTCCATCTCCTCAAGGTGGCTTTCTGCTGAGAGTTTTTAAAACTGGGCTAGGCCTTTTCTCACAGTGGCCGTTGCATGGGAGAGTAGAGGGAAGTAAAAGCAAGAAGTCTTCAGCTCTTTCAGTGCCTGAAAGATTAATTGAAGGCAAGGCACAGCTTTTGGCAGCCAAGCTAGAAATTCTTGAAACGTGCTAGCCTGAGGAATACTCACCTTCATCTGTTTTGACTTTTTCAAATAGCAAACTGCCATATGATGTTACACCTGAACAAGCTCTAAATCACGAGGAGGTGAGGACGCGCCTGGATGCCTCAATCAGAAACATGAGGGCAGTGACAGACAAATTCCTATCTGCTATCGTTAGTTCAGTGGACAAAATCCCGTGAGTCTTGTGTCCCACAGCGTTATCCCTGAGCAGCTGTTGGTGGGTTCGTGCTTGCGGCGGTCTTATTTGCCTCTTTTTCTTTTAAAGTTACGGAATGCGTTTCATTGCCAAGGTACTAAAAGACTCCCTTCGTGAGAAGTTTCCTGATGCCGGTGAGGAAGAGCTGCTGAAGGTAAGGATCTGAACACCTTCGTGAATAACGGTCAGCCAAATTGGCTGGGGGTACGAGTCGAGAGGAGCGTACGTAAACCTAAAATAGAGCTTTTATGTTTACTTCTGTGGGTGGAAAATGCTTCCTATTGGGCTTTTGATTGCTAGCTTCGTATAGGTCACCCGAGATGTAATTGTTACATTCAATTGTAATTGTTGAAATTGATACGTTGTTCAGAGTGAGGTTGCTTCTGCTTTGCTTTTAGTATTTTGGGCATTTGATCCTTTAGGTTTCCTGACTTGGGATACTCTTGCTCCTGTAAAGTAAACCTTGTTTTTGCTGGTACGATCACAGCCAGCTGCTCTGTCAGGTTAAAAAGGCTGTATGCAGAATTCTGATACTCCTAATTCTCCTGTCTGTAACGCTCTGGGATATTTTGACGGCAACGTGTGGAGAGTCGCTCTCCGTGATGTCTAGTTGGTTTTGCGGTTTGCATTTCAGTAGGTTTGGAGAACTGAAAAGACACTGATAGTAGGCACTCACAGATGAGTATAAGTCATTGAAAATGTCATTGCATTTATTTATGTTTTATGGCTTGTGGTAATTGTGAAGGCCTTTATGTCCACGACCGATTTGCTTGTTAATAAAACGCAGTTTGGATCTTAGAACACTTGACGTCTCTCTTAAACTTCTCTGCTTCTGCTTCATTACAAAGTAATTACCAATCTGAATGCTGTTTTCTTCTCTTTTCTAGTTCTGTGCTTTCCCAATCTGAGACATCGATTCTTTCTATGCAGGTGAATTAATTTCTTCCATCTGTAAATGTAGGTGGAAAGCTGCGGTTTTCATGAATCCCTGTGGAAACGACGCTGACTGTCCACGTGACAGTCAAAACTGCAGTTGCGTGCAATCACACGCAGAATGTTAGGAGCTGGAAGGGACCTCGAAAGATAGTCCAGTCCAACCCCCCTGCCAGAGCAGGATTCCCTAGACCGGGTCACACAGAAGCACGTCCAGACAGGTTTGGAATCTCTCCGGAGAAGGAGACTCCCCAGCCTCTCTGGGCAGCCTGTGCCAGTGCTCTGGCACCTGAACTGGGAAAACATTATGTCTTGTATTCACACGGAACCTCCTGTGCTTCGGCTTACAGCCGTTACCCCCCTTGTCTTGTCACGGGGCTTCACTGAGAAGACTGCTCCTAGATTTTTTTTTTTATTTTTTTTTTTTAGCAGCCAAAACTGCCTCTGTAATAGACTGTTCTTCTTCCCTCCCCGCCCCCCAAGTGTGAAAGTGTAGTTTCTTGGTGATAAGCAGGCCTGACTATTGTCATCCCAGGACGTAATCTGTGAGAGTACAGCAGGGGCTTGCGTGAGTATATTTGTGAGCGTACAGTTAATACAATGTCTTTATTTTTGATTCCTTGACGTTTATTGCTGCTCACATCTGTCTAGGTAAATTGGGTTTTGAAGTGTCAAAAGCCGTTTGTCTTCCGTACTTGTGATTTTTCTTGCCTCTGGATTAAATAGTTTCTCAGTTACTTTCACTAACTGGGGGTCTGTGCCTGAAAACGTTGCTGGTGTATCGAAGAATTACTCTGAAAAAGGGCTTTGGAGAAGGAATGGAAAGTAGTTCCCTCAGTTTAGCTCTTTGCTGTGCCGTGCTTCCTCACCTCTTTTGCCTGGTCGGAGGTTGTGGCCGATTCTGCATGCTTCTCTTAAGGATTATCTCTCCTCCCTTACTGAAACTGCATTGCTGGTTTCCTCTGTACTGTGATCATTCTGCCCTCTGTTAGACTAACTCAGTTGCATTTAATTTTCCTGATAGAATGTCTCATACTCATATGAGTATTCTGTTGGTAACTCGTAATATATCCTGTCTGCACATTTTCGTAGGTGAAAAGTTTTAAATCTTTATGCATAGGAATATCTGCTGCTGTATTATTCTGTGACTGGTAGTGCTCAGTCGTCCCTCTGAGTTGACTCTCCTATTGTGTCTTAATGATTTTTATGTATCTATTTATTATTTACTCCATGGATTCTTTGGGATAGGAAGTGCTTGTAATACATCAACACAGCAGAAACTTTTATCTTGGAAGGGGCCTCTGACTTACAAGGAAACAATTTATCAAAGCACAGTCAGAGTAGTTTCAATAAAATCCAGTTGGGTCCTATACCGTTGTTTCTTGATGTGTTTCTTTTCTACTCAACTTTTCCCAGATTGTTGGTAACTTACTCTACTATCGCTACATGAATCCGGCCGTTGTCGCACCAGATGCGTTTGACATCATTGATCTTTCAGCCGGAGGGCAGCTGACCACGGATCAACGCAGAAACCTCGGTTCCATTGCAAAGATGTTGCAGCATGCTGCATCCAACAAAATGTTCATGGGAGACAATGCGCACCTAAGCATCATTAACGAGTACCTACTGCAGTCATACCAGAAGTTCAGGTAGAAGACCTTAGCTACTTAAGTTGGGAAGTTTGGCAGAGGGCAGCAATGCAAGTATAAAGGGATAATAATAAATTTTAAACGTGACAGGTTATTCTCTCTCTGTCAAATATTCGGTCTGATGAAAATAAGAGCTTGCGCTCCAGACTGCCGCAAGCATCAGTGACAATGGCAGCAGGCAAAATGTGTACCCGAATGATAGATCGGTGATGAAATTTCATTGTTGATGAAATTGCAAAGTCAAGTATTTTGATTTAGAAGTTTCCGGAACAAAGCTTACTTTTGCGCGTGTTTACTGTGGTACTTTGGAAGCGGTCGACTAGAAGGGAGACGCGTTCTGCCGTCCCGTATGAACCTTGGCTTAACGTGGAAACAGGGTGGTGCTGAGGAATAAAGCGGGTTTTCATTTAGCTGTTCATACAGCTGAAGTAAGCTTTTCTTCGAGAATTACTGTCTTACACCTCTTCTGTTTTGGAAGAAAGAAAACCAGAGATTGCTGGGAGTGAGGGTGTTACTATAGCGCAGGCCAGGAGGGTGTGTGAAAAAGGTCACCAGAGCCATACACCGGTCCCGTGAATGTTGAAAATGAGCCGATGTGAAGGTGGCCGGTATCAATAACTGAATTTACTGGGTTACTTCTGACGTATTAAACTAAAGCTGATGAACTGTAGTATGCCTTAACGTACTGTAGTTTAAAGAAGAGAGAGACTACACTTGGAATTGTTCACGGGGAGTTAATGCTCTGGGTGTATCGCATGACTCTCTGAATGATACTGATTCTACTTTTCTCCTCCTTTTTTCTGAAGACGTTTTTTTCAGGCTGCCAGTGAGGTTCCTGAGTTGCAGGATAAGTTTAATATTGATGAATATTCTGACTTGGTGACTCTCACTAAACCAGTTATTTATATTTCTATCGGTGAGATCATCAATACGCACACTGTAAGTATACGTTGGTCACGGTCGCTCCTTACAAATGGCGCTTACAAAGCAAATGCTGTTTCTGGCTGAAAGGCAAAGTTATTAAATACAGGGCTGAAAGTTGTCTTTTGATTTTAGTGTGCGAGAGCATGTCCATTTGTAGCATTAAGTAATTTGCTTGTAGCTTCTCCGTTTCTTTTGAAAGTGTCTCAGTGTGTGATAATGGTGCAGCTTTAAATGTCGATACTGCTACTTTGGAGTTCATAAAAGATGCCGACTCAAAGTTATGCAATTTTGCTATCTTGGAAAAGATGTACGGTTAACAAAAATGCTCTTTCTGTTCATCCAGTTGCTCTTAGACCATCAAGATGCAATTGCTCCTGAGCACAACGATCCAATTCACGAGCTGCTGGACGATCTTGGAGAAGTTCCTACAATTGAGTCCTTGATAGGTGGTCCAAGTTTATTGTAACTAAGAAATACATGATAATGCCTTAAAAGATTTGAAGTACGGTAAAGAAACTATCCAAGGAATCATAATGAGTCATTTGTGAGGGTATATGCTAAAAAGCAGAATTTGTTACCCAGAAAAAAAAACAAGGACTCTTTGTCTTCTCCTCCCCAAATCCCAGTCACCTCACCCCACTCCAGAAGTTTCCGGTAGACGGGCCGATACTGACATTCACAGAATCGTAGAGTAGAGAGGCTGCTTTCATAGCAAAATGCTTATCTCGTAAGTTACTTGATGAAAGATAGGTTTTAAAGGAAAGCTTCCTAGCACGTTTCCTTCCAACCGCTGGCAAAGAACAGAACAGAAGCGTTACCTGAGTGAATCTACACCATCAGCTTAACTGGAACATACCCTCCTTCCCCTTTTCGTTTGTCCCGTCTAGATTGTGGTTAATATGGCAGAGTTTAGTATTTTGGAGCCCTTTAAAAAAGGGGGATGGAAGCGGAAGGCATCTTCACAACTATTCTGATGAGAAAGTTTGGACATAATCAGAGCAAGAAAATTTCCTTTTGACACGGTAGCTCGCTTAGCTCGATAGAAGATAACAAGCTCAACTGCCAACAGGGCTTTGCTCTTAGCTTGGAAAATTCATTCTAATGAGAACATGGACGTAGATGCGCGGTCATGTTTTTATTTAGAAAGTGCTTCTGGAAGGACAGCTGCTCTCCTCCGTGAAGGGGGATGCTGAGATACAGCGTGGAGTACACGTCCATCTTTTAAGTGTAACGACCAGTGATTTTGTGGTGCTTTTCTGGCTGGTGCGTTCTCTGAATTTTGTGAAACAGTTGTCTGTAACGTACTGGAGATGGTGTTTTAAAAAAGCTGGGTTGGGTTTTTGATTTGTCCTTCTGACAGCAGAAGAAACAGTTCTGTTTCTCTGTGGTCTATTACATAGGGAAAAATTACAAAGCTCTAGTAGTCAAAAAGATAAACAATACGAGTTGATCTATAATTTAACGTATCTACTGGGCAGGTGAAGGGTCTGGCAACGTTAATGACCCCAACTGGGAAATGCTAGCAAAGACTGAGGTTTCTCTCACGCTTACTAATAAATTTGATGTTCCCGGCGATGAGAACGCAGAGATGGACGCGAGGACAATTCTGTTGAAGTAAGTAAGGGTAACTCTTACTTCATTGTAACATACCAGGTGAAACTACCTGGTATGTTTCTCAAGAGAACAAAGGACCTGAATTTTCACAGTTAAACTGCATGTGAAAATAAGAGCGAATGTGTAATTTGAACAAATGCGTTACTCCAAAAACGCTGTGCTTGTAACCGTGTTCTTTCAGTGCTCTGGCTGTTAGGTCTTGTCGCTGTTGAATTTGTTGTTCGTTAAAAGCCTATCTTGGATGGTTCTGGAGGCAAAAGCTACCAGAAAGGAAAAACTTTCTAGATGTGAGCGAGCGTGACAGCAGCAGTTGGGTTTAGCTGTACGTCAGTAATTTTTAAAGATCATCTTAATCTGTGGTGTTCATCACAATTGACTTTTAACTCTGAAGCCTAACGTAAAATTTGGATGAATGGGTATTTGTGTTGCCTATATAATGCCCTGTGCAAATGCTTTTGTTTGAATACGCATGACATGGTAATTTTAAGGGTAACTAAATGTCTATATGTATACGTGAAGAACGCTCTGTTGCAAAGTTTGCTGGCTCCTGCAGAGTAAATGTCTTTACGCAACCTTTGAGCAAATTATGTCTGTGTCCTGTTAGTGAAGTGGAAGACAGTAGTTTATAATACCGTCCCTGTAGCTTTCCCCTGTCCGTGGAAAAAACCTCATTAGGATGGTTTTGCCGTTGCCGCTCTCCTCTCCCGATTTATGGTGTGTTCCCCTTCTCTCTGCACTCGCTGTCCCCTAAAATTGACTCTTAAATAGACGAAGGCTAATAGCCTTTTTGGGAAATAGATGTGTTATTAGCCTAACGGAAGGAGAGCAGTGAGCTGTTAGCAGTTTCGTTATTGCGGGACTCTTTATTCATAGAATCCTAGAATGGCCCAGGTTGGAAGGGACCTTAAAGATCATCTAGTTCCAACCCCCCTTCTGTGGGCCGGGACGCCGCTCACTAGACCAGGTTGTCCAGGGCCGCATCCAGCCTGGCCTTGCACGCTGCCAGGGGTGGGTCTTGCACGACCTCTCTGGGCAACCTGTTCAAGTGCCGCACCACCCTCTGGGTGAAGAGCCTCCTTCTAATTTCTAGTCTAAATCTTCCCTCCTTCAGCTTATCTCTATTCCTCCCGCCTTGTCCTGTTGCAATCTGACCAGCTGAAAAGTCTTTCCCCCTCTATCTCGTAATCCCCCTTTAGGTACTGAAAGGCTGCTACAAGGTCTTCCCAAAGCCTTCTCTTCTCCAGGCTGAACAACCCCCCAACTCCCTCGGCCTGTCCTCATAGGGGAGGTGCCCTAGTCCTTTGATCATCTTTGTGGCCCTCCTTTCGTACCTTTCTGATGCTGAGGGCTCCAGAACTGGATGGAGTACTCCGGGTAGGGTCTCAAAAGGGCAGAGTAGAGAGGCAGAATCACCTCCCTAGACCTGCTGGTCATGCCCCTCCTGATGCAGCCCGGGTACGGTTGGCTTTCTGGGCTGGAAGTGCACGTTGCTGCCTCATCCCCAGCTTTTCATCCGTCACGTCCCCCAAGTCCTTCTCTGCACGTCTGCTTTCAACGAGTTCCTCTCCCAGTCCGTACTTATATTCTGGATTGCCTTTACCCAGATGCAGGACCTTACACTTGGACTTACTAAACTTCATATGATTGTCATGGGCCCATTCCTTGAGTTTTCCAGGTACCTCTGGATGGCATCCCCCCCTTCTGGGGTATCAAAAACTCACCACTCGGCTTCACGTCATCTGCAAACTTGCTGAGGGTGCACTCGATACCCCTGTCTAGGTCATTAATAAAGATATTGAAGAGCACCGGTCCCAAGACAGAGCCCTGAGGGACACCAGTCATCATTCTGGAGGAGCTGGTACTAATATTGACCCTTAGCAAGTTTTAAGTAAATCCTTGTTGCAGAGTTGTACAGAGCAGCTGCTTTACATTGAGATGCATGTAGACCTACTCTGATGCATTTCGGTTCATACGCTAAATAGTTAGATATCTGAGAGTTCTTCAGATTGGCTTACACTTGATATAGATGGACCAATGATCTCCCAGAAGAAAATCTTACCTCCAAAATAATTTCAAAGTAACCGAGCTTCTCAAAAGATACATCAGTGTTTCCCTACCTGCCCGAAGAAGACGACATTTATTTCAAAAGTAAAGATTTATCAGATGTGCTGGTAGTCAAGGTGAGGAAGGGCGGGGGGTGGTGTGTGTGTGTTGGGGGGCGGAGGGGGAGCGTGACGCGGTTTGCGTAATGCCAGAAATAATACCAGCCTGACTGTGAAGTACTGAAGCTGCCGTTCGGTTTCTTTCAAGGACAGAATTGTCTCAAAGTGGACGCTGGCTGCAATTAAATCACAGTTAGGCTTAACGAACAAACCTTTCTATCGCCAGATTGGAGTCGGGGTTCTGCTCTGGCTCACTTACCATACGCATAAGAAAATAGTTCTGTGGAGCTTTGTTAATGCCTGTTACAAAGTACTGAAGTGCACATACGGGTGGATAAATGATATTATAGACTCCTTCTGACTGTACAAATTCACTCTTGCTGCTACCTGCTTTACCTTTCACTTTGAAATTGCAGCTTCTGTGGCCCATATAGCAGTACTGGGGCTGCCTTGGAACACAGGGGGTAACGTCCTTGCTGTTTGAGGGGGTGTTGGCGAGCAAATCCCACGAACTACATAGATGTGCCTTTTGGGGAACAAGTTTCTGATAGCACTGTCGAAAAAGTGGAGTGCTTCTCAGGGTTCTGAATCGGTCTGTGACCACTTAAAAGTGCATCCCGTGATAATCTGACGTTAGGTAAATCAGTAACGTTGGTATTACCGCAGAACAGAACAGCGTTGAAAGCATTTCAGTTTAAAGGGGTTTTTTTCCTTCTGTTCTCCTTGATGTCTTTGCAGCACAAAATGTTTAATTGTTGATGTAATCCGCTTCCAACCGGGGGAGACGCTGACTGAAATTTTGGAAACTCCAGCTACCTCAGAGCAAGTATGAAGTTGTTTACCTGTATTCTTTTTATACTGTCTGTCTAGCTACGTGTGGGTATACTTGGGAATCTGGATTTGGGTGTTGCAGTGAAGCTGTCCGCACTGACGTTGGAGCAGCGTGTAACAGTATTAATGAAGGAATATAATGGGAATTGCATGTGTGAATCTTACTCCTCTGGTAGTTGCTAGAAACTATTGATGTAGATGACCAGATAGGCTTCTGCTGGTTCCCCTATGTGGAAGCGTGCATCGAACGTGGATTCTGTCGTCGGAGTCGGTACAGGAATGACCGAGCAACGCTCTTTTTCCTGTGTTATGCTGGAGTTCAGAGAAGCCATTTCTGGTTCTTTGTCACCTTAAAATCGATCTGCTCGTGAACATTGTAAATTTCTGTTTTCTTTTTCTAGGAAGCAGAGCATCAAAGAGCTATGCAGAAACGGGCCCTCCGTGATGCTAAAACTCCTGATAAGATGAAAAGATCTGTGTCTGTAAAGGAAGATGGCAACTTAAGTCTTCAAGAAAAAAAAGATAAAATCAAGGCAGGCTTGAAGAAGTTGACAGAACTGGGGACAGTGAATGCGAAAAATAAGTACCAGGAACTAATCAATGACATCGCAAAGGTATGCCCAGTCAGCGGTTTCCTGGTAATCACAGTGGAGTTTTCCCAGTGCGCAGTCTTGTGACGCTGCTATGAGTTCCCGGGAGTAAGTTTTGTCATAGCTGATTTACAGACGGCGACCTTACGTTTTGCCACAGCGTTTCCACCTCTTGGCATTTGGGAAGTCCTTCCTTTTTCTAGGGTGTTTTGTGTTTGCCTAAATAACCGTGTTGCCAGAATCCCAGGCACTTTAAGGAAAAGCATTCTACCTAGGAGGGGGAGTCCTGTTGCCTGATCTTTTTCTCTGCTCCTTTTCACTAATTGGAGTAGCACATCTACAGACTTATTCATGAGGAAGTCTCGCCTATAACTTAAAGGCGTTCTAACCGTTATTTTTATTGAAGCGTACCCATTTGAGAATACCTAAACAAAAAAGGGGGCAGCTGAGAAAAAACTTGCAAAAGTGATCTAATACTGTTGTATGTTGCTACAGTGACAATCTATTTTTTGTCTCACATTTACCACAAAAGCTATCCGGGAAATGCGAGGTGAAAAAATAATCACCTTTAGAGATCTGATGAGAATTAATTGTGTGGTCGTTAACAAGCATCAGAAATAAAAATATAAGTAGAGTCGAATACATGATATGTTTTGTTCAGATACGAAGGCAATGTACGCTTAAGGATGGCTGTCTAACAAGGGAAACTGTGCACTGCTGTGGTATAGCGATTGATTTGCAAGATACCTTTCTTAACCCGCTGGTGGCAAAAAAATGATGCCTTCCTTCAGATCAGCTACTGCTGGTGCCCACTCTAGCCGTAGCAACTAGGACAGCATTGAATTTCGAGAAAGCAATAAAAGGCTTGAATGAACCGCTTTGTAGAGTCGCTTAGTTGGAAAAATTGTCAGCACAGAGAAGCGGTGACGCTTAAACTGGGGCAAGTGCAACTGAGGGCTCCACCTTGTAGCACTAAGTGAGAGTAAGCAAAATCGAACCGTGTGTTTCAAATGCTCTTGTGTTCTGGGCTTGAGCGACTAGAGAGCTCGAATGACCGTTCGGTCTCTGCCTGCCGTTTTCTGTGGCGTAGGATATCCGAAATCAGCGTAGATACCGTCAGAGAAGAAAGGCGGAGCTGGTGAAGCTGCAGCAGACGTACAGTGCCTTGAACTCCAAAGCTACTTTTTATGGGGAACAAGTGGATTATTACAAAAGCTACATCAAAACCTGCTTGGATAACCTGGCCAGCAAGGGCAAGTAAGTATCTTGGAACCGTGCCATGGCACTCTTAAGTGCTTATTGCAGAAAGCACATGTAGGCTATTGCTGAGAAGAATCGCAATGTTGTCTGCTCAAACCTCCTCGGCCAAGCTTTTTACCGCAGCGATAGTTTTAGGGAGCGGGTCTCGGCAGTGTTGGGAAAATACCAGGAGAGAACAGTTCCCTGAATGGGATCCGAAAGATACGCTTGAAAGAATGTTGTTCCCTCGGAGAGAGGGGAGTGTAGACGGTCCAGTGAGAATGAAGCAGGTCACACAGGTAATGCGCTTGCTGCTCGGTCAAGTCCGTCCTGTTATCCTTTCTAGGATAAATAACGTCATCAGCTACAAGGAGAGCACTGATCACAACTCAGTAGTAGAAAAATATCATCTGTCAGCTGCATTACTCACAGTTAATAAGCTATGCCTGTTCTATCCCTTCATCAAAATAGGATTAAATATGTTTGCTGTCCAAAATACATTTAATTGACTGATCATCTTGTTTGTTGTTCGCTTGGTTTGTTTTGGGGGTTTTTTTTGTTTTTTTTGTTTTGTTTTGTAGAGTCTCTAAGAAACCTCGGGAGATGAAAGGCAAAAGCAGTAGAAAAATTTCTCTAAAGTATACAGCAGCTCGGCTTCATGAGAAGGGAGTGCTTTTAGAGATTGAGGACCTGCAAGGTAACCAGTGAGTATCTTTTCAAAACTCTAAAGAGCTGAATAACCTTCTCTGAGGAAAACAGAGACTTGTCTGTTTATTTGAACTAGTCTAGGTGCTGGCAGTTGAAGAACGGAAACTCTTTTGAGATTTGTTTGAGATGGTGACGGATCGTCTTGTGGTTTTGTTCTCAGAATTTAGCATTGTTAGCAGACTTAGCTGTTAAAGCTGACGAAATTCTCCTGGCGATCTAGACTGGCACCCCTAGGACCAAGAAACTTTGGATAGTGATCGCTTTTCTTTTCTCTTTTCTTTTCTCTTTTCTTTTCTCTTTTCTTTTCTCTTTTCTTTTCTCTTTTCTTTTCTTTCTCTTTTTTTTCTCTTTTTTTTTCTCTTTTCTTTCCTCTTTTTTTCTCTTTTTTTCCTCTTTTTTTTCCTCTTTTTTTTCTCTTTTTTTTCTCTTTTCTTTCCTCTTTTTTTTCCTCTTTTTTTTCCTCTCTTTTTTCCTCTCTTTTTTCCTCTCTTTTTTCCTCTCTTTTTTC